>JARKIA010000217.1:0-306795 GCA_029289565.1 Mycena galericulata
GCTGAATGCTGTCTAGTATGCCCAGAGCATGTCCCAGTGACCTAATATTTTGGGACAGACAAAATATATGCCAGGAAAAAAATGTCATAAAGCCAGAAGGATGGATAATATGGAAATACTCCCGTAGATGCATTGGGGAAATTTGGCAGCTTTTTGCATTCGGAAATATTGAATGGATTGCATCGATCTATTGATTTTATATAATTCTGGCCATCTCACATTTGTATACAGGCATCTAATTTGTCTGTCCCAGAATACTACATCACTGGGACATGTTCTGGGCATGCTGGACAGTATTCACACTGTAAACAGTAAAAGCACTACATTTTAGTGCGTAAGCACCAATCTATGGATTTAGGCACTAGTATCAAGTGTTTTGAAAAATAGTGCTTTTCCGTGCACTTTAATTTAGTGCCTCCAAGGCACTAATTTCCCGAGCACTTCATATCGGTGCATGCTTTTGTTTTTTTATCTTATCTTGATCTTATCGACTCCGTGATGTCCGTTAGTGGCTGTGCGGGCGGCGATCACCGAGTGTAAGTCCGTATTTGGCCTTCGCGGCTTTGCAGATCGCTACTTTTGTCCCCACAGATCATTCTGCATATAGTAACTTTAGCATGTGACCTCCGGAGGCTCCGGCGCATTGTCTTGAGTTTCCTAATGAGGCCAGAACAGATGTGTCGTCTGTGTTGTCTGTGCCGTCTTGCGCGATGGCAGGGAGGTCAATTACATTGCAGAAGACTGTTTGCACACAAGTTCTTGGGAGGATAGGATATGTCGATGTAATTCAAATGTAATCATGCAAATGATATAAATTTGTGCTATTTTGTACACGGGTGGCACGACTCAGGATGAGCCGTTCGAGACGTGTTCTAACGCGTCAAAAACGTGTCATTGGTATCACAGACAAGTCTAGAATGTAAACTGAGAGACAGCGGAGTGAAAGGGGTCGGGGAGATCACAAAACTTTGGGTGGCATGTTGGTGGCATGCCTAAGTTGTACGACTGCCACATACCAAAAGGTACGAAGCATACAGGCCGCGGAGGAGCCTCTCAAGGGAGCTAGTACAGGAGAGAAAAGGGAAGGGCCCCCGCATCCGGTGGATAGTAGTGGGCAGGCGGTGGTGGTGGTGGTGGTAGAGAAACAAAAGATCCGAACGAATGTCTCCAAACAACTGCTCACAAGTCTCCGGAGGCCGGAGGTCACGTTTTGATGTAACCATATAAGGCAATCGTTTGTGGGGACAAAACTCAAAAGCTCGGCTTTGCTCTAGTCTCCCGTAGTCAGACCATAAATTAGAGTTTTTTTTTTTTTTGGGCGGAATGGAAAAAAAACTTATTTATGGTCTGATTGTACTCGCGCACAAAATACCGTAGGTCAACCTTCGGGCACCTCGGAGGCCGAATCAGGAAGGAGTTGCCTCATTGGGAAGACCTGCCTCAAGGCACGTGCAAAAACTCGGGGCCTTTGGGAAACATCAAGATCTTCTATGGCTCCCAGAACACTTGAAAAGCAAAGGTCTATGCAGTTCAAACACTTTCAGCGTTTTTGGTAATTTCTTGAACCAGAAAATATGTCGAAATCCTCGCTGAATGGTTGTGTTTGGCGTTCACGTGACATCGAAGCCCGAGCTACGGTTAGGACCCAGCAAACAAATCTAGACTAGCTTTGCTCCCATCTGGCTGCTGCTAGTCCTCTTACCTTTCTTTTCTGGTATTCTCAAGCTTACTGTCCAACCTACACACACACGTGGTACCACACAAAAAAAGTTTGCCCCAGGATCCGAAGTTCGACCCCGACTCTCGGAAAATCCGAGATGAGCAGGTTCTCCCCACTGCCGACTTTATTGAATATGTTCTCGTCCCTGATGTTGCCGACTATCTCATTGCGCAAGATATATTTGTTCCTGTCATCGAAGCAATCGACACCAAGAATGATTGCCAAGATTTTGGTGAACGATTCCCAGCACTCGTCTCGCTGATATTCGAGCACCCTGTCCCTTTTGGAGAACTTCAGCCCCCTGCAAGAGTGGAGTCTCAAACCTTCCATCTTGCCACCTGCGGCAGCCTGCTCCTAAGTTTATCCGAGTTTCGTCACCTGTTCTCTCAGCTTCGAGACACTCGCATCTTCATTTCTCCCCAACAGAAGGCCGAAAGACCGCACGGAACTCAGTACGTAGTAATTTGCCTTCTCTTTCTTGTGCTAATTTCAATGAAGGTATTAAACAAGCAAGACTTGCAACAGACGATAGAGCTGCCGATTGATGATTTTCCGCCAATGAGGCTGACCATTTTTCAATTTTTTCGGAGGTGACATTTTGGCAGCGCGGTAAGAAACACAACCGAAACCCAAATCCACAATTGGTTCGAAGTCGAAAGAGGTCAATGAAATAGCAGTGCGTGACTCTGAAAGGTTAGTTCCACTGCACCAATGCTGCTTCAAATACTTGTACAGTGTGGAAAAATTACAGAGAGAAAATCCAAACTTGCCGAAGACTAGGTGGCCGTTGATCAGGCCCGCGGTATACCACTAGAAGCTCTGCACGAGCCGCCGCTGTCAATGGTGCCGGAAAACGAGCTGTTACCTATCTCCTACGATTTCACAGGTAATTTCCTTCCCCCATTGACTCCCATACTTGACTGCTACTCTCCACTGACCATCATGTAATTATTTGCTGTCGACTTTCTCAAGTAATGATACTAATATAATTCCCAGTGAAACTGTGTCCGTAACTTGGTCCGTAAAGATGGGAGGTTCCATGAATAGTTCTGAGAATATTTCAGTGCACATAAATTTCCCATTTTATGACTATGAACTAATCCCGGTGAAGGAAATTGAGACCGAGAATATTTTATTGATCGTGCGCGCACCACCACGAGATTGTTTGTGCATATTAGAGACAAAGGCGTCGATTTCAAACTCCGCTCATCTCCTCCTTCTCCCATCGTCGCGCTCTCTCATGCCCGCCTTGGCTGTTTCTGCCCACAAGTCTCAATTCGGTAGGTTCCATGCACCCTATACTCTGCGCCAGTGGCTCTCTGACCCCATCCAAGGCCATTCTCGCCCAATAACGCGCGAATATGGCCTTTTGGTGGCATCCACCAACAAGGACGCGTCCCCGAAGCAATACGCGCTCAACACCGCTGAAACTCCGTCGGAGCCCTGCCAGTAAGTCATTATACTGCCTACGGTACCTTTCTTAGCCCCCTCGCCGCGAATGGACTCAAACCAGGGACCCCGGCGAGTGGGCGACGAAAAAGGGCTGTGCCAGGGATTATATCAAATCCATCTTACTGACGGCCCTCTCTGGTCTCTCTAGTGGGCTCTCAATTGATGCCGCGCATCTTGATAGCTTGTTCAGAGTCGGCATTGGCGTGAGTTTGCTCATTTTCGCCCACTTCGTATGCCTTATGCTTCCTACCCTGCCTTTGGCTTATACTTCAAGCGGAATTCAATCTCTCATTCGCGGCCGGAGAGGACGGCATGAATCAACTACTGTGGTGCGTAACCTATCATCGCTTCAGCTTGTACTTACTGTGTGCGTCGGCCGTCTCCATCCCACCCTGCATTCATCATGCGCTATTGTGCACTTGCTCCGCCTCGTCGTGTATTGAACCTCAGAGACTATGAGGTGCGGTCCGTGTCGTTGCCATCCCGTTTCGGAGGTGCTAACTCCACGTTATATCTATCCGTCTGCTGCGTGCACTAGCGGATTCATGTGGCTCGTCCCTTGTGATTTCCTCTTCATCTCACTCCCATGTGGATAGATGTGGTTTATCGACAATGATCCGCGCCGGATTGTGGCCTACCCAAGGATTATTCGGGCCATGGCGGCGCGTAGTCGAACACGCGGTACTGGCACCGATTTATGACATGTGCGTCTATTTCCTTTCTCTCTTCACCCCTCTCTCATCGCTCTTGCCACTCATCGTTTCCGGAGACATCTCGGTGAGGTGCGTGAGCTGCAGGCCTATAAATAGGCATTCCGCTTTCCTTCCTTGCTTTCCATACCCCTTCGTGTTTTTAATTCCTCAGCCCTCACCCATGCGCGCAGTGCCCGCTCCCTCTCACGCCAACCCTCACTCGTGCGGCTCCTAATTCCTCGGCCTCCAAGCTGTACTGAATCTACATCGCGGCCGCGCTCCGCGTCAATCCCCGCAGTAAGCCCCGATTTTCTGCCCACCATCTTTGATCCCTCTCGAAACCAAGATTTTGTGTGCACAGCCACCGAGACTTTTCTTTCTCATCTTGTGAGCTCCGTCTTCCTTTCTCCGCTTTAACTATATACTCACGAGCTGGTGCCACCGCACAGTATCTCCCAATGTTCTCATAGCGCCGCGCCCGAGCCGGCCCTTGTTCTGACTAGCTTCTCAGTCGGGAGACTTGCCTCCTCTCTTGTGCGTCTTTTCTCTATATTTCCTGTTTCTCTCACTCATGTGCATCCTCCTTCGTTATTGCACTCCTTCTCGCATTAAAACCACGGCCGCCGATAGAGAATGTTCGCGCGACTCCGTGATTATATTATGCTGTTCGGCCGCGCACGATCCCTTCGTCGAAAGCCTCCACCTGCGCAATTTATCAGCGTCGACAGCGGTACGTGCTCGTTATTGTCCTTGTTCGTTGCTCTGATCTCCGTTTTCGGATCCTTCCTTCATCCGCATGCGGTTCTACGTTACTCTCCTCAGGTGCGAAATGGTTCGTCTTTCACCATTTTTGCTTTGGATTGGCTGAATTTACTTAATTATAGGTTATCCCCGACGCGATGCAGGGACTTCGGTAGTTTCGGTGAACGCCTACTTCATTTCGGGGGTCTTATGTAGATACTCGAGGTTGTGTATTAGTACACATCTGAATATATTGATTGAAACACAAACTAAAGCGGAAGACCTAGAATTAGTGCCTCGGAGCACTGGAAATTACTGCGTTGAAGCACTCCATATTGGTGCCTCGAAGCACTAAGGAACACCGAAAAGCACTACAAATTAGTGATATTTTGGCCACGTGGCACTATATATAAGTGTGTTCAGGTACTAATTTCAAGCGCTTTCAGCACTATATTTTGGCTGTACGGAGGCACTAATATATAGTGCTTCCACTGTCCGCAGTGTTCAGTTCGCAAACAGCCCAAAACCATAGATTACTCAATAAATAATATTTTCACAGATTCCTTTCTATCACTAATTGCGCATGAATTAGCCCGACAGATTCACCTAGGTTTCATCCAAATCGGTGCAGAACTCGTTGAGTTACGAACGATTCTTTGAAAACATCCCGAAACAAGAAATTTTCGTTCGCGCCTTCGGTACTGACGTTAGCTGTAATGCAAATCTCACTGTCAACGAACAGAACGAGACTCAGAGATTTGCGAAGTGGTTGTTAGACGTCGGTGACGGCCAAGCACCTGTTGATTCGGAAGACCGCATTGAAATACCCGACTACATGCTGTTACCGACCGGTGAAGAGAACGTTCCAACACTCATCGGTGCTGTCTATGATTCATTAACGAGACTGCGATCTGAAACAGACCTTTGCCAATACTTCAGTCGGCGCAGTATCCTGGCGCCACTGAACAACGATGTTGATGGCTTAAACTCCCGCATACTTGATCTATTCCCGGGAGAACCGCAGATCTTTCCAAGCGCCGATGATGCTGTTAACCCCACCGGAAGCGGAACAGCTTCTGAATCCATACAGTATCCCGCAGAGTTTCTCAACTGCTTGACAATAGCTGGATTACCTTTGCACCGACTAGCATTAAAAGTTGGGTGTCCCATCATTTTACTACGCAACCTAGACCCCGGAGGCGGACTGTGCAACGGAACTCGACTGTTGGTAGCTAGAATCAGCCGACGAGTTCTCGAAGCAATTATTATTACTGGTCCACATGCAGGCGAACGTTGCTTCATTCCCCGTATTCCTCTCACTTCCAACTCCAACTCACAGCTCCCTTTCCAACTTCGACGCCTTCAATTTGCCGTTCACCTAGCATTTGCCATGACCATAAATAAAGCCCAGGGTCAATCCCTCGATCGTGTCGGACTTTACCTGCTCAATGAAATATTTGCGCACGGCCAACTCTATGTTGCCCTTTCACGAGCAACAAGCCGGAACAACGTACATATTCTTTTAAATGATTCGGAACATGGACGCCGAGGCTTAACTAAAAAAAAAATGTCGTATACCGTGAAGTACTACAGTAGATTTGTATTACTCAGTAGATCTGTATAACCTCTTTCCGTCAATTTTTGACGGGCTTGTCCTATATATTAAGAGACAACGAACACTGCCACACAAAAAGTCACCTGATATATTCACGTGAAGAATCACGGGACTCGGAATCCACCCGTGCACGGCGAACCCCGGGACTCGGAATCCGCCGTGTGTTGGCGAGCTCGGAGTCCACCGGGGTTTTAGTCTAGAGTTGAGCGGCACCGGATGTATGGAGGTCGACCTTATTACGTAAAGTGCGGAGTTTGAATTCTCTCTCAACGCTAACTGCCCTTCAAGCGATCCAGGAATAAAAATCTTGGAAGCCAAATGTACTAGATTCTCACTGTGAACAATTCTGTCTCTTTAGAAATTTTGTTTCCACCCAGGTTTGACACGAAATGAAACGGCGGTCTTTGTAAGCAGCCGGGCCATCAAAATTCGGCCTCGCGTTCCGAGCTTCGTAGAGGCAAAATTAATTAAGAGAGTTGATTAACACAGGGCCGTGGACAATACTCCAAGATGAAAATTCTGAAAGGACCACCACAACCTTTGGTTTTGCGTCCGAGAAAAAAAAAGATGACATAATAAGGTCGACCTCCGATCAATGGCATCGGCCAATCGACAGACTACAACATGTGAGGTACGAGCAATTCAACTGTTGTAGTGTCTGTTTATAAGAGACTACCGGGGTTTGGGGCAGAGCCCCAACAAGCTGTGGGCCCGCCGAAGGTACGGACCGAGCGCAGCAAGCGTCCGTGCCGAAGGCAGGGTCCTAATTTAGCTTGTCCTATATATTAAGAGACAACGAACACTGCCACACAAAATGTCACCTGATATAATCACCTGACAAACACGGGACTCGGAATCCACCCGTGCACGGCGAACCCCTAAACAGTATAAATACAGTAGATAGTCGCTTGTATTCTTTAGACTTTTTATTCAGTTCTTCTACCGCTCCTCTTACCCTCCACCCCCCAATCCTTGGTCGCACTGCGCGCCTTGGACGGAGACCGAGCTTTAGTTGTGACATAATAAAAAGTCTACCCTTCATACCTACCTACCGCCCCTATCCTTTCCCTTTCCTTCCCACTCTACCTCTTACCCTTTCTGCGCGTCATGCACAGCCGCTTCATCAAGACCCATTTACCCTTCCCGACCTCTACCCGCCCGCAACGGTTAATTGTGTGATCGAAATAGTTCGTGGGTCACTATAACGGACAGACACCAGGCTACGGGAAACGTTGAGACCGTCCCACGCCTTACGGTAGTCGCAGGAGTGCCGGTCTGACCTTCAGGAAGGACCGCCTCGCAGTCGTTGGGGGTGTTGTAGAAGATCCGGGACTGTTCCGTTCGCAAAAGACCACCTCCTACCCACCACCCGCTTAGTGCGGACCGACCCTTTCCCCAATAATCCCGCCGGCCCGTCGAAACGTATCACGACACTCATACCATTTTGGATTCGTCTGACTCAACCCCGCCATCACCCACCAGATCCTCATCGGATCACCCGCTATCCCTCTCCACCTCCCCCCTATCCCCTTTCGAACCCCGACCCCCGACACCTCCCGCTCCGCCCCTCCCACCAATCCTCACACCCGTCATCATCCCCCTTCGGCCCACCATGCCGAGTTCTCAAGTCATCCTCGCCAACCCCCCGCTGTTCTTCAACGGCAACAAGACCAAGTGGAGTAGCTTCCACGACACCCTTTCCACCTACATCGCCGCGTACGACGATGAATTGGACACCCAGAAGAAAAGGGTGTTCTTCACTATCTCGTTCCTCCAGAACGAGGACGGCTCAGACTGCCTCGCAGCGGACTAGGTCCGGAACTGGAAGAAGCGGACGTTTTCCGCAGGAGTTCTTCCAGCGACCTACACCCACTCGGCGTTGATGATTGAGCTGGAAGACACGTTCAAGGATCAAAACCTTGCGCAAGTGGCGCACCAGCGCCTGACGGCGACGCGGCAGGGAAGCCGCTCGCTTGTCGAGTTTATCCAGCAGTTCGAGCTGGATGCAGAATTGGCGGGGTACAGCCCCAACTCCGCCTCCACCGGGTACAACGCGTTCCTGGTGGAACTTCTGGAGGATTTGGTCTCGAAAGAGATCATCGAGCAGGTGTATGCGGGCGGGAACCAGGTTCCCGACACGTACAAAGGGTTCAAGGATCGCCTGATGGTGATCAACGGGAACCAGGAGCGCAAGAAGCTCCAAGCGGCTCAAAGGAGCCGAATGTTCTGGACACCGGCGCAGAAAACCGCGCCTGTTGTCAAGGGGAACAGCCCAGGTTTCGGCAGCACGCTGAACCTGGCTAAGAAGATCGGGCCGGGAGAGACGGCGCTGATGGATGTGGATCGGACGGGGCCAAAGCGGCCCGTGTTCAAATGTTACAACTGTGGCCAAGAGGGTCACATGAAGAGAGACTGCCCGGCGCCGCGCACCAACAAATTTAATATCCGGTCGATCAAGGCTGAGGACTATGCACACGAGGACCTGGCTGTCCTCGCCGCCACTCTCCGAGAGGCGGGTTTTTAAAGGGGCCCCCGCTCAAGGCCGAAGAGGCGCCCCAGACTCCCAAATTGAATGCTATTTATAAAATTGACCCTGTAGTTACCCAGGACCCCGAGGACGATATATATAAGGATGTAAATGCTAGTCTACGAAAGAGCATAAACGATTTCCTAGTAGCTAGTGTTGAAGTTCAGATACTTCAGAGGAGAATTGATTTTATTGTAGGCTCAATGAGCCAGCTTTTATACTACAAAATATTGCTAGAACTATCTACAAGAGTCCTGAAGACTGAGTTATTTTATTACTAAACATGCCCGAGTGCCGTATCGGCTTCACGCGCTCACCGACGCAGCGAGCGGATATGTTCCGGTAAGATCCGAGTGCGCATCACGTCGCGCTTAGTCAGCCTCGGTGATGGCTCGGCGTTCGCTATTAATCACTAATTTCAACACTCCCCCTCGAACGCGAGTCAGCCCGAGATCGGTACGTGATGTTCTTGATGTACGCGAGCGGCTGATGGTTCAAGTGGTGTTTGTTTAATGCGCAGTGGTGAACTGGTACCCCCGTGAGAGGTTTCTGCGCGCCGTGTCGGATGGCGCTCATTACGATGTCGGGCATGGGTGATGGATCGGTGGAGGTGATGGCGACAAAGGATGATCCAGGCTTTGTGTACCTCCGTGTACGTGGTCCGAGAATAATATTCTCTGTCGAGATGGTACTGTTAATGTCGTGTGGAGCTTTTGGCGGCGGCGGCGTTGGCTCTGGTGTCAATGCACGGGATGATGTCGGGGTGAGTGTGCTGATGCTGGGAGCAGTGCTGATACGCGGTGGGGATGGTGTCGAATGGGCCTGGGGTGTCTGATTAGCAATTGTGGGAGGCGCGCCATTGACTGGAGATTGGTTCTCCCCCTTGCTCCATGTAGGGTCTGTGGGTACTGCTGGCTGGTACCTGTAGTCGTCCTCGTCGTGTTTGGGGTTACCGCGGACTGGCGTTACATCGCCGAGCGCGTAGACGTCTCCGATGTTGCGGCAGTGTGCTAGCCGTGATCCGTTCTTCGAGATAATCACGTCGTTTGATCCGAATGGGAATTCGAGTTCGTAGCCTGCGCGATGGAGTTTGCCGAGTGAGAGGATGTTGTATGGGGATGAGGGGAGATAAAGGACGCGCGCAAGCGTCACGGTGGTGAGCCTGGTTCTAACCCTAAATTGTAATTTAACTGATCCTTCCCCGGATGCTGATAGGCGTCCGATTCCAACAACTTTGTGGCTTTCGAGCGGCGTGTAAGTGTGGAAAATAGACCTGTCGTTTGTGATGTGTACGCTGGCTGCGCTGTCTAGCAACCAAGATTGTCGGGTGAGTTGTTCCTGCCCTATAGCCATAAATGCAATATCCGGCGAGTGCTCTCGAGCCAGATTTGCCGTGTCTGATGAAGATCCCGGGCCACTGTTGCGTTTCCGATTACGCATCGTGCGGGTGTAGTTGTCCTGCTTCTGCTGATCCGTGTAGGTGATTCCGTTCTGCTTGTCGCTGCACTCGTACTCTCGGTGTCCGGGCCGACCGCAGTTCCAACAACAATTATGATGATTGCCGTTATTTCCCAAGCCGCTTAGCGCTGGCAACGCCGTAGATAGTTCGTCGGCATCCGGCTTAGCGTGGGGGCGTCCTGCCTGCTGCAGAATGCGTGCGATGATGTCGTCTGAGCTTTTAATGCTCGCCAAGTCAATACTTCCAACCCAGTTGTCCCACGAGTCGGGTAATGATGTGAGAAGAGTTATTGCAAACTCTGCCTCGTCGATGGTGCTGCTAAATCCTTCGAGTGTGCTCCTGATCTGTGTCAGATTCCGTATGTGGTGCTCGACGTCCTCCCCCTCCACACACGCAGTGCGAAAGAGTTGCCGACGGAGCCGAATGATGGAGATTGCCCCTTTGGGCTGATAGACGCGCGCGAGCTTCGTCCACGCATCTACGGCGGTCGTAGCCGTCTGGATGTATGCCATCGGGCCGTCGCCTACGCGCAAACGAATGGCGGATAGTGCTTTCCGCTGCTTCTTCTTCCACTCCGCGTGTGCAGCCACAGCTTGCGCAGACGCGTTCTGCCCAACTGTCGGTTCCTCCTTCTTGGAGCCGATAACGTAGTCGTCGAGATCTTGATCCGTCAAGACGTCAATCATCTTTGTTGCCCAGGCTGAATAGCCGCGAGCATCCTCGAGCTGTTTGATTGCGGTATGCAGAATTGCTGTCCGACATCGTAAGCAAGAATAGGGGTGTTGGTGCAGTGGTGTGTTGGGAGGTGAGTGTAGTGGTAGAGCAGGGAGAATAAGTGCTTTTAGTTCAGGCGGGCGGGGCCCATAACCTGTTGAAGTTTGGATACTTCAGAGGAGAATTGATTTTATTGTAGGCTCAATGAGCCAGCTTTTATACTACAAAATATTGCTAGAACTATCTACAAGAGTCCTGAAGACTGAGTTATTTTATTACTAAACATGCCCGAGTGCCGTATCGGCTTCACGCGCTCACCGACGCAGCGAGCGGATATGTTCCGGTAAGATCCGAGTGCGCATCACGTCGCGCTTAGTCAGCCTCGGTGATGGCTCGGCGTTCGCTATTAATCACTAATTTCAACAGCTAGCGCAGAAAATAGTAGAAAAATATGTGTACTGGAGAATCAGAACCGGAAACATAACTTAAAAAATCGGAAAAAGAACGAGAAGGATCAGGAGTGGAGTAACTTTAAGAAAGCATTCAAAAAGGCCCCTGGAACCCAAACCAGTGAGAAAAATAGCGAGAATAAAAAGGGCGGGCTCAATCCCAAACGAGGGAGGAAGCGCCCAAGAAGGAAGAGAAGAAGTGGAAAGGAGCCACACCGATCTGGGCCCCTGCAGGGTTGTCCAAGATGGAGGAGGCGAAGTGGCTGGCACGCGACGCCCGACGCACCGTTTGCGCGCAATTCCGACTCGATTCACCTGAAACTACTCAGGCAGTCTCTAATATACTTGCTACCACCCAAAGTGTGAAAGAAAGATGACGACTCCTCCTAGGGGATCACCCCCGAAACCGACACCGCTGGCCGCTCCGACCGTGAAAGACATACAACAGCGAGTGGGGGGGCTCACCAGCCGCCCCCAGCTTATTGAAGCGAATGAGAAAACTAAGAATAACAACATTGGAGACGCTGACACTGCTCGCCACTATCTCGAGGAGAGCCACTGGATTGCGAAGGATGCACTGCACCTTTCACCCGTGCGGATTTGTTCGTGGTGCTACTAAAAATCTCTTTACTGCCACAGACCCTACAGAAGTCCATGTCCGACACACTACGAGCCCTTGCCTTCATGACCGAGTTTATCGACGCGTCAGTGGCGCAGGAAGTGGCGGATTGCTGTGCGGAGTCTGTCGCCACGGCGGTGTCTCCATACATCGAGGGACTGGTGAATAGCCAAGAAGGGATTCAGACAACAGTGAACGAGCTATTAGGTGCGTCGTCCACTTTGAGTGCTATGGTGGAGGAGTCGCGCGAGGAGCTGCGGGCGCTGGAGGTGCAGGTCAAAGACCTGAAAGAAGCAGTGGAGAAAACGGGAAAGGAGACGGTGGTGGCCGTGGAGGCGCAAGCGTCGCGCCCGGTCCCTATGGGCCCCCGCTCGTACGCGGCGGCGGCGGCCACGACCATGACTGCGGAGCAGGCGGGGATACTGGCGAGAGGGGTTCGGATGCGCCGACAGATCCTCGTTGAAAAAGCAACGAATGCGGCGACCGACTGGCTGGGTGGACTGTCCGAGCTAGAGTTGAAGGAGAAGGCTAACCTGGTGCTGGGGATTATGACGGAGAAAATGGAAGGGGCGCTTTTCGTCGCTGCGCGCAGGCTGCAGAATGGGGGGGTGGTTTTTGACTGCCAAGACGAGAAGACAGCGTCGTGGGTTAAATCCCTGAGTGTCATGGAGAAGTTCGTAGCTGCCTTGGGAGGCTCCTGTGTCTACCGTCCCCGGCGGCTCGAGATGGTGGCAGAGATGGTGCCTATCGAAACACGCATCGAGGACGGGGGGACGTGGCGCCTCGTGGAGAAGGAAAGTGGTCTGAAGGAGGGTGACATAGTAGGTGCTCGGTGGATTAAAGCGCTGCACCACCGTGCATTCGGCCAGAACCCACCTGAAGATCGAATTTGCGTCTGCAGACGCCGCTAACCATGCCATCGACGGCGATATTTTCATACAGGGTGTACGGGTGCGAGTTCGGAAATCGGAGGAAGAAGCTAGACGATGCGCGAAGTGCCAGAAGTATGACGGTCATCTGGCAAACGCATGCAAGTCCGATGTGGATGTGTGTGGGCACATCGCACCACGGACTGCCCGATGACTGACACAGGTGTCTTCAGTTGCTCCAATTGTGGGGTTGATGGCCACGGGGCGGTGGATCGCCAGTGCCCTGTCTTCCAGCGAGAGCAGCAACGTCGAAAAGCGAAGGACCCCACCGCAGGGTATCGCTATTTCCCGACTGAAGATCCTCGCACTTGGGCTTCCTCAGCGACGCCGCAACCAGCGATGAGCGAGCCGGCAGTGACACAGCAGAGAGGAGGGGGTGGAGTAGGGACCGGATGGCTCGCGGGGGGATATGCCGGTCAAGGGGGGAATAGGGGGAGCGAGTATGGTGGTGCGGTTGATCAGGGGTCGCAGACAGCCGGCCATCTACGAGGCCTTCCAACGGCAAGCAGATGGGCTGTCGCAGTCGCAGCGGAGGGGTATTATGGGCAGAACGGCAGTGGAGAATAACGCGAGGGAGGGTGAGGGGAGTGGAGGCATAGACGAACGTGTGAATGTAAGGGCGGGCGGAGGAACGGCTGGCACGGGGGAGGGCAGCGGTGCGGGAGGAGGAGAAAAGGGGGGAGGACAGGTGGAGTGGTCTGATACGTCCCTGGCAGCTCGCCCTCCTTTGAACGGTCTCTTTGCTCACCAACCCATCACTCCTTCGCCTCTATCGCAGGTGATGACCCGGGACCCGGCCCCTTCCGTGGACGGCGCTCCATGAATCCACGGCCTAGGGGAGGTCCGTTGCCACGAAAGCTGATGATCTGGCAGCAAAACCTGGACCGCGGACTCAACAATCAGCACGAACCTCTACAGACAATGGGGAGAGATCATTACCATTTTGCCAGATGAACGCGCTGCTCCGTGAGGAGATCAACGGAGGGAAGGTCATCGTGTACCTCGATGACATCCTGATCTTCACGGAGGATCTAGAGGAGCACCGCGCGATCGTAAAACGCGTGCTCAAGGTGCTTCAGGATAACAAGCTATTCCTGAAGCCATCAAAGTGCGAGTTCGAACGCGCAGAGATGGAATACCTTGGCGTGATCATCTCGCACAACTCGGTGCGGATGGATCCCATCAAGATCCGCGGAGTGATGGAGTGGCCGGAGCCGAAAAACCTGAAGCAAGTCCAGTCGTTCCTCGGGTTCACGAACTTTTACAGAAGGTTCATCCGGGGTTACGCGGACGTTGCGCGGCCGCTCACACGGCTGACAGGGAAGGAGGGCTTCCACTGGGGAGAGGAGCAGGTGATCGCGTTCCAGAAGCTTAAGGATCGGATCGCGGAAGACGCCGTGTTGGCAATACCCACCGACGACGGCAAGTTCAAAGTCGAGGCTGATGCCTCGGAAGGCGCAACGGGCGCAGTACTGTCGCAGGAGCAGAACGGGGAGTGGAGGCCGGTCGCGTTTCAGTCACACGCACTGAACGAGACCGAGAGGAATTACGAGATCTATGATAAAGAGATGCTCGCAATTATGCTGGCCCTAGACGAGTGGAGCGCATTGCTCAAAGGGACCAAGCATCAGTTTGAGATCCTTACCGACCATAAGAATCTCCAGTACTTCAAACTGCCGCAAAAGGTCAATCGGAGGCAGGCACGATGGATTACAGAGTTGTCGCAATTCGACTTCTCCTTATCGCACCGCGCGGGCGCGCTAAACAAGAAGGCGGACTTCTTGTTATCGCGCAGAGCGGATCACGACATGGGAAAGAACGACAACGAGAACGTCGTGCTTCTCAAGCCGGAGTACTTCCGATCACAGGACATAGTGATCGAAGGACCGGAGGTCGAGATCTTGGAAAAAATCAAAAACACAAAAAAAGTAGATAAGAGCGTCAAAGTGGCGCTAGAAAACAAGTTGCCCAGATGGGAAAAAATAGACAATATTATATATTACAACGTACTAATTTACGTACCGCGGGACGAGGAGCTTCGAGAGATAAGATTATTGGATTGCACCATGACTCCCCCCTCTTGGGCCAACCCGGAGAGAACCGGACCCAGGAGATGATTGCTCGTAATTATTGGTGGCCGCGAGTCGGCAATCAGGTTTCTAAATATGTGAAGGCATGCGAGGCATGCCAGAGGACTCGGGTGCAACCGTATCAGCAGGGAAAGCTGAACCCGCACAAGGTCGCGGAAGGGCCGTGGCAAATCATATCAGAGGATCTTATCGGTCCTCTGCCGGTATCTAATGGCTTCAACGCCATACAAGTCTGGGTGGACACATACACCAAGATGATCCACTGTGAGCCGACCTCGATGGAGCTCACGAGTGAGGGGATGGCCCGCTTGACGCGGGATCGGGTGATTCGGTACCACGGTGTGCCGAGGAAGATTATTTCGGATCGGGATCCGAGATACGTCTCGGGGTTCATGCGGGAGCTTAACCGGCTCCTTGGCATAGAGATGAACCCGAGCACGGCGTTCCACCCGATCACGGACGGGCAGACGGAGCGGATGAACCAGGAGATTGAGAAGTATCTCCGTGTGTTCGTAAATTATCGCCAATCGGATTGGGCGGAGTGGCTCGCATTGGCCGAGTTCACACACAACGACAAGGCTAGCTCGGCCACAACGATGAGCCCGTTTTATGTAAACACCGGTTATCACCCTTGGAAAGGGATCGAGAACGCGGTGGAGTCGCGGAATGAGGCAGCGGATGATTTTGCAAAAAAGATGAAGAAAATACGTGACGAGGCCACAGCGGCGCTCGAGAAAGCCCAGAAAACAATGAAAAAACAATACGACGCGCATAGGAGAGATGCGCCGGAGATCAAGATCGGCGACAAGGTGTGGTTGGATGGACGAGACATCACCACTAGTCGGCCGACGAAGAAGCTGGACGATCGGCGGCTCGGGCCGTACGAAGTCCTGGAGAAGGTCGGCGCAGCGGCTTGGCGGCTCAGGCTGCCGGAGACGGACAAGTCACATCCGGTCTTCAACGAGTCGAAGCTGACGCCATACGTGGAGCCGCCGGAGCACAGGCGGGAGACGAGACCGGCACCAGAGATAGTGGCCGGGGAGCCGGAGTACGAGGTCGAGGAGATTATCGACCATCGGAAGGTGGGACGGGGTTATCAATACCTCGTCAAGTGGAAGAACTATCCGCTCGGGGAGCGGACGTGGGAGCCGAAGCGGCACTTGACGCACGCGGCCAAGATCCTTGAGAAATACCGGAAGGATCACGGGCTGGGGGAAACGTCGAAGAAAAGGGCCGTGGACGCGAGGCTGGATATTGGCAAGATGGCCGATGAGGAGAAGGCGGCTTGGGCCGCGAAGCTCAGGGCGATGGGGTTAATGCCGCCCAAGGAGCAGGAAGTCGGCAGGATTGCCGAGAAGAACCGAGGACGCGCCCAGGACAGGGCGGACCGCTTCCTTGCGGAACACAGCAAGGAGGTGCTGGCCGAGACGGCTAGGAAGCTTCGTGCGGCAGGGATTATGCCGCCGAAGGAGGAAAAAGCCACGGAGGAAGTCGTCGAAGACGATACCGAGGCGGAGATGGCGGCATTTGCCGCGAGAGCACGCGCGGCGGGACCCATGCCGCAGGAAATTGCAGCGCAGGCTGCCGAGGAGGAGCCGGTGTCGGCGACGGGCGGTTTGCCCGTGTTGCCTTTAGGACACTGGGATTATTTAATACGCCGGTACAAGCCGAAGAAGGAGTCGGTGGACTACCCGAGGAGGTTCCTTTTCGACCCTGAGACGGGCCGGAAAGTGGAAATATTTAAATTCCCCGTGGATGGGGATGAAGGATGGACCCGCAATACCTCTGTCGAGGTTTAAATCGCTTTTATCTATCATCGTCGGGACGACGATCCTAGGAGGGGGGTAATGTCACGCTTCGACGCGTTCCAACGCCGCACGTGACCACGTGCATCCCCGACGTACCCGACGGTGTATCCTTATTTATTCCACGTGACCGCGAACCACACGTGAAGGACCCATGACGTCACAACACGACGACACAACAAGGTGATCGACGCCTAACGACGACGGGTTATTGTACACGAACAATACGGACGACGGACACGCATAATTAATGAATGATCTGTTTCAGTAGCATACACGACCTTAAGTCGTTATTGTAGTTAGTAAATATAGCAACCTCTAAACAGTATAAATACAGTAGATAGTCGCTTGTATTCTTTAGACTTTTTATTCAGTTCTTCTACCGCTCCTCTTACCCTCCACCCCCCAATCCTTGGTTGCACTGCGCGCCTTGGACGGAGACTGAGCTTTAGTTGTGACAGGATTGGATTGAATCGAGAACACTGTGTACGGGAATTGGATTGAGAACACCGCCTTTGACGAGAACACTGTGTACGGGATTGAGAACACTGCCTTGGACGTCGGATTGAATTGTTGGAATTGTTTGGGATTGCTTGGAGCTAGCTTGGATCCTTATATCCTCGTAGCGTCTGGTCGGATATAGTCCGAATCTTGGGTATTGAGCCCACTGTCCTTTTGGACGCCATCTGTGCTTTGTTGTGTTTCATAGCTGTGAAGCTTTACATCTCTCTTGTTTCAGATATATTGTTCTGGTGTTATACCAAGCGATTTATCGAATAACAACAACACTCTACAAACCCACTACTATAATAAAACCTTCCCCTCAACCTTTTACAAGGCTCTGAGCAGGGGACTGACACTCGTCGGTTTTCATTGGGCATATTGTCTTATATCCTGGTTATTTTGTTGGTTGATTGATATAAGTTATCGCTTATATCTGTATACCGCAGAGTTGGATATTAGGTTATTAGTTTCCCATACTGTTTAAGAGCACACAAATCATCTGGAGCCCACCGCGAGGGGTGGTTTTTATTTGTGGAATCGAGCGTTTGTTGTATATCCGGGTCAAAGTTTGACTCGGACCAAGTTATAAAGGCCGATCTTTCACTATTCCTTCGAGTACTCGAAGTGGTGATCAAGATCAATCAAACCGGGACTTCCAGAACCTATTGAGAGGTTCAGGAGAGCTCCGTACAGGACCACATACTAGTCCTAGTCCTATATCGCGTTCTAGAGAGACTGAGACATCGCATAGAGCAAGAGATTCACTTGTTCCACCGCTTCAGGACTTTTCTTTACGCAAACCGCGACCTAAGGGTCGCAGAAATCGGGCAAACACGGCCACTACACCTAACAACGCAGCTGCTGGGCCTTCAAACACTGCACCGAACCCACAACCTGCTGTTGTAACCAGAATGGCTGCTAGTTTTAAGATTCCTGCGGTCGTATGACCAGAATCGACCGAAATTTGATGGGGAGACGGCTTCCAGCTTGAAGGTTTTCCTTCGAGACTGTGAAACTGTGTGTGCAAGTGGTGGTATAACGGATGAGGATAAAATGAAGCAGCGGGTGCTGG
Organism: Mycena galericulata; assembly: GCA_029289565.1. Taxonomy (NCBI): domain Eukaryota; kingdom Fungi; phylum Basidiomycota; class Agaricomycetes; order Agaricales; family Mycenaceae; genus Mycena; species Mycena galericulata. Next base: position 18,389 of record JARKIA010000217.1, read on the forward strand.
ATTATGTGGATCATATGGATATCAGGGAGCAGTGGGAGAAATTGGACAGTTTTCCTACGGGGAAAACATTTGCACAGTGGAAAAAGGACATCCTTCGCCTATATCCTGAAGTTGAGGATATGGATCTAGGATCTCTTGGGCGACTCGTAGAGATATGCAACAAGAATCGTCAAATTTCCCGCGCCGAACTCGGGAAATTACGTCGATTTACGTCCGCATTCACTAACGAGGCTGAGAAACTGTTGACAGGGTCAGCACAAGTCACAAATAAGCAATTGGTGGAATGGATATTAGCCGTTTTAGAGGATCAATTTGCATCCGAGGTTAAACAGGCCATGAACCAACAAGCTATACTTGCTATTACTCAACCGCAACCTAACCAGGTTCCTTTGAATAATAGACGAGGTGACAAGCTGCCCTACAAACAAGTGATCCAGATCGCCGACTATATCGCAGATAATTGGTCTGGTCGTACTGCTATGTCAACGCTCACAGGAAGCGAACGCTATTCCCATGTTGCTGCGACAATTCCCACCATTATGACTCGCAATAATGACAGTGCCTTGGCAAAAGTCAAAACGGAGGTTACAGAACGTTTAGATTTGTTTGCTGGAGAGCTGGCTGTCATGAAGGATATAGCGTAGATGCAGAATAAGAAGTCTGATGAGATATTCAAACGGTTTGATACGTTTGAGAACTCTATCAAAATTATGAACCAAAACCTCAGAGGTCCGCCTCCACACCAGCTTATATCTCAAGCTGGTCAGGCATCTCGAAATGAGGATCCTCAAGCTAAGGGTGAATTTTCTAAATCACGTAGTGGAGATATGTTGTGTTATTTCTGCAACGGTCCACACTTGATTAGAGATTGTCACAACAAGGACGAATTTATAAATCTTGGATGGGTTATCATTGACAATGGAGTAGTGAAATTGGCCAATAGTAACTGGATTCCAAGATATCCAGAGAAAGTTAGTCGAATGCTCAAAGTGGAGGATTACTATCGTAAACAAGGGATTACAAGGGAATCAGCCAAAGCACAGAGAGCTTCGATGATGCAGGTATATCAACAGAGTGGAGTTGCGGGTATTAGTGATTTCTACAGTCCGGACACGGACAGAATTGATCACATGTAGTATGATACTCGGGAGGACGAGATTAGATCGGCGAATGTACAGCGTATGCTGAATGGAGCGCAACCTCCAAACGTTCAGTTCCAATCTCAGAATATAGGTGTTCAACCACCCCAAATGTATTTGCAACATGCTCCGCAGGCTGCCAATGTTAATACCAGCAATGGTATTGATCTTGCGCAGCTTATCCAATTATTTAATGTGGCTCGTGGTGATATGCCCACGAACACGTCTAATATCCATGAGCAGATGGTGTCTACCAGAGGTGGCGCTAAGTCGGATCCCCCGGCTAAGCTAAATTTTTAGGTAGTTCGAGGAAGGAGGCAGAGGGAAGGCCGAAAATTACGCCTTCCAAGACAGCCAAACCTCCTGAGAACCGGACATCGGCTGCAGATATAGAGGAAGACTGGAGGAAGAAGCGGAATAAGGGTTCATCGGTTGATAAGCATGTTGAATTCTTGCAGCCAGATGAAGTTGAAGAGGAGGTAGTTGAAAAACGGCCTTCCAAGCGTGCAGAAAGGTTAATCGTTCTGGATGATGACTCAGATGACGAGTCACCTCCGGTCCGATTTGATACAGTGGTGGATATACAGTCAAAGCTGTCTTAACCCATAGCTCTCATAACCCAAAATCTGTAATACCCCGTAGGTTTTTGCCATCCACCAAGGTGGTTCCCAATTAAATCCCATAACTCTGTGAAACCCCATAATCCATACATTTTCGAGGCCAAAACCCCATACATCTCCTGGAATTTGGGAGATTTCCCTGAGTATTTACAGCTGTTATCAAAAGTATGTACGGGTGTGACAGAATTTCACTCTTCGATTTCTGCTTACAATTGTTTGTCACTGTGGAGCTTTTGCTCCACACATCTCAACATTATCTGGATTTTTCACCCTTTCTGCAGCCACACATAACAGCCCCATTTCTGTGAAGAACTCCATATATCCAAGGGAAAGTGTTTGGAAGTCGTACAGACAAAATACGAGGAGAAACGATTCGGATTTGCCAGCCATGACATCATCAAGTGGAGCAATTCAGTAAACAACTGTAAGCAGAAATTAAAGAGTGACATTGTGTCAAACCCGTACATACTTTTGATAACGGCTGTAGAGTGTAGAATTGGTCAAAAGTGAGAAGAGAAAGACCATTTGGACAGAGTTAAAAGTTATCTCCACCCAGTTTGAGCCTATTTTGGACAGGAATGGCATGTCAAAGTGGCAGTGACTGAGTTTTGATGGGCCAAGTTTTGGCAACATTGCAGCTGAGAACTCAATTCAAAGGTTAAAACCAACACTTCCGACACAATCCATGTATTTTGAGGCTAAGAACACATATTTTGCACCCTGAAACTCATATTCAGATCGGCTTCGGATATTGCCGAAGTATTTCCCAGGCTGTGCTAAGCCATACGCTGTAATAACCCATACCCTGGACCTTCCACCGATGGGTATGGGTTAAGACAGCTTTGACTGTAGACAGATCCTCGCAAGCATGCCTCCCTCCTCTTCCAGCTTCGCTCTCGCCACGTTCCCCTCGCCCGCCATTTATTTCGCCTGAAGAAATCCCCGACCCCCACCTGCCCGTGCTGCGACATGGTTGACGAAACCGTCGACCATTTCCTTCATTTCTGCCCAGCACACGAACAAGCCAGACGTGCACTACACGCCACCAACCGCCTCGCCCGCTACTCCAAGCACCTGCTTTCCGATCCCAAGATACTGCCCGATCTCTTCGCGTACATCCAGCGCACAGGCCGATTCCATTCTGTCTTCGGAGACTTCAAGCCGCTAGACCGCCCCGAGTAGATTTCTTTTTAGACTCTTTTTCTCTCTCTCTCCTACGTATATCTTACTATTTAACATCACGACATCTAGTTCCCTCTAGAGGCTTTGGCCACATACCCCTATACCTCGCGGATTTCCCGCTTTGCAGCCGTCCTGTCACGGTTTTGCTAAGTTTTCAAGTATGAACGATTTTTACTGCCACCATTTTATGGACCCGATACGATACCCTACGATACACTAGCCAGATTTATATCTACCATATGTCTTAGACACACAGGATATAAAACAAAGATTCAAAAAAAAAAAAAAAAAAAAAAAAAAAAAAAAACTGTAGACAGAGTCAAGGTGTCGAAAACTCTTTCGCCGGCCAAGACTAATATTCCAATCAAGGAGAGGGCCTATAAACTGGTATCGAAGTTTGATGATCCTAATATCATTCAAAAGTTGGTTGACCAGACAAAGACCAAGGTCTTGGATGGTATCACAGTCGAAATGCTGGCCGCTATGAATGGCGAATATGCCAAGCATTTGCGTGATATTACCTTTAAGACTCGTAGGCCCATTAAGCCAGTAATGATGTGGGAACCTGCGTCGGATCCATTTGTGGATATAGAGTCTGTACATTTGAACGTGGACGCGATATGCGGGAATGACCTTCCTTGCGTTGATTCGCTTTATATATCCACAGTTGAGGATGTTGGAACGTCGCCTGGATGTATGGTTTGCACAGATCCAGTCTTGCAGTACCTTGCTTCTCTGAATGAAGTTCCTAAACAGATATTCTACTCGGCCACGGATTCTGCATCTCTACGGGTCTTATATCCTATAGTACGACACTGTGCGAAGGGATCAGCTTGGTTTCCAGCTAGACACCCATGGTATGGATCTTAGTCAGTATGTACTTGATGATTAATTGTACAAGAGGCCGAGTAACTAAAACTGAGATTGAAGCAAGCCCCCCCTCTATTGTAGCCGGGCACCGGCATACAAAACATACTTTTAAGGCCTTATTAAAGTCAGGACGCTGGGCGGAAAAAGATTTTAATTAAGGCCTTGAGACCTTAAGGGTTAAGGCCTTAGGCCTTAGGGCGAACACTGAGGAGAAACAGGAATGTTTCGTTCACATGGTCGTGCCAATGGAGGGGGGAAGATTTGCGCAAACTAATTCAATGATGTATCTGGGGTTCTAAGTAGCTTCGATCCATCATAAGCAATTAAACTCAATATATTTGTGTCCACAATTCTTCCTTTGGTCGGAGGGTGGTGGCACAACGGGGTCTACTGGACAGGAATTATTCACTACTATAATATGGTCTGTGTTGCTGAGTGGTATATGTTTCTGCGGGATGATTCAGCTCTACTGTGTGTTTAGTCTCGAGATCGAACCTCAAACGGCTCGCCTTTTGTGCTGTGAATATGGGTTGGTTAATCCTGTTTAATCCTTCCTTGACGCAGTGCCGAGATCATCCCCTCTTTAAACAGTGATTAATTTAAACCCAGATTAATTGCATCTCTGAGCTCTCTCCCCAAGTGGGCCTTCCCTCATAAAGAGGCAGTGATTGATCTGAATCCGTGATTCCGGTCTATGGGCTCCCTGATTAATCAAAGCTGCTGGGGATTTATAAATATTATACAGTATATGTGCCATACAAATGGAGCAAGCAACTTGCCTATAATCGAGATGAGCAGATCTGCGGGACGGATCGATCGGGCGTTTCAGGACACTGGACATCATAATGGGAAGGAAGGCGATGGAGGTGAATTGCAAGACGTTTCGGTTAGCAGGAAAATTGACTGCCTTGCCTCCAATCGCTTCTCAGCGCACTTGGACTATCTCAAAATGCAATCACACAGTCGGCGAACTCTCTGCAGTGCATAGGAGGAAGTACTAGCAACTTCAATCCATTTCTGTCGGGAGTGATTTATAACTTTCCGTCTCGCTCCCCGCGCAGACGGCGGGCAAGAGCGAGATCCTTAGGTTGACTTGACAGCAATCAGCACGAGTCACTGCCGAACTGGAGACAACTAACATCGTGACGCGCTTTGCGTGGATGGCTGCCAAGTTGGTGTCTTCGAAGATGGACACTAGATACTGCGGACATGTCAACGACGTCGTTACGAGATGGAGATCACAAACAGCTTCCGCAGCCTCATGTAGCGCCATAACCGCGGCAGATTGAAACCGCAGGTCCGTCTGGGCTTAAAATCAGAATGTGAAACGACGATTGAAAGTTGACAGAACACCTTAAAATCTTGGGCGATTTCACGCACCAGGCGTTGGAACGGAAGCTTCCGGATCAGCAGTTCCGTAGACTTCTGGTACCTCCGAATTTCGCGTAGGGCACGGTTCCTGGGCGGAACCTGTGAGGCTTTTTGATACCACCGGTTGCAAGCTACAGGGAGAGTTCGGATGAGGGGTTTACTAGTCACTACATTTATATGTAACTCACCCGAGTGGCCATGTTGGTGAGTTGTTTTCGTGGGGCTTTTCCTGCGGCAACGGGTGAGAAAGCTGGAAGCTTGGCCAACGTGCCCCCGGTAGAAATGCGGGCGGTTTGCTGTGGGGTATCACCGTCGGAAAAGCGGTCAAAGATACAGTGACTGACCTTCGTACGAGCCATTGTGATATGTATATGTTGGGCAGGATCTATGCAAATGTCGGCAAACCTCAGTGCCATTTTAACCTGCCAGAGACACAAAGACCATCCCAAATGGGGTATGAGCTCGAGAAACAAAGAACATTCCCTAAGCGGAAAGGCAACTGGGACGTAAGGCCACATCAGTGATGTGACATCACTCCTGAGCCTGTAGGGCCCAACTTGGATGATCCACGGATCATCCTCAATCCATCAATCCAATCCATCACCATCCACGTTCCATCTGGATGCCGTCCAGCGGATAATTCGGGCCCCAGCCAGAACCGCTGTGGCTACGATAAACTTGGAGTGTAGGGCCGTGGCGTTGCCGGGCAAAAACTCGTGCTTTTTTTTGATACTCCTGGGTCCTGTGGTCAGAAAGGCAATCAGATCACAGTGTATGATCTGGATGGGCCGCTCAGAGAAAAAAGTCGCACCAGTCAATCAATTTAGGGGACACAAAAATGTCTGCCAGATCTAGTGGACTTAACACATTTTCGGGCCGGAAAGCACTCGCTACGTGCACTGTGGATAATCAGGAAAAAAAAACGACTATATAGTTAAGGGCCACGGTAAAATAAAACACTGAGTCAATTATTCTAGGGCAGGCGAAGATATCTGACAGACCTCCGAGGACCTCCTTCTACTTGGTACTTTTATTTTCTACATCAGCAATTTGACAAAAATCTTGTTGCCTTTTTGGGCTTGTGAGCTTGTCAACAAGCTCGCAAGGTCATATTGCGGAAAAACTCCTTGCGGAACCTCATAGAAAATGCAGCGCAAGACCTCAGAGGTTCCCTAAAGAAAGAAGGACAGCATGCACAATTTATGATGGCCTTGCTGTCCTAAGAATCAGTGATCGAGATTAATTTTTTGCTACTAGCCGGAATCGAACCGACGACCTTGCGAGAATTTCGTCTCTGTTTGCGAGCTTGCCGTTTTGCGGTCTTTCTGGCCCTTTTTCGGCCTTTTTCGACCTTGTACAAGGTCACAAGCAAAATGTCAAAAGTCTGATGTAAGTTCTGGTCAGTTAGAGGACTATCGGAAGAAGGGGACCGTTATGCGTGAACACCTATGCCTGGAAATTCGGGGGATGAAGCGAAGCATGTCCTGTGGTGACATAAGAGTATGTCAGATATCTGGAATACTGGCAAGCACTGAAAGATTGTATAGTTCCTCACCGGGGTAGTACGACATAGTCCTGATGTCTATCTCGACGAATTGCGTGAAATGCTGGAAGATAAGCGTGGCTCTGAGGTCAGTGAAGCAACTATATGGCGGAGCCTAAAGCGGTGTGGTTTTACGATGAAAAAGGTGTGTACTACCGGCACAATCCACGGACTCGTCGCGCTGACACATCTGTACATCATTAGCTCACTCGCGATGCTTTGGAGCGCAGCGCTGTCAAACGGGCAGCCTTCCGATACACCCATGGGATTGAATACACAGCGGAGCAAACAGTTTTTGAGAGCTCCTTTGACCGACGAACATCCATTCGGCATCGAGCCTGGGCTTTATCTGGTCAGCGCGCCATTCGCAAATGTTTTTTCGTGAGGGGTCGGCGGTACATATTTTTGGCCTGTGTCAGAATGTATCTAACACTATGTCAGCTATTCTCTGCTTCCGGCCCTCTCCCCCTCTCCCTCGACGGTATTATTCATGTCAAAATTGTGGAAGGGTCATTCACAGCAGCACGCTTCTACGAGTTTATCAACGGCCTTCTTGACCACATGGAACCTTTTCCGGGCAAGAACTCCGTAATTGTAATGGACAATGCTCGCATTCACAAGGATCCAGCCATTCTTGAGCTCATAGAAGGCCGGTAAGTCTAACTTTTCTGTTGTATACTGCTCCAAATTGACCGGTTTTCAGTGGGATGAAGTACCTCTTTTTACCACCATACTCACCTGACTACAACCCTATTGAGCTCGCTTTCTCCGCTATCAAGGCCTTCGTGCGACGGGATGGAACCCTAGGTCGACAGGATGTGAATCAGAACGAGGATGATACCTACGTCTACTTACATCTTTTTGATGCCGCCTTTTCAATCACTCCCGAGGATGCATTAGGTTTTTTTTATCATTGTGGGTATGTATAGTAGGGAGCAGAAACTATCAGAATAATACGGAGGTAGACGAATGGATAGATTTGTGTACGGTCAAGCATGACGAGCTCTTTTGGCCGCATTAGTAAGTTTTTCCAAATCCTCGGTGGCGTACTTGATCAAACGGGCTGCAACACCCCTGGGGGCCCCAATGAGTAACGACAGGGTATCTATGTCCATGTTTTCCATGTCAGTCAAGTCATAAATCCCATTGTCTTCGAATTTGAGAGAGTACCCATAGAATTGGAGGTTGTGACGCCCACGGCCTTCATGATCATTATCGAGGGATCTGAGCCATATGTCCATGGTCGGAGCCGTCATGGCCGCAGAACGCTTGGTTCCACTGGACGGTGGATCCAAATCCCGTGCCGATTGGCGAGATGGCCGGGGTGTTTCGGGCGGAGGTGCCGCGGAGCGAGGAGTCTCGAATGGGGCTGCATTCAAGTTGTTGCGCATGACACCACCCATCACTAATCCCATAAGTGGTAGCATTTGCTGAATCCACACCGGCGGCTCGCTCGAGTCTAAGGCTGCTAACCCGCCCCGTGCGATCGCTTTTTTGGCGGTATGCTGTCTCGGTGCGGCATCATCAATTTTGAGCTCATTTCGGGGCAGCTGTTCCGCTGTCGCACGATGATTGCTCTGTATAACGCGCTCAGGCAGCATAACATAATGTATACAAGTGGGTACTTACAATAAGGTACGCCCATTTGGCGAGATCATTGTCAGTGAGGTGATAATGGGTTCCATCCGACAGAACAGCACACGGCTTGTCGTGCTCAGCACAATGGTACTTCTGTTCTAACTGTCGGTAGAATTGATGCTCCTTCTTCTCTCCCACGTCGGGCTCAGCCGCGGCAGACTTATCCTTCTTATTCTGAAATGTGTGAATAAGATCCGGACATATGTGATGATGGAGGTGCTCACTCCTTCTTTCCGCTGACAACTGTCTTGGGATCTCCTCCCGAAGTGTCGACAATCTGGATTGAGAAGGGCTTAGGAACACCTTTCCCCTTGTTCTTTGCTTTTGCTGACTCTATATGTACCCCAACTCCTTCAATGAGTTTCTTCCACGCCGCTGCATTCTCGAGAAGCTTGGGAATAGGCTTCGGAGTCTTTGGCTGATAGGACGGGATGTACACAATTCCGGACAACAACGACTTTCTCGTGGACATGGTATTAGCAAGTTGATCGAGGAAAGTGTCCAATGGCGTAAGGGAGTCGACTTCGAGTTCGCGAGATGCACCCTTGTACGGGACCTCGAATGGTATAATGAACTTGTTTTTGCGGGCTTGAGCATCTCGGGCAGGTGAGCTGACTGGGACTAGGCCGGCTGGAGGTGAGAAAAGGAGATATTGAGCTGACTCGATGGCCATACCTATGTCCTCAAGCTGATCATCGTCGGAATCACTGCCAATGGTGGAGTCGGAATTTTCATCCTCCTCGTGGCTGTCGCTCCCTGACACATCCTTCTCATAACTGTCCTCCACCAGATCCTCCGCAGAGACCCCAGGAACAGTGGCGACAAAGATCTGATCCATGCCCCGCCACCGCTGCCTCGGCCACAACCCCGTCCTCTCACTCTCCGTGTTCCTGCGCGTGCTGCAGGTGCTGCACCTCAGCCTGAACCATCCAAGACACCTGCTGAGGCCGACGCTGTTGCAGCCCTTGTAGCAATGGGTGGTCCATCTGCGGCCCAGCAGCGCAAAGAGTACGAGCATCGAGGGGAAGGATCAGGTTTTTTTTTGATCTTTCTCTGGCCCGTGTTGCGGCTGGAGGCCTTCGCTTTCTTCTTCTTGTTCTCCTTGCTGCCCATAGACTATTGCTTTTGTCGAGTTCAAGAGGATATAGAGGTAGGATCAAAACGAATGTTTTTGAAATTGTCGTTGATCGGCGTGACCAATTGCACTCTACATACCAGGTTCCTGCAGTTTATGTGCGTGGGGCAGGCTCAGGATTTCCTATGAGAACAACATATAAAAAAACTGTAACTATACATGCGGTCTATGTAGCGCTAAGGCTCCAACCGTTTCCATTTATAAACGTTTATAAACGGTTTAACCGTTTATATTTACCGTTTAGTTTACAGACCTGCGCAAATGGTAAACAAACTGTTTATAAACGGTTTAAATGGTTCTTACCGTACAACCACCTTTGGGACCATGACAGAGGAGTTTCGAGTAGGTATGGAAGTCAAGAAGGTCATTTTGAATGTGGAAAATAATTGAAACTGTAGAGGAGAAGGTTTGTGCGGCCTGACATGCCCGTTCTGAATTTATATACAGGTTCGATGGATGGTCACCTGACAGCTCTCACCGTCGGAATGCACCGTAGTTCATTCTAGGACAGATTGGTGGCTCGGATTATGTTCATGAAGGCTAACACTCACTTGGAAATGCCCCCGGGCAGTGCAGGAGGTCTTGGGGAGGTCAGCGAATTTATTTCTGAAAATATACCGTTTATAAACATTTATAAACAGTTTTAAACGGTTTACGAACCGTTTCCGTTTAGTTTACGGGAATCCGTAAACGAAAACTAAACGGTTGGAGCCTTATGTAGCGCTACAGCCCGCCGACTCTGTTTTGGAGCGGCGCTAGTGTTGGCAAAGTTCGGTTCGGAAATCGGTCCGAACCTGAACCGAACTGGACCGAACGCGACGTTCAGGTTCAAGGTTCAGCAAAATGCTGAACCTGAACCGAAAGTTCGGTTCAGCGTTCGGGGTGGATGCATTTTTTCCGAACGCGTTCGAACCCCGAACCGAAAAGACACTATTCGAGTTCAAAATGAATCAGTTCTCCTCCAGTTTTGAACTGAGTTTTACTACTTATACCTAACCTTACTATCCATCTTCCCCATGTATTATTTTTCCAGCGTTTCTTCAATGTTTGCGTCTTGTAGGACCAATGGACCAGTGTAATGATGCGCCATCACGTGGTTATTTACTTGACATGGATTCTCCGAGTTTGCTCAGAATTTGTGCTGTGTGTCTCACCGGTGTTTTTCCATGTTCTAAAATGCAAATCAAGATTGAATACGCCTTCTTTATTTTTTTGGCAGCCCTGCAGAGATGATTTGGGGCCTGAGAAAATTTTCAGGTTCGAACGCGTTCGAACGCCGAACTGAACCTGAACGCAAGTTCAGGTTCGAGGTTCAGCCACCCCCTGAACCGAACGCAAAGTTCAGGTTCGGCGTTCGGAAAATTTGGCCCTGAACCGAACTGAACCGAACTTTGCCATCTCTATGGAGCGCCCGAAACGGACATTTTATTTTGGGGACAAATGATATGGGGCATGGTAGCCCTTGACGAGGCGACTCCAACCATACTAACATCATCGTAATCCGCCCAGTGGTTGTTGAGTTATGGGCCGCCGAAGTTTCGCCCCCAAATGAGCAAAAAGTCACGAAAAGTCACGCGCGCCAACTTTTCTGAAAACGGCAATAAAATTCACCTCCATAGCCTTCCCATTATGATATCCAGTGACCCAAAACGCTTGATCCGGCCCGTAAGCGCCGAGTTTGCACCTGCTTGGCCACATGCCAAATCGGATGTGCTTTTTGCTCTTTCGCGTACTCGACCGCCGGACCAACACCCTGCGTCTTGTCTTGCCTTGTGTGACTCAGTCATCACTCTCCAGAATTGGGCTCAGCCTCTGCTTCACTGCATCTCCTTCGAAATTCCTAAGGGTCTTTGTGTCCTTGCGTCTTTGCGCCGCGCCGTTTGCGTGATCTCCCGAGCTCATGCCTGGAAAGAGGAAGCGAGGAAAGAAGAAATGATGCTATTGTAACCCCCACTGTGGTGAATTTCTCTCCGCCCGCACTGGACGGCGTCACTATCACGCAGCGTCCCCCTCTTCCATGCTACCGTCCGAATCCGAGTCTGATGCCTCGCTTTGAGCCTGGATAAGAGTCCGAGAATGACAATGATTCGTCCCACAACATCCCCAATAAACGAAGTCGCTCTGAGCCCCATGATGACGGGGAAATGTCAGACTCGGACGTGTCAAGCAAGGCGTCCGCTGCTCTTTCGAAACATCGAGACAGTATGATGGACAGTGATTCGAGGGTCGTCGATGATGATGGTGATGAGGAGTTTTCTGCGGAGGAGGATGATGCCGCGCACGATCAGTTACAACCGTCCTCAGCAACAACGAATTTCCTGACAAATAACAGTGTGTCCAATTTATTGGCGCCCCGCTGGATTTGATCTATTTCTTCACAGAAGAAAACCAAAAGCTCTGTGGGTCGTTATATGCCCCGATGTGTGCGTACTTATTCCTTCAACGCTCAAGGAAATCAAAAGTCAAACCTCGAACCCAAAGAAGAAAAGGTTCGTAGACTTGGAGGTGCATATACTATTTGCAACCCCCTACCTGGCCACCCCACCTAGTTGGCCACCTGAGAGCTAGAAGGCTAGGACTTGATAATTATGGCTGGGCAAGATATACGAACAGAGTACGACCTCCAACGAAGGTCCAGACCAAATTTCAGCCGAAATTGATGGGTTGATCGAAAGTCACGGCATCGCGGATCGGAATCCGAGGCGTGTGAACATCAATTTCTTGCCATCGGAACGCGCGCCTCGCTTGTCGTCGCCACTTCTCGACCGTTTCTTGGTCGATCCACGAGTTTTCGGGCTCGTTCTAATCCCCCGATGCTGGGCTTCTACTGTTATGCTACTAATTGCAATTCCCCCCCGCTACTGTCCTTACACACTGAGGGAAGCACGACTACTTTTTTTTAGTCATCCATGCTAGCCACCCTCGCGGTGCACGATACCACCATGCCGTCGGCCTGAAACTTTACAGGGGTGCTTCTTACCATGTAATCTTTCAATCTGAGAGGTATTTCTAAAGTTTATCCATTCACCTTTGATGGCGCTTGAGGCCATTATCTCAAACCACCCAATTTTGGTCTCGCCGATAGTCAGATTTTTTGGAGGAGCTACCAGCATCATTGAATGGAGTTCGGTGCTCAGGTACGTTGAAATACCTTTCATTAATCAATCTAGACTTTAATTTGGACCATCTAGGTGTTTCTTCTACTTGTCGGATGCTCATTCATTTTTTGACCCCGATTTTGGTGTTTCTCACCTGTAGGACCTCGATTTCCTGGCCATTTGTATGCCTCATATATACACCAAAACTGTGTGATATAGTCAATATGATCTCTCTCCATGATTTAGAGCACAAGTAGCGTGCATGTGAGACCTCAGGCCATTATTTAGCGGCGTGGCCAACTAGCCTGTTATTTGGCTATGTTGTACTGGCGCGCAAAGTAAATTCACTGTGAACTCAAATGTTGGGATATTTGAGAACTTAGGCTCTTGGTTCCTTAAGGTAGGCGCAGTCCAGGACCGATGATTACCCCAATATAGGTCGGATCCGGAAAATCGGCCTCAATCTGACTTTTGTCCGGACTTTTCAGATTTTCCCACGCTTTCTGGGGCTGCAGAAATCGTTTTCTCAGCAAAGCGGTCACTTTTGGGTTTTTTTACTCGAAATTTTTCCGAAATTTTGTCCGGACTTTGGGATCCGACCTATATTAGGGTAATCATCGGTCCTCGCAGTCCGCATCCATCGAGTCACGTGCACGTGACTGATGGGTGACAGTAGCGTGGGAAAGCGCGAAATTTCGATTTTGGGAAAAAAAAAGTCTGTTTTCCGAGTTCTGGACAGGCAGAAAAAAAATCTCAATCTGAAAAGACTTTTTGGAGTGCTACTCTCACTGTAATTGGAGTGGGTGGTGGTCTTTTGAGGCCTAAAGGTTGAAACAACACCATCCTGCATAATGAAGTCAAACCAAAATACAATTTTATGCTGGCTATATAGTACACTACTTATCCTATCTAATAAATATTGTTGTGCTACTTGTACTCCCTATCTTGATAATTGAGGCTCTGGTGTCATATATGGAACTAATCCAGGCTGAATTAAGCCTGGCTCATTCCCAGGCCCCTATTCTATGGCGGTCAATCTGCACATTTAATAAAAACGGGTTTTTTTCACCATTTGGAAGTGTTTTTGGTGCTTTTGAGGAGATGAACAAGTTTTTTGAAGCTGTTGACAGTACCTGATTCTTTCAGCCCACTGTCGTGATAGTTTTCTCTGTTGAGCAAGTTTTTATGCCTATACCCGAAAGTTACACCGAAGTTCAGAAAGAAAGTTTCTTTGGTTTCAAGTTTTTATTTATTTTTCAAAACATGATTGTTTTTCGAACATGAATGTTTTTTTTCGGGAGTGAACAACTTTCTTTTGTCAATACAAAACTTTGTTTCTTCAAGTAAGTTCTGTTAGGTGGCGGTGCTAACCCTATGTTGATCCCGTATGGCCCAGCCCCTGGCTCATTCTTCGAGTCACCTACGCCCATGCCTTTGCCGCACTTCCCACCGGAGCTTGATATTATCTGCACTAGATCCCTGAATCCGCGATCCATGGTACTCTGTCTTCCTGGTTTGTCGGCCCTAACCGAATGGCCGAGATTGGCCGAACTCTCACGGTTTGATGCCGTTCCGAATCCCGTTCCACTTCGCCGCAAGATGAGTATACTACGGCCAGGTATGTTACCATTTCATTCCAAGAGGTAAATTGAATGTGTAAAGGAGCCCAGTCCCACTGTGAACCTAATTCCAGTGGGGATTTTTTGCACAATGAAATATTGCAATAACTCTGGATTACAGCACCAGAATAGGTGCGAGAGCAGGCTGAAGTCGGTATTAGAGCTGCCTACCCCTCGTTATTCTCCTTCTGTCATCCCACTTGAATGAGTGGGACCCTACAACTCGAAAAAAGTTACCCGACAGAGCCCCGGATCAACTTCAACTGATCCGGCTTCGGTACAGTCCAGTTTCGGGGAACCCCGCCATTCCCAGGGTCGACCTCGACAACCGATTAAGACCGAAGATGCCGGTCGGCAAACCCTGGGCTCGCAGAGGTCGTTTCCCGGCATCTGGAAGCCCTGGGAATGACCGATTTTTCCTAAGAACCTTGCACCGATACTCGGGTTTCTTCGAGCTGCGCGCCGCAATGAAGGCGAGCAATTCACATATCCGGACGAGCCACAGAAGCTATTGGACAGTCTGAAGGCCGTACGCAGAGCCCTCAATGCTGTGGAGGAAATGGTGAGGGGGAATGAAGATCTGGCTGAGACGGAGGATGATGAAGACCCAGATGAAACAAAGGTCGTAGATTATTGGCAATCACTGTGATTGATTCGCCGGCGTCCCGCGCGCCGGCACAATTATCTACCTGCCGTTTCGACCCAAACCTGACATGAACCCTACATAGCCATATATTTAAATACTAGCTTGCTGAACCAATGTAACCTTGCTATAGCCCTTACAAGGCGAATATCACGCTGGCTAGAGCCTTGTAAGCTGCCATCAGCCTGGTGGAGCGTTTATATTGCCTAGTGATCCGCATCAGGTCCGGTGATCATCAACAGGGCATAGCATTGGCATAGCAATATTTTACCCTTTTGGTGATGTGTTTCCTGAAAATCCATTCTGGGAGTCACTGTTGATTCATTTCTTGCACGCATGGGCGCCATCAACTCTCGACAAATACGCAAACGGCTTGGCCCACTTCAACTCGTTCTGCGACGAGAATGGTGTCGCTCTCGCGTTCCGCCTCCCAGCGTCTGAATTTCTTCTGTGTGCGTTCGCTTCCTACGCGGGCACGCTCGCCGCCGGAACGGTCGAAAACAAGCTCACACCGCAAAACGGGAATTTTCAGCTACTGATGGCTGGTTGACAACGTCCCCGAAACTACCACTTTCAGCTGCAGATTCGGCGTGACGGAAACTCTATTGCCATATATGGTGCTGGATAAGATAAGATATGCCTTATATGGTAATGCTTCCGAAGGTGCAGCTGAAACTGGTAGTTTCGGGAACGTTGTCGGCCGGCCTGAAATTTCCCATTCTGCGGTGTGCTTAAGCTGGCCGCTGTCCGTGCCTGGCATATCATCAACGACGTAAAATACGCGAGAGGCCTTCGCCTGGATTATGTCCTCAAGGCGATCGAGAATCTCTCACCTGGCTCGCGAGCACCACGTCAAGTTTCAGGATGGCATCAAAATCACCGGGCCGGCTGGTCCACCGATTGGTTCCCCAATCGCAGGCTCGGGAATAGCCTATTATAGCAGGTCTTGCCAGGTCTTACCATATATAGTAACAATCCATTGCCCACGTGCTCTTGAGGTAGAAACATCAAAACATCAACAAAAGATTGAGACTCTCCTAGACTTGAGCCTGCCACGCCATGGCCCTTAGCGTGAATGCACACCCGGCTCTCCTTAATGCCCTCATCCCCGATACAACGTCCTTGGCTTCCCGCATCCGTTCTAGCATCCATGATCCCAATCGTCGAACCCGTACGGCGCACACCGCGGACCAGGCGAAGCGGAGGCGCAAGACATCTCCGGCCGCCATGATTCAGTTTGACGTCACCTCTGTGTCGGTGCCGCTGCCTTCAACTACCGACTTCGAGATGGGTGAGACGGAAGCCGCGGCGCAACCCTCCCTCACTAGGAAAACGTATCGGCTTCCGCGCGAACTTCTACATCCCGAATTCACAGAAATCTCTAAAGAAACTATGGCCAGTGTCGTGCCTGAGTTAGGAGAGGATCTCCCCGAGATCGAGTATATGAGAGACGTTTTTGAAGAACTCGGGCCTGGGTAAGTTATCTTTCTTCCTGCCGCGCCTTTACCGCTGATACTCTATCCGTTACCCGTCACGTAGCCTCCTTCGCGTTGTCGTTAACGTCGTCGTTGCGGATGCGCCCAAAGACACGCTTCCAACGGAAGTGTCTATCACGATCAATGACCAATCAGACTATCCGCCGCCCACACACATGTTGGCTATCCATCCCCGCGCATCCAACGATGCGCCGGAAAGCGCTCCCCGACAAGTAATACTGGTCCCTGTACACAGTGCTGTCCTGGTGCTGCACTGCTCGCGCCTGCCCACATTTCCCCCATCTTCCCCTACCCCAGCCTATACGTCAGAGGACCGCACCCAGCTGACTGTCCCAGTGCAACCGCTCTGCCTTCCCTCTGTCACCACCTACCCGCTCCTCTCGGCGTTCCTCTACACCAAGCGTGCTGGGCACCTTCTGGAATCACTACTCCCGTGCCCACCACCGCCAACGCTCGACCAAGACCGCACGCAGATCCCCGCGTTCGCCGTACGCCTCGCGGGGACATTCACTTCCCAGGCGATGCTCTTGCACGTCCACAGGGTTCATGGGTTGTGGCAGAACATCTGCGTACTCGGCGTGTTCCTCGACGCGCTCTGGGACACGATCGACCTCGCGTGGGAGGTGCTGCTTACCGCGATGGCTATCTCGGCGGGCACGCCGCAGCTTATGCTCAATCGCCCGAGCTCGCCGCCACCGCCTGTCGCAGTCACACCGGAAGTGGCGATCCAGAGTCCGTGACGTCGACGACAGCGCCATGATTATGTGTTTAGCTTACTAGCAACAATACATCCAGGTCGGAACACGAGGTCAAAGGGGAGACAGGTCCGTATTGGACACGAGATTGCGATGCACTAGCAACAGCTCGAGCGGACGACAAGGGCTTGAATGTAAACGCTTCAGAGGAACTTGATACAGATTTCGTAGCACAAGACTGAGAGGTCCAACAGTAATAGAATTATCAGGATTACGAACGGGCGTATGGGAATCTGAAGCGTACGCGTACGTACGGTGATGCGCGAACGCATCACTTGAATGAGGCGGGGGCGCCTCATTCCGTGGGATCGGAAATGCACCAAAACCGGTGTTACCGCCCCCAGGAGTCACGGATGAAGCGGGGGCTAGAAGAGAATGAATAGAAAGGAGGTGCCGGACAGGAAGGAGACTCACGAATAACATTCAGGAAGCCATTCAACATAGGATAGTCGAAGCAAGCAGGGAGGGCCACTGAGAGAAGAATGCTCTCACACTCTGACCACCACCATGGCCACTTGCCGCAGCTGCCCACTGTTGAGTAAACACGTGCAGACAAGTAATGACGGGCACTGTACTGTCATACATGAAAACAAGACTTTGACAGGAAGTCACGCGTTCTTTCCTTATACGGACGTCTTCACGTGAAGTCGGTCTTATCGGCCGTCGGGCGAACCGGGGGACTCGGAATTCGCCGTGCGTTGGCGAACTGAGAATCTGCGCTCGGTCCGCACCTTCGGCAGGGTCCTAAAGCTCGTATTATTGACCCAGCAGGTTTTTGCGCTCACGTGCTGATGACATATCCCAATACGGTAGTAATACTAGTATGCCCAAATAACAGACGGAAACACGTAAGCAACCACGTGTGTTTGGCGTGGCGGTGCACGCCAAACATCCGCCATTTCTGCTTTTGTCATCTTGAATTCTCGGGTTCATCTTCCTGGATGGCGGACAACTCTGAGAAGGCTCTATTTGACGGAACACTGCCCATCGACTCAGTTGTCCTGCTCAGGCCAAGACTGTCTTTATACGGTATACTGTGTCTTGACTCGGACTCGAATTCTTGACTCCGACCGACCTTGGGGATTCTGGCTTCTGTTGCAGTATCCAAAGTGATCTGTGCCACTCCGCTCACTGAACTCCTGCAATATATCTGATCCAAGATCCGTGGATATGCCTCCATTCGAACCCGCCTTGATTTTCTCTATCCGGCGCTCGGTCTCTGTGCGAATGACTGCCGGACATCACCGAGTGCTCGCGCTCACTTCATCTATACCGGTGGTAGCTTCAATTACATCTTTGACGTGCATGGATACGACACCATGGGCCACGGTCAAGTGTCTTCAGGGATTAAGACTTGTCGGATCATACTCTCTCGAATTTCGAATGGCTCAAGCAAGTCGCCGCCGTCACAACGGCAAGGCTATAATTGCTATGTACCTACCATTAGCGCGCACTCTGGTCGGTAATCTGACCATCTGCAGGAACGTTCCCCTTCGCGAACGCCACGAAACTGGCGTTGCACTGATAAGGTTTGCTTGTCGTGTCTATGAAATAGACCCTCCGGTTGTGGGTTCATCCTAATACTCGTGACAAACTTGGGTGGCGGAATCCGTGGACTCAACGGAGTGGAAATCACATCATTCCATGTGGAGCTGTCTATCTTGTCAAACATAGGCCGTTCCCTCACAACATCCGTCAACGGATCACTAACTCCTCGTGACTACTGCCAGCACATAAAAGGCTGTACGACGCGCGTTCGCTTCTTTCCTGAGTCGTTGTCACTATCGTGCACGTCTGAGAACTCCACTGATGTTCCATTCTCATTAGGTTATGGGCCCCGCGCCTACACCGCGCATACCTGCACCCTGCGCCTACACTGTGCATACCAGTTGCTCTGTGCATTCACTACACTGTGCATACCTGTTGTCATGTGTTTACACTAGGCACAGGGTACTTCCTCACCTAGCCTGTGCCTACCTGTTGCTTCATGTTTACACTAGGCACAGGGGTACAGAGCTTTCCCCGAGCCACAGTTGTTGATCCTTGCGACTCCCGGTACTTCACTAGCGCAACCCTTGCATTTCGGCTCTACATGCCGATGCACCTAGTACATCTTTGGTCCAGACTCACGAAGTCACTCATCGTCCGAGAGCATACCTCCCAGCATTCGCTCGCTGTTGATCTCTCGCTCACAGACAAGCTCACCGACATCTCATTCCCTGTCATCCATGTTTCGCGATACCTATCGTGGCTTCTGCACCACCGTTCCGATGGTCCGATATCTGGTCATCTTTCTGGCCCATTTCTGTAGATTTTGCCTCTGGTTTAGCGAACACTTCACAGTTCTTTATTGATCTCTGTGAAGGACTTGGACACTCGGGACCTTGTCTCACGGTATAGAAACAGGGTTTTTGGAAGCCATTTTATGGCACAGACAGGCATTCGGATTGGGTCTTGTGCATGGCGTACTCGAGATTAATCTCATACGACCACGGATTTCTGGATTATCTAGGTGACAAGCAATTTCGTTCATGGCACTGCCCGATCGATCCTCGCACAATTCCAAATCCACTTGCCTTCACCACTTCCTCACCGCCTCGTCTCCACTTCATTTCCACCACCCGTTCCACCATTCATTTGACCACTACATATTCCGACAATTCGATCTCAGGTTATTTAACCATCGCAGAATTATCAAGACCAGGACAGTTTGGAGACTGTACCGGCAGCCGTCGTGAAGCCGGCAGCCCAGATATTTCTAGGGGTCAACATCCTAGCATTTCGGATTTGTTCGAGAGCAGAGACGAGTTCATTCATTTCGAACCCGACCAGCACTTTTGCATCTTACGAGGAGGAAGGAGGCAATCTGCCTACTTCTCTCTGTGGGGGAGAATTATCCATATCAACTAGCTCGAAGTAGTCTCACGCCATCACTATCATGTGTCTCCAGGCGATAGGGTCACTCATTTGGTTTCTCCGGATTTTCCCATTGTCGGATCAGGCGTATCAGGCCATACGACCATCGACCGACACCACACCACATGATACATCTTCAAGGGGACGAATATACATACAACACTCACATTTCCCTCTGCTGTCCCACTACCATCTGGCTTCTCCAACGTCGCACTCGAGACCATTCCTCATGTTGCAGACATTTGCATCGGTTCTCTGTTTAGTTTCGCAGATTTGTGTGGGCAAACAATTTCCCATGTTAGGTGGATACAATTTCGCCAACCTTCACAGGAGCTCGCCTTCTTGGTCAGTTAATTTTGGGCATCCATGGAATAAATCTGTCGACTTCACTCGAACGGAGATTTTGGTCAGAGTATCATTACATCTCGTCAGCGTCCGGAGCGCACGAATGAATGAATAACTCAACACCACCAAATTGGATCGGCTTCACAACCCTAACATTTTCTGCAATCCACCCATCTTTGCAACCGACCACCATCCCTCGCTTTTCCGACAATTTATCTTCGAGATTTTTCGGCATCACATCTCTTGCCTTCTCATCGGAATTCTTCGGCTTCGGTTCGGCTCTGCTTGTCGCCACATTGACTTTGCTGGCAGACTTCAACCTCACTGCATTGATTGCAGGGACATTGTCGTTTCGCACTGCGATAACATGATTGCTTTGGCTACTGGAAGAATCTTGCCTGTTGATACTTTGATGTTTTGGCATGGCAACCGTAATAGAGAACGGGACCACAGCTTTTTGGGAATTGATTTCTCCCATTGCTGCATTTGATTGCTGTCAGCTAGTGGTCCACATCCGTCGGTACCGGTCACTCATTCTCAGTTACCATCTAGAGCATCTCTATCCTTTGCTTCTGGATTTTGCCCATCGGCGCTCGGAATATTGTCTTGGCAGCCATAGAGAGCAGATCTATCCTCAGCTTCGGCTATGGGGGAGAGTTTAGCATCCGATACACGCTATCGAGAGTGCATGCATATCCACCCTTTGCTTTCGGCTATGGGGGAGATCACCATCTCAACTCCGAGATTGGTATTTTATCCTCCAGCTTCAGCCTTTGGTTCAAGAGCCTCTATATTCACAGATCCTCCCAATTTGTCCACGCTTCGAGACTTCGATCTCGTATAGCCTTATCGAGGCGAATTCCGTCCACACATCAGTTGTGGGCAGAGATCATCCTCTTCGTTCCAGGAAAATTCCAGCAACACTCTCGATCTTTGTACCCATGCTTTGTGCAAGTGTAGGAGTGCTTTTGCACAACCTTTCGCCTTTCTAGGCACCACAGGTACTACCTGACATTTTCGTTCACCAGATCACTCTAGCTGGCCCTTCGTGCCTTTGCCTGGATTCTTGACCTGGGGGAGCTTATTCACTCCTTTCGACTTCGCACATTCTGCTTTGGGGAAATTTCTCCTTGGGCTGCAGTTATTTGTGCTAAATCCATAGCCACACAACGACAAGCCCTCCATCCGATCCTGTCTCAGTAACATCGACCGTATTTTTGCACTATTTGTGGAGGAGCTTCCCGTGTCATGTGCGCACGACGCCCATCCTTGATCGTTTCGACTTCTTCTCGTCCTAACGGTTCATCCAAAGTCTCTCCTCAACATTTGAGAGCAGCAAGATCTGCTAGCATTGCCATTTGGACCCGCCATCGCTGCGAGAGCCTCAAATAATTGGCACCTGAAATCTTCCTCACCGCGCACCAGTGCGACATCTACATTGATTCTTGGATAATCAACCAACTTCTGCGCACTGATCATTCATTGCTCACACCATCATTCCTTCCATTTCATCCATTCTATCGACCGCGATACCAGCTATTCGACTTTTCTCGAATGTCTTGGTCCATCCGATCTCACATTCCTTGTGTTTTCTTTTTTTTTTTTCCTTTCACATTCGCGATCCTCCGACTCACGACTCAAAATTGTATTGTCCAAGTCGACACCACATTCATTCGGTTTCTTTCTGTGCAACTCGACTTCCACAGATGTTTCCTGGCTGTCTCGTTGTGGGGGAGTGTTGGAAATCACATCATTCCATGTGGAGCTGTCTATCTTGTCAAACATAGGCCGTTCCCTCACGACATCCGTCAACGGATCACTAACTCCTCGTGACTACTGCCAGCACATAAAAGGCTGTATGACGCGCGTTCGCTTCTTTCCTGAGTCGTTGTCACTATCGTGCACGTCTGAGAACTCCACTGATGTTCCATTCTCATTAAACGGCACTTGGTACCCAGGTATGCCCGTCCTCCCGACTACTCCCATAAAATTTCCTAGGGGGGGGGGGGTATATTATACTCGCGTGGTCCACAACCTGAACAACGAGTCTACCGAAGACAAACATGTAGGAACATACGGGTGGTTATCCATACGTAAACCTACAAGATGCCAACGGAGCACACACTCATTCCAGGGGGGCGATGATACAAGACGCTGAGCAACTGTGGACTGGCCGGCCTAAATGGCTGGACCACCGGTTACAACCACGTGGGACCTGACCACCAGCGAACTTCGCTGGTGTGCGGGAATGGTTCCCCCTTCCCAGGCATAACTCCCCGGTGTCCACCAGTACACAGGAACTTGTCGTAAGTCTTCCCTTTGCAGAGTGCATGCAGGAGCCAACAACCAAAAATATGGTGTGTTCAACTTCCGGGGAAGGTCCACAGCCACCCAGGAAAGAACGAAGGATTGTAGCCGCATGAGATGATTCTAGCCGGGGTGTATTTGTAGCACCATTGTTTCTAATTCGTCTTGTTCGCGGAAGAAACTCGCTGCAGTTATGTTACCATCAATGGTGAGCTTGGGGCGAGGAAAATCCGTGTGGAGAAATTTGTAGATAAAATTTTATAAGACCCCATTCGTGGGGCATAGGATTGAGGACACGGTATCCAACGATTGCGCGAACACGTTCCAAAAATCACTCATTTTATGTTTCCCGGTAGAAGTCGTCTTGCTAACTGTGAATTATTTGGCTACACAGAATTTTTGCAGGGTCAAGTTCTGGGGAACAAGACGAGGTGCGCAAGCACGACCCACAGAAAATTCATCGAGCCAGTATCCACAGTATCGAAATTTGTAACTTGTATTAGCACATCTCGAGAATTTTAATTATCCATTAGGTTCACTTCACAGAGGAAACAGGCCCATATTTCAGTGGTCAACCAGAAATATTTAATCGGGGGAATATAAATTCTTGAGCGGTGTCAAGGGTCACGATTAAGCATAGAGGACAGGGACAGAAGTCTCTTCAGATTTAATTTTAAAACAAACTCGGTCTCGCATGTAACACACGAAAACGAGCATTTTTGTTCTATGGAGCCGCCAAATCAACTCGTGTCATTGTTACGCAGTCCGACTGGACGGTCGCATGGATGCAGACCGTTCAAGCGGGCCTCACTGTATTCCCGCATCTCTCAGAACAGTACCGGTACTGGGGCCACTTCATCCTTGCAAAGTTTGCTGCAGTGCACGAGTCCCAGCACCAGCGCGTCATCAACTTTGAGAAAGCCGGACGACTTCTTGCCAGCCGGCGGGCCGACGTTGGGCTTGACCAATATGCCCAATTCTCTGCTCTCGAAACCATGCCTCAACTCCATGGGCCGTCTCGCAGTTGAATCAATCCTCGAAGGTTCCGGTCGTTCGAAAATTCAACCGCCCCACAGCTCTGGGAGTGGAAGAGGCTCTTCCAACAACAGGGCCTCCAAATCGAAAGTCCACAATGGTGGAAAATCCACCGAGCCTTGCCGGTTGTGGAACAGTGGTCGTTGCAAGCGCGAAGCGGCTGACTGCCGAAATCTCCACATCTGCGCGGGATGCAGGCGGAATCATCCCGAATCCGGGTGCCCAAAATAGCGGGGAACTCGGAGTTGTCGTGGGACTCACGGCCCAATCGAGACCTCGGTACCTTCGCTCCTTCATTTGGTCAGATGGCAAGAAGCAGATCAGCCGAACTGCTCTCGGGACAGAAACTGACCCTCCTTTTCCGAGTGTCCCGCCAGAGGCATTCGAAAATACAGCTTTGGTCAACACGGTTATCCACAATCCCCGATTGTTCCGGATCTCAACCCCGCTCAATGTGGATCTCCTTGAGCGCCTGCTCACCTCACATCCCAACCAACCTCTCGTCACATCATTCTGCAAGGGTCTTTTTTTTTTTTTTTTTTTTTTGAATCTTTGTTTTATATCCTGTGTGTCTAAGACATATGGTAGATATAAATCTGGCTATTGTATCGTACGTAGGGTATCGTATCGGGTCCATAAAATGGTAGCAGTAAAAATCTCTCGTACTCGAAAACTTAGCAAAACCGTGACGGGACGGCTGCAAAGCAGGAAATCCGCGAGGTATAGGGGTATGTGGCCAAAGCCTCTAGAGGGAACTAGATGTCGTGATGTTAAATAGTAAGATATACGTAGGAGAGAGAGAGAGAGAAAGAATCTAAAAAGAAATCTACTCGGGGCGGTCTAGCGGCTTGAAGTCTCCAAAGACAGAATGGAATCGGCCTGTGCGCTGGATGTACGCGAAGAGATCGGGCAGTATCTTGGGATCGGAAAGCAGGTGCTTGGAGTAGCGGGCGAGGTGGTTGGTGGCGTGTAGTGCACGTCTAGCTTGTTCGTGTGCTAGGCAGAAATGAAGGAAATGGTCGACGGTTTCGTCAACCATGCCGCAGCACGGGCAGGTGGGGGTTGGGGACTTCTTCAGGCGGAATAAATGGCGGGCGAGGGGAACATGGCGAGAGCGAAGCTGGAAGAGAAGGGAGGCATGCTTGCGAGGAAGAGAAGAGGAGAGTTTGCGAAATTTTGCCGAGGGAGCCGATTCGTCCACATCTTTGATGCGGGCGTACCAGGCCGACCTCTTGAATTGCTTCTTCGCGATCTTCTGCAGCAGTCTCGTGTGGGTGAGAGCCAGCGCCGACTTGCTGAAGGGCAGGTTCTTCAAGACCTTGGGAGGCCTTCCGAAAGTGCCCGACTGCGCGGCACGCTTTGCTGCTTCATTGGCTGCCTCGTTCCCAGGAATGTCGACATGGCCCGGAGTCCAGTCAATGCGCAAACGAAATTCGCGATGCTCACGTCGCGCCTTCCCCAGCTGTCTGTGGAAAATGTCCCAGATATGTCGCCCGACACCTGGCTTGGCACTGCTAGTGGCCTTGATCGCGGATGTGTTGTCCAAGCCCAGAGGTAGGATCCCAGTCACCTGCTCGTCAGTCTCTTCTCTGAAGCACTCCAGCGCCAGTACTTCCCCCACTCCTTCAGCTTCATAGATCCCATACTGCCTTGCCGAACCCAGCTGCACCCCCTTCACCCTCTTCACCACTCCATCCACACACAAAACCCCCGCCGCGCCAACCATCCCATCGATAAGCGAGCCATCCGAAAACAGCGTCACTCTCGCGGATTCCCCGAGCGCCCACTCTTTGGCCTCCTCCTTGGAGGCAGCCACGCGCACATCCACCGGCGCCACCCATTCCGCCCGCCGTCGTACTGCTGGTATCTTTTCCACCGTCACCTGCGAAACATCCATGTAGGAATTCATGAGGAAATGGAGTGGGGAAGGGTGCTTCTTGACGTGTCCTCGCCGCTCGACATCCCTTATCTCCGCATAAAGGGGGTGCGTCGCTGGAAGAGTCGCATATCGTAGCGCAGCTTTCTGGAGATGTTTGTCGATGGCGAGATGTATAGGAGGGAGATCAGCGTGTGCATCCAGCAGATCCCCTGGCGAGGAGAACATACCCCCTACCATGAGCCTGGCTGCACATAGCTGGATTGACCCGAGCTTCTTCACCAGAGTGCGTGACATCGGATTTACATGCGCTCGCCAAATGGCCATCATATTTCTGGCACTTCGCGCATCTCCTGGCCTCCTCATCCGACTTCCGAACCCGTATTCGCATTCCCTGGATAAAAAGATCTCCGTCGATAGCATGGTTAGCAGCGTCTGCAGACGCAAACTCAATCTTCACGTGAGCAACCTTCTGGCCTGGCGAGCGACGATGCAGCGCCTTGATCCAGCGGCCCCCCACAATGTCTCCTTCCTTCAACCCGCTCTCCTTCTCCACAACGCGCCACGTCCCCGCATCATCAATGCGTGTCTCAATGGAGACCATCTCTGCTATCATTTTGAGCCTTCGCAGCCTGTAGACGCACGAACCGCCTAACGCGGCCACAAACTTCGCCATGACGTCCGTGAATTTGACCCAAGACGCCGTCTTCTCGTCCACACAGTCGAAAACCACCCCCCCGTTCTGCAGGCGGCGTGCAGCCACAAACAACGCACCCTCCATCTTTTCCGGCATGAGTCCCAGCGCCAGATTTGCCTTCTCCTTCAACTCTAGCTCCGACAATCCCGCGAGGGAATCCGACGCCGCATCCGCTGCCTTGTCGACAAGGATCTGGCGGCGCATCCGTACGCTCCTCGCCAGTACCCCCGCCTGCTCTGCGGTCATAACCGGAGCCACTGCCGCTGCATACGACTTCGGACCAGTGGGTACCGGGCGCGCTGCTCGCGTTTCCACGGCCTCCACCGTCGTCTTCCCCACCTGCTCCACCGCCTCTTTCAGGTCTTTGACCTGCGCCTCCAGCGCCCGCAACTCCTCGCGCGACTCCTCTACCATTACAGTCAAAGTGGACGACGTACCTAGCAACTCGTTCACAGTCGTCTGAATCCCTCCCTGACTATTCACCATCCCGTCGATGTATGGAGCTACCGCCTCGGCGACGGACTCCGCGCAGCAATCTGCCACTTCCTGTGCCACCGACGCGTCGATGACCTCGGCCATGAAGGCAAGGGCGCGCAGGGAGTCAGACATGGACTTCTGCAAGGTCTGCGGAAGTAAAGAGATCTTCAGCAGCACCGCGAACAAATCCGCGCGGGTGAACGGTGTGTCCTTCGCAAGCCAGTGGCTCTCCACGAGGTAGTGGAGAGCAGTGTCTGCATCTCTTATACCATTGTTTTTAGCTTTCTCATTCGCCTCAATGAGCAGGGGACGGCTAGTGTGCCCCCCCACCCGCTGCTGTATGTCTTTCACGGTCGGAGGGGCCAGCGGTGGGGGTGATCCCCTAGGAGAAGTCGACATCCTTCTTTCACAATTTGGGTGGTAGCAAGTATATTAGACTGCCTGAGTAGTTACAGGTGAATCCGATTGAAGTTGCGCGCGAACGACGCGCCGAGTGTTGGTGCCACTGCCAATTTCCGGGGTCCTATTCGGGGTACCACGTGGTCGAGTTGAAAGAAGGGCCCTCTCTGCAAGGGTCTTAGAGAGGGCTTCTGGCCTTGGTCACGTCCAGTTCTCTCGCACCCAATCACTCTTGATGGTTCCAAAGAAGTGCGCTCAGACACAGAACAAGCCTTCCTCGAGAAAACCCGCAACGAGGCAATAAAGGCTGGCCGATTTTCCCACGGTTTCCCCAAGCTTCTTCCTGGCATGCATGCGATCGCGATCCACGGAGTACCTAAACCGCACTCAGAAAAACTCAGGCTTGTCACAAACTTCAGTGGCGGTGACTTTTCACGCAACTCTACCATATCTCGGTCTGATACCAATCAAACCCGCATGGATGGCATCAGAGAACTTGCGGGGCACCTTCGCGAGTTGCGCCGACTACATGGCCCTGATGTTGAAATTAATGTGTTCAAATCCGATGTCAAGGGAGCTTTCAAAGTACTTCCGATGCACTTGCTTTGGCAGCCATGGCAGGTTTACCGCATTGCCGGGCAATTCCATGTAGACCGCACAGCCACGTTCGGTTGTTCTTCTTCACCTCCGATTTGGACAACCTTTGCAGGCTTCATCCTCTGGATTGCTATGGTGGTGTTCATGATCCCCCACCTGCTCGCATACATGGATGACTTTCACTCTGGGCAACTTGCCAGCGAGATGCAGTTCTATAAGCCCTACAAGCGCTGGTTTCCTCGGAGTCAGACTCGTCTTCTACTGCTCTGGGATAAACTTCGAATCCCACACTCTGAGGACAAGCAGCTTTTCGGTCCAGAGTTAGTTGTTATCGGTTTCCTCGTAGACTCCCGGCGGATGCGAGTGACAATCCCGGATGAAGCACATTCAGCTTTTCTTGAAGAGTTGCGCCGCTGGACGCAGAAATCCAAACATGGCATCCGGCGTTCCCTCCATGAATGGCAGGCCCTCGCGGGATATGCCAACTGGATTTTCAATGTGTTTCCACTTCTTAAATCAGCACTCTGCAACATGTACGCAAAAATGGAGGGCAAAGAGAAGGCCAATGCCTTGATCTTTATTAGTGAAACTGTTCGTTGTGATCTTATGTGGCTCGCAGACCATGTCAGGCAGTCGGACGGTATCTTCCTGATTAAAACCATCGATTACCAACCTGAAGATGCGAATCTCATCATCTACTGTGACGCTTCGACTCATGGCGACGGCCGCGGGGGCATGGGGTTTTACATCCCAGTCATGGCTTTGGGTTACCAATCAGAACTCCCCAGCGGAATTCGTGATGACTTGAAGATATTCTTCTATGAAGCTCTTTGTGTCTGTGCCGCACTGCATCAAGCATCAGCGTTTCTTCCTCGTGGTTCCAGGTTGACAATTTACACGGATAGTTCGAACTCTGTGGATATTTTCAACTCGTTAAAAGCCCTACCAGCTTACAACGAAATCCTGAAGTCATCTGTACATATCCTTCTTCACAGCAACTTGGAGCTTCGTGTCCTGCATGTCCCGGGAAAGTTGAATAGAGTTGCAGATGCTATCTCTCGCTGGAAGAACACAGTCGCTGAATCGCTGGTGCCTGGTCTCTCCATCCATCCTTTTGTACCCCCTCAAAATGCGCTGGGGGCTGCCAAAAAATGATCTTTGAATTGTCCCCTGGTTCTCGTCAACCTCCATGGAGGAAGGCATGGCCCATTGCGAAACTTGTCCACGAACGAGCCATCGCACTGGGCTATGCCATCTGCACTCAACTCATATATCAACTTCTGCACCATCCACGGCTTCTCTCTCGATCCGACGGAGGACACAATGTCTTTCTTCGTCATATACATGTGCCATCATATCAATCCAAAATCCATGGATTCATACCTTTCAGGCATCTGCAACCAGCTTGAATCCTCGTTCCCCAATGTTCGCAACATCCGAAAATCTGCTCTAGTTAAAAACACTCTCAAGGGTGGTAAACGGCTCTTTGGCAAGGGCACGAAACGCAAGCGGCCTCTTTCCACATCCGACTTGCTCACAGTTGAACACTCATACACGGCACAGCCATCCCACACACACGACGACACCCTTTTCGTATCTATCCTATTTGCCGGATTTGATGGTTTGATGCGTCTTGGAGAACTTACTTGGCCGGACAATGAATCCCTTCGAAACTGGAAGAAGGTTATCCGTCGAAATTCAGTGAAGTTCACGGAGTCATCCGTTGGCTTCTTCCTCCCGGGTCACAAAGCCGACAAATTCTTTGAAGGGAACGAGATCATCCTACGTTCTCGCGCAGATCCAGAACTGGTCCTGGTCAACTGGACACGGTATCAAAGGTCCGGCGTTACCTCGTTTCCCGTGACGCACTTTTCCCACCACTGTGG
Organism: Mycena galericulata; assembly: GCA_029289565.1. Lineage (NCBI taxonomy): Eukaryota > Fungi > Basidiomycota > Agaricomycetes > Agaricales > Mycenaceae > Mycena > Mycena galericulata. The sequence continues at coordinate 48,033 of JARKIA010000217.1, forward strand.
GGAGAGATTACACTCGGCTTGAGTGTGTCGAATCACTCAGGCCGAGTGTATCGAATCACTCAGGCCGAGTGAGTCGGTCAATGAACCTGAGTGTAACCTTACACTCAGGTTGATTGATTTTTGGCAGAAAACGCAATCAGGTTGAGTGTGTGGTGCACTCAGCCCGAGTGCGTCCAGTCAATCATGTTGATTGAACTACTCAATCAGGCCAATTGTAGTCATTTCTTGCTTTCTTTTCGGTCTCAATTTGTCTGATTCCTCCGTAGGTCGCTTCGAAAACCGAGTTGAGCATGCGGCGGGGGTTTGAAGTGGGCAGATTAGGTATACAGCCATGTATTTATGTACAAGTAATAGATTTCTTTTGAAACCCCATCTCAAATGAAATATCACCAGTGCGCAAATTGAACCGAATACTACATTCGACCATGGGGAAGTTAGTGTAAGCAAAATTTGCAAGTACTGTCAGTGAAAATATTGTTGAAAAAGATCGGATAAACCTGTCCTGATCAAAAATCACGTTAGCCTCACGGCCAATGGGAAGAAGGTAATGCTCGCTCGAATATGCCCCGTACAAGGCAAAAGGTTCAGAGTCGGATCGCGGGAAGTGTATGAAATCAGACGGGTTGGGAATAGAGTCGATTCGGAAACTTACCGCTAATCCCATTTGAAGTCTTTGCCGTATTCGATCGAGAAAGTAGGTGTCAGTCGATATGTTGATTAGCGAGCTGACATGAAATGAAGTTAAAAAAGGTGAAGGCTCACCTCGATAGTTTCGATACGGGGAGGGGGTGTGCCGAGAAAGTTGGTTTCTCCACTCGCGCAGCAATTAATATGCATCCTGAGCAGTTGTTAGCATTAAGATTCGATAGAACAGACAAAGGGCAAAAACGATATCCGCATCCACTGAGACACTCCCCAAGTATCCCTCACTCCGCCTCGCCAACCCCAGCATTCTCGAGCGCCGTAACCTCGAAGGGCTGAAGAAAGAGCGAAGAGGGACTTACCCTGGCCAGCTTCCCCTCCCCATTCAGCACGTATAGCATCTGCTAACCGTGGATATGGTGGTAGCACGGCGTAAATGCTCGAAACTCTGGGAAAGGTGTCGTCAGGTTACTGAGCAGAGGGACAGAAGGGAGGGAGGGGAGTGTCGAAAAGACGAACTGGTGTAGGGCAACGAGAAAGTGCCAACTCGTCGACGTGGAACCACAAATCATCCACCGTAGCGCACCCGGGAAGACTGCGTACACCCCAGTCATCCTCGCAGCGGCGGGCAAAAGCCAGGGGAGATGCACGCAGAACGAGTCGAGTGGCTGTCTAGGGCACGTCTAGCCGCACACGGTGGGTGAATTAATGGAGGAGCATACAATAAGGGAAGCACACCTCCTACGCTGTGGCGTTACTTGACCTTCCGAGCGCGTCGAGGGCTGGGGGGCAGGGAGGGAGGAAAAGTCTATGAACACAGAACAACGCTCAGTTGTCGGTTAAGCAAGCTAGACGAGAAAATGGGAATCTAGCAGAGATAGAAGGAAAGAGGGACACGAAAAGTTATCCAGAACGGAGGAGTGGGCAGATGAAGGTGGATGAAGGTGGATGGGATTACGGAGGAAAGAAAAAATGGGGATTACAGTCGTCATAAGGGAAGAACAAACGAACGAAAGAAGACGTACATGCATCGTCTCGACGATAATGTGGGTGCTGAGGATGGATTTCGAGCCCTAAAAGTGGTACATGGGTGCGTTAGTCCCAGTACATTCGGGCCAGACGTCCTCACCATGTTCCTGATCCACCCACTCGGTGTACCTGGTACGAGGCAAATCCCAATCGGAGGGACGAGAAAATGGGGGTAGACGGATCACCTACCGGCTTCTTGTGGGATTCGTGACAACAGAGAGGAGCAGGGGGACCTTGTTGGGGAGATTGCGTGGAACGGCATATTGGGGCGTTGGTGAGTCGATTTGGGCCCCGGTCGGGGCGGGCACCCGCGTAGGACATGCCGATAGGGTCCAGGTATCGTTCCCGACGGCGTTGAGTAGCCCACACCCGCGCCCGGTCTGCAAGCGGCGGGCGCGCGGACGGCGTCGTGGAACACCTCGGTGAGCATGGCCGCGCGCGCAGTGAGCTCGTCGACCGACACGCGAGCGTAGTCGAGGCAACGGCGCAGCCAAGAGGGTTGTGAGGACGTCAATGACCGTACAGTTCAGCAGGAGAAGTCGTAATACGGACCTAATGACGCCGCAGGTCCTCCCATGGAAATCGCCTTCCGCGCCTATCACAGTGTCCTTGCCCTCCGCCTTGTATGCCCACCATTTATGCGACAGCTCGTAGTACAACGCATTCCGCGTATACGGCCCTCGCAGTCGACCCGAGGAGTCGGGCTCAGTCCGAGCGATCGTTGTAAGGAGGCGCACGGGGCAGATCTGGAAGGCGCAACGTCAAAAGGATGCTTGATAACACTCGGAGCGCAAACCTTATCCGAGCTACTGCAGTGAGAGGGTGTTTGCAATTGAGGGGAAAGATGTGTCGCTGGAGTAGCGCAAGGTCCTCGTGCGACAGCGAAGCGAGGGTTCCATTTCAGCTTCAAAGGCGGCGCACGTTCATCCAGAGCATCTAGAGAGGGCATATATCGACACGAGTTCCGGAAACAAATGGTCAAGAGACCCCACCCGATGGTTTCCCAACCCGCCGACCGGTGTCCCGCCTGTGAGTCAAATCTCGGCATGCGGGAAGGGAAAATGGGTTGTATGGGGTACATTGGATGACTTACAGTACATATGTGTCCACTAGGAAGGAACCCTGGCCCGCAGAGAAGGACCGCGCGTCCTTGTTGGCGAATCGACGGAATATTCAATTTTCACGCGTTGATTGGCTAAATGGGACTCAAATTGCCCAAACAAAGTCGCATGAGCCTTTGGGAAGGGTCTTGGAATCGTTTGAAAACTGAAAGAGAGAGTAATAAGTATCGTTGCGGGAGGAAGGCCTATGAGCGCGAAGATGGCGGGGGAAGGCAAAAGGAAGCGATCACGTGATACATTCCCACCGCCTCAAGTCCGAAGTCGTGACGGCGACGCGCGCACAAAGTCGACCGCGTGCTTTCCACCCGTACTCGAGGTAGTACAAGAGCATTTTAAATAGATTCAACAAGGTCCATTTCACATGAAATAATTGCTGGGACCCCTGAAGAGTGCAAAATATTACACAGAAACATAAGACAATTTTCAATCCGACTCGGACTCGCATCTCTTTATTGAACTCAAACATGTTCCGTATCCTCCAGCTGTTACACCAGCGTATTTTAACGGCTCCTTGGTGAGCTCCTAGTCCTTACTCAGGTAAGGAGCAACAAACATAGCAATGCGAATTTACTTTGCAAATTGTCACAGGTTGATTTTTTTTTTCCATTTTTTTCCACTTCGGCGCGGGCTAGCAAACAAAAGTTAAATTTGAAAAGTCATTTCGTGGGATCTCAAGCACCTCTGAGAAATCATCAAGAGAAATTGACCTCTCCGGCTTGGACTTTGGTTTGGAATAGTTCCTTTGGTTTATGGAAGAACAGCATCTCACCGACCGAGCTACTGCTTGTGGCCGGGCGGCCAAGCTCTAGTTTGGTCAGTGACCCCTGAAAATGGGTAATGATTGATGACATACCGTGGTGGGACTCGGACTCGGGAGTCAGAGGGGAGGGATACGACAAACAAGAAGTGCGGGCTTACGAAACGAGAACACATTTGTGAGTCTCCTTTCACTGTCTGGATTTTGGCACGGTATAGATGCTTAGCTAGAACAGTATCATCCCCGTTGTTTTGTTGGAGGATGCTGCAAAAGTCATTCCTCGCGTAGCGCACGTTGATGACTTTGGTTCTGTCAACATGGCGGCGGTGAGCGGTGTCAGAATAAACGCAATGAATGAAGTCTTTGAGGTCGAAGAGCTGAGAGCTCTCATCTACTGGTCCACTTTCTCGCGATGCTCCGTCGCAATCCTGAAACTCGTCGAAGCCCCTCCACGTGTCAATATCGTTTTTCAGTCGGAAGAGTGCGGGCGCTACCAATGGAAGCGGTAGCTGAGGCGGTTTCGGAAAGTACTCCAAAGGAAATCAACATCCATTGAAATTTCTAGATTTCCGGCCTCATCTTCGGAGGTGGACGGCTCCCAATCGTAATCCCAATCCGTCTCGACAGAAGTGGGTGGACCCAAATGGACAGCTGCAGAGGAGGGAAACGGAGCAAGGTGTCATCGTTTATATCGACCTTCATATCAACATCAGAATTGGGTTCTGGGAGGGTATGAGGGTCTGGTCGACTCGCGTGGAGGTAATGGGCTCGGCGTGTACATCTGTCGGCGCGGCAATGCCGCTGTAAGCTGCAGGGAACTCCCGGGCTGGTGATCATTCCCACGACTCGAACTTCCCATTCCGGCTTCACGTTCCCAGCCACCACCCAACCAGTACCCCCTATCTCTCGGCCCCACCCGGATCATATTTTTCGAACCCAGACTGATCGAATACCCTTTCTCAGCACAGTGTAGTGATTTCTCCGTCTCTTTTTGTTGGCCCCCAATTGGACCCCAGGCAACATCCACTGAGGGAAAGCCGGACCTAACAATGCCGCACTGCGCGGCCGGGGCGGCACGGACTTTCTTGGGTATGAACGGAATACTGCGGAGGTTGAAATGTGCGGGCCGCCGGGTGATTTCGGGCTGGAATCCGAAGATAAGTAAGATGAGGGCGAAGGAGATGATGAGGGGCAGTGGCCATCAGTGATGGATGGTAAACGTCGCCAAAGTCGGACATAACAAAGCCAAGTATGATGGAAAATCGGGAGTGAGAAGCCGGAAAGTGTCTAAAGTGTGTCTTTCCGGTGGTAGGGGGATTCGAACCTGCTCCCCAAAAGACCGTCAAGCAGGTGATGTGTTGAACATCGCACGGTAGACCACTACTCCAGCGTGCCCCATGGACCTAGAGTCAAACCAGTCCCAGAGGTATGGAAGATCAAAGACAGTTGTTTAAACAAGTGCACCAGAGGGACTGGTATTTGATCACTGGTGACCCATAGACGATTGATTTAAATGACTGAGCCACAATTTCATGTAAAAGTATTGTATACTAGCTCGACCCCGTGGATAAATTCACGGGCATTGGTAAGTTGAAAGAAATGTATCGAGTTGGTTTTCAGTTATCTCATTCTCTCAGACCTCTTTTTTTACCCCCTTCATTTACCTTGAACCCTGTCCCCTCTCCGACTCCTCCTCCCTTTCCTCGAGCTCTTACCCTGAGCCTGTCCCATTAAACAAAAATCATGGAGCCATCACACCCTATTTTGTGCTAAGTACTTGCTTCTGCTCCCTCCCTCTGAAGCTTCCAACTCGGTATCTGCAAGGCAACGCTACGGCATGATCCCACTGTCTGGGTCCTTTTTCTTCTCGGTGGCTCTCAACCTTGCTTGACATTGACTCTTGTCATACCACCATCAAAAATGACCGACAACAAGAATCGCTCCCGCCGCGGCCGCACCAAGCCTCGGCCCTCGCTAGTCACCGTGGATCTGAACGAGCTATGCGATATCTTATCGCACCGCCAGGACGGCCCATCAGCGGCGATAGAAGCATCGGAGAAACCGCCCCGGTTTATCCTTAGTGATGTCTTTGGCTTGGCTTGGCTTTCAAACCCTGGCTTTGGCTTGGTTTTATCTGGCTTTGGCTTGAGAAATCTGAAGCCAAAGCCAAAGCCATGGGGCCTGGCTTGGCTTGGCCTGGCTGTGGCTTAAGCCATGGCTTCCGATCAAAAGGTTCCCACGGTTGGGGAGGTTGCAAAAGGTCAGAAAACTGGTCCTATCCACTTAGGAAACTGCGCAAGTACCTTTAAATTTATCAAGCGGCTGAGATTATTACTATGAACCAGCAAACATGCACAGTCAGGCTGTCCTGATGCCCGGGAAGCATCAATTGAACCCCTCATAGTTGTCTACAGTAAGTGCTGAATCTACTGATTGTATATATGTGAGGTTTCCTGCCTTCACAGTCTTCCAAAAAACTACATGAAGGTGAAACTGTTGGGCCTTGTCATGAATTCAAAAGCCATGGCCTGAGCCCTGGCTTTTGGCTTCTCGGATGTCAAGCCAAAGCCAAAGCCAACATCAAGCCATGAGTTTGGCTTGGCTTGGCTTGACAAAGCCATGGCTTTGGCTTCTTGGCTTCTTGGCTTTAAGCCAAGCCACAGACATCACTATTTATCCTCACACGCGGCGCCGCGCAGAGGCTCGCTGCCACGCCCGCCGTTCCTCCGCTTCCCACAGACGCGTCGTTGGTCAATCCACCCAGGCCCACAACCCCACTGTCTTCCCCTAAGCGTGATTCCAATCCTCACCGACCTGCCGCTCAAATCCGTGTTTTCGCCCACCAAACCCCATCCGCCGCCACTAACGCGTTCTCTGCCCTCGCATCCGCGCCGGACACCATCCTCAGCCCCGAATCAGGTACCCCAGATGTGACCCGGGATTCGCGCGCAGACCTGGCTGGTAGCGGCGCCCCGGCTAAGCGAGGGGGGACACTCAACGAGCTTAACGCTCGGGGTTTGTCTCCGCCTCTGGCGGACAGGCGAGTTCACCAGCCTGCCCCTGTTACATCTGACGTACCCGAGGGTATATCGTTGCAGCCTACCCCGCCCTTGGCTCGCAAACCCACCAAGAGCAAGGAGAAGGAGACTGCGTTCCTGAATTTGAAGGCGCGTGCGGATTCAGCCGACTCATTTGACGAACTTGCGTCCGCCTTCAAAGCCGTCGTCCAGCTCTTCCGGGACTACAAGTCCAGTGCCCCCACCTCTGCTGCCTTCGCTGCGCTCGACTCGCTCCAGGCGCGCCTAGAATATCACCATGAAATTCCGCGCGCGTCCGAAACTTCCACTTCTTTCAGTGCGCTCGTTACGAAGTCTGTAACCAAGCCTGTGGAATCTCTTCTGGAGCAGGTGCAGTCTCAACATAAGGCTATTCAGAGCCTTAGCAAGACGGTTGAGGCGTTGAAGGCTCCCCATTCCGCCACGTCCTCATTTGCTGCCGCTGCTGCTGGTACCTCCCCGGCTCGTCCCACTCCCAAACCCAAGGCTGCTCCGCTCCCCAGTCCCTCGGACGAACGCATTTTAATCCGCTGCGATGGCGACATCCCTGAGATCCTCTCGCTCCCCTATCACCAACTCGTTCCCCACGTCAACGCAGCGCTGTCTCCTCTAGGCCTCCCTAAGATCGTCTATGCGTCTCGTCTCAACAAGAGCAGCCTCTTTCTGGTCCCTGAATCGAAGGAAGCTGTATCTGCTCTCGAGAAATCTTGGGTGAACTGGGGTCCGAAGGTTTTCCCCGGTGGACGAATCGCTCCGCCGGCGATCCACGCCCATATTCAGGTGGACGGTATCCCCTTCGCGGCTGTCGGTAGTATGGACGATCTCAAGAGGGAGCTCCAAGAGCGGAACCCGCTCATCGGTCCCGTTCTCGGTACGCCCACTTGGGTAAATCCGCCCGATAGCGAAGCCAAGGTAGCCTCCAAGATCGCCGCCGGCGTTAAGCCGCGTCTGGCAGGTTCCGTTTTCTTCCGCTTGGAGTCCCGGGAGAAGGTGGATATCGCCGTCGCGGGGCGGCGTCTGATTCTCGCGGGCGCGGCTCCCTCCGTTGTTCGCGGTTTCCCGCACCTTCGTGTAACGCAATGCTGGGGTTGTCTCAAATTCGGACATGTGAAGGCGAGATGCTCGGTCAAGGATACGAAGTGCGGTGGCTGCGGTGAAGCGGCACATGGCACAGTTTGTTCATCCAAACCGAAGTGTCTCAACTGCGGGGGAGATCATCGTGCTGACAGTTTTTCTTGCCCGGTTAGAAAGAAAATCGCCGAAACTCTTCGCATCCGCGCTGTCGAACTCACTGAAGCCCTCAATGCGTCTTCCTCTGTCCCCGTCTCACCCCTCCCTGCGCCATGGCTGCACGAATCCTTGTAGATGCTCAACCTGGTACAAATTAACTCGTGGAAGTCGCGGAACCCGTTGGAAATCCTGGCGGCCTCTGACGACTTCGACATCATTTGCGTCCAAGAACCACACCAACAAGACATTTCAAACACTCATGAACACCCCCAGTATGCCCTAATTTACCCTGAAGCATCAGATTCACATCGAGTTTCAATTTACGTCAAACTCGCCTCCGTTCCCGCGGCCAACATCTGCCCACGACCAGATTTGTCCAAATCCGGTGATATTCTCGTTGTTGACTTCACTTTCGGCGCCGTCAATGTCACGCTGATAAACCTCTATAACGACTGTGTTACCCGCGCAGGTGTAGGTTTGCTCCGTGGTGTCCTGCGACGTCTTGTTCCCGGCTCGAAAATATTCCTTGTCCTCGACTCCAATTCACACCACATACTCTGGGACCTCAAAACTAAAACCCCGATGTGCGAAGCGGACTTTGATCTCTACGACCTTTTGGTTGCACATGGTCTCCTTCTTCTGACGCCGCCGGATGTTGCGACTCACTCATCTGGCAATGTGATTGACCTAGGGTTTTGCTCTCCCTCGCTCTACCTGTCAATTGACGCCACTGTGGATCCATCTCTATGTGTCGGCAGCGATCATCTCCCTATCCACTATACTTTAAATTTTGACGTAGTGCGCACCAGATCCACCAAATTCAACATGGACAAAATGGATCTCGACTCGTTCCTCGGCATTCTCCGGGACAAGATCGGCAGCCGCCCGGTCCCTCTCATTTCAACAGAAGAACAACTCGACGACGCTGCGGCCCTGCTCTGCGAGTTCTTACTGGTGGCTCTAGAAGGCTCAACTCCCCTTCACCGCCCCTGCTCGGTAGCGAAAAGATGGTGGACTACCCGACTCACCTTTCTACGCACGCTCATGCGGAGAGCACGTCGGCACTACCAAAGGTATCTGACAGCATCAGCCCGGCATGCATGGCTCCAAGCCCGTCGGGAGTTCTACAGGGCCATATCTCAAGCGAAACAGACGGCGTGGTCGGTCTATGTCAAGGAGCTAGAACGCATCGACGTCTTCAAAGCACTCAATCGGTTGAAGGAACGCCGGTCTGCTGTCTTCCCATCCATATGCGACCCCGAAACCGGAGACATCATACTCACACATCTCGAACGCGGCAGGACTCTGGGCCGCGCTTGGTTCGGGACCCACGCCGTTGAACTTGACACTCCTCTGCTCCCAGACGTGACCCCGGTTTCGCGCGTAGACCAATCTGGCAACGGCGCCCGGAGAAAGCGAGGGGGGGTCCACTTGGAGGCTACGCCTCTTGGTGGACTTCCGCCTCCGGCGGACAGGCAAGATCCATTGCCTGCCTCCGGTAACACGTCTGATGCACCGATTCCTCCTTCTGCAGACCCAGTCATGCTCGCCGACTCTATTGATATCTTCGATGAGCGGCCATTCATCCCCGCTCCCGATGCCGAAATAGACGCCGTCATCCTCTCCGCGTCACCATGGAAGGCTCCTGACAGCGACGGCATTCAGATGGGTGCAGTTCAAAGAGCATATCCCGTGATACGCGACTGGGTTCGCGCGATTTTCAAAGCCTCACTCGAGCTCGGCGTCGAACCCACCCTATTCAAGTCCAATGTTGCGACTCCAGTGCCAAAAGCGGGGAAGAAGGACAAGACGTCCCCAAAGGCCTGGCGCCCAGTTGAGAATTATGAGCACATTCTCGCGAAGCCATTGGAGCGGCTGATTGCTAATCGCCTGTCGTTTGAAGCCGAATCTCTTGGCTTTCTGAACGAGGCTCAGTATGGCGGTCGCCCGGGTCATAGCACAGTTCAGGCCGTGGACGGGTATATCCACCGTGTCAAGGCACAACTGGACGATGGAAATACGGTGTCAACGCTCTTTTATGACCTTAAAGGAGCTTTTAACCGCATTTCACACCAGGTTGTCATCCGTGAAATGGCTGCGCTGGGCTTCTCGCGTCGGCTCATCCGCTGGGTTGCATCCTTCCTCCATCACCACCTCGTTACAGTCGTGATCGATGGTGTCCGTACAGCAACTTTTCGGTGCACGCATGAGGGTGCACCGCAGGGCTCGGCACTCTCGGTCATCATTTTCCTTCTAGCCATTAACCGTTTGCTCCGGCGGCTCAGCGCCATCGGGGTATTCACCAGCTGGATATATGGATTTGTCGACGACACGAACTTCAGCACCGCTAGCAAGTCCCCCTCGCAGAATATCACCGTACTAAATAGAGCGGCGCAGCTCGCAGCAGAATGGGCTCGGGGCGATAACGCAACGTTCGAGAAGTCCAAAACGGAGTTGATTCATCACCCTCCCGGAAACGCCGACCTTTCATCTTTCCATGCTACCTTCGACGGCGAGATCATCAAACCATCTGAAGCAGTCAAATGGATTGGGGTATGGATTGATTCTAAACTCACTGGCCAGATGCACATCAAGCTGCGTGCGGCGTCGGCGGCGCGGGCTCTTAACGCGTCGCTGGCGCTGACTCACGCCCTCTGGGGACTGAAACCGCTCATGGTCCGTGATCTTGTTCGGGCTACGGTGCTCCCGCGGGCAGACTATGGTGTGAGCTCGTTCTTCCCCCTCTCGTCCTCGGACTTGAAGCCTCTGGAACGAATCAACAAATCGGTTGCCAAGGCTATTACTGGCGGCTACCGTACAGCATCGCTGGCTGCATTGGAGAAGGAGGCGTCGATACTTCCTGCACCCCTGCGTCTGGAATCCGCCCTTCTACACCGCCTTGCTCGCTACCTCACCCTACCACCCTCTCACGGTCTGGTACATCTCCTACGCAACGCCATCACCACGCCGCCTCGAAACTCGCACCGGGCATCGGCCCTTCACTATGTGGAGCGGCTACCGTGCGTCCGATGGCCGGTAGAAATCCCACTTCGCGGCCAGCGCATTCGAAGCCGGAAAACCCCCCGCTTGCCGTACCCCGATGCCGTTCCAACTAATGTTGACCTCACGTTGGGTATGGAATGCATATTACCAGTGTACTCACCCCCGTGGGCAGAACCTCTCCCTGTGCGCACTGTCATCCCATCAAAGGAAGACGCGGTATCCGTGCTAGATCGTTACCTGGCTGACCCTGGTCACACGGACACAACGTGGTTTACCGACGGTTCACTTTTAAATGGTACGGCAGGCGGAGCGGCGGTCCGTGTCCAGGAAGGCAGAGTGCTGGAGCGGATTCTAATTCCCCTTGGTGACGGACAGGTAGCCGAGGGTGAAGTGGAGGGTGTTCTGCGGGCAACTGAGCGCACCATGCAGGCGGACGCGTATCGTATGTTGGCGGTGTCTGACTCACAGGCAGGACTCCAGGGCATCATATCGACAGCACCGCGATCTGGTCAATTCCGCGCCATTCAATATGACGTTATAGTTCGCGCGGCATGGGCCAGGCGGCCGGACCTGCAAATAACAAATCTTTGGACTCCAGCGCACATCGGGACGTTCGGAAATGAGCTCGCTGACGATGCGGCAAAGTCAGCTACCCTCCTCCCCCCTCCGTCATCTACACCCATCTCCCTCACATCGTGCAAACGTCGCATCAACACCGAAATTCTGACACGATGGAGAGCTCTGTGGAAGATTTCCAAGACGGGTCGTGGACTTCGTGAGATTGATGATTCTCCCCCTTCACTGATCCTGCGCACCCCTTACACCTCGTCCTCGTCGCGTGCAACCATCTCTCTACTCGGCCAACTCCGCACCAACTTCTCACCTCTGAATGACCATCGGTTCCGGTGCAGACTGGCACCATCTCCTGCCTGCGATGCCTGTGGTGCTCACAGGGAAACGCGCGCTCACTTTCTGTTGCACTGCCCCGCTTACGAACATCTCCGCCCTCCGCTTCAAGTCGCATCATATAACGCCAAGATCCTTGGCGCTGTCGACATTCGCTCGCTCCTCACCCATCCCAAGCTCCTCAAAGCTGTGACCGAGTTTATTGCGCTCACTGGTAGATTCTCCTGATATTTTCTTTTCTTTTCTTTCTCTCTTACTGTACCGCCCATCTAATATCCCTCTGCCTTGATTATATTTAGTACCTGCTGTGTCCCACGCCCGCTCTACGTATGTCACCTCTCGAGCCTCTCTCCCAGCTTCCTATCGATCTCAATGTTTCCCCACTCGTCTCCTCCTTTTATTTCTCTCTCTTACCTACTTACGAAAAATGATCCCACTCCGACTACAGTATGTTACATACATAACCAGTCTAGCATAGCTAGAGTACTGCCGCGTAGCCATTATGGCCAGGTACGGCGTAAATAGAACTTCAGTTCAGTTCAGTTCAGTATTGACATTGCCTCTGGTCCAGACCCTCCCATTACCAAATTACTCCCCACCATTTTTGCTTGAGCTTGGCAACTTCAAGCATCAGCATTGAAAGGAATATGGCTCACCAGATTGGCAGCTTTGGGCCCAGCTCAGCGCCGCCACGGCATGCTTCAACAGGACCGATGATTACCCCAATATAGGTCGGATCCGGAAAATCGGCCTCAATCTAACTTTTGTCCGGACTTTTCAAATTTTCCCACGCTTTCTGGGACTGCGGAAATCGTTTTCTCCGCAAAGCGGTCGTTTTTCGTGTTTTTTGCTCGAAGTTTTTCTCAAAATTTGTCCGGACTTTGGGATCCGACCTATATTAGGGTAATCGTCGGTCCTGCTTCAACTGCCGCGGCTCTTCTCAGCTCGGCGCGTTCTCAACTTGGGGGCCTCGGCATGAGTCTCGGTCAGATGCCACTGTGTCGGATCGTGGACATGAGATTTTCGAACCTTCTTTGATGTTCGTTATCTCCCCCATTTTATTATATCGATAGATAGGCAATCCGAATAGACAGTTTTGTAGTGATGTAATTTCAAGACTTAGCATGAAGTTAGATTTTTTTTAACCTTGTGATTGACGCAAGTACAGTAGTTTTCTTTCTGACCACGAAACTTGCACACAAGATTAGAAGACAGTCAGCCAGACAGTGAAGGTAAGTCACACAAACAATCAACAAGACCACTGCATAAGTAGATTCCACGAGATGAGGGAGCTACGACAAGACAGAGGTACTAAAGATGAATTAAAACTGAGCTTAAGTAAGTGGTAATCAGTCCGTGAACTGCCAGGTTTACAAAGATCTGCTTGAATCCCTCTGTGTGTGATGGGTTCTCGTCGAACCCATCCTCTGGGTTAGGATATTCAGGATCACCAGGTTGCTTCTTTCTGCGCGACAATCCATCCGGTGAGAAGGTAAGACCTTTCACATGCTTCAACATAAAATGAAACATTAAGATTTTTTCGATCCAGCGGTTGATAGTAGCATTAGGACCCATGCCGGGGTGATCAAGCATCCCTTTAATATACTTACATGGCATCCGTCTCAACAACCAGCTTTCGGCATCCAAGAAGCCAATATTGCATATGAGTTAAAGCACGCTTCAAGCCGTACAGTTCTCGTTTTGGTTGCGAAAACCTGGCCTCTCTCTCGTTCAAGGGTATAGAGTCAAATTTGGCGTAGTAGCGCTTCTTTTTATTCACTGGATCTAACTGGTATACCTCTATACCAATAGCCATCCAGGAAGTATCACATTCATAATTGATCGGTTTGAGAGCTTCACAATTCTGAACTGCCAATTTAATGGCATCCATCGAAGCTTGCTCCTTATCCGTCCAATTGAACTCAATATCCTTCCGCAATAGTTTATTCAGACGGTTGGCTTTTATTGCATATTCTCTTATGAATATGCGCATTGTCCCGACCACTCCTAGAAATTGACGAACTTGAGATACATCCTCCAATGGAGGCCATCTCATAATCACACCAATTCTGTCTTCAGAGGGTTTCCGTCCTTCAAACGAGCAGATATGACCCACAACAGCAAATTCCGACTTGCACAAAATAACTTTCGCCGCGGATATAGTGCCTCCGCAATATTTCAGGCGTTGAGCCACCCTGTTCAAATTCTGAAAATGCTCCCATACAAATCGCCGCAATCCCTTATTCTCGGGAATAGTCTCATAGGTACCATCCTTATCTTGATATCTCGATCCAGGTCCCCGGATCGGTACATCGTCGATATAAGGAATAGTAACATGAGGAATTTCGTCCCTCAGGATATAAGTCACATCATCGTGAAATATGGGTACAGAGTTCGTCCAACCTTGCGGCAGCTTTACCAACCTCAAAGCCCCGAAAGGCGTTTGAAATGTAGTAAAATCCCGTGAACTCTCGCTTAAATCACGATGGTCATACCCAGAATATAAGTCAAATACCGCTCCACAAGCCCTGCCTGCAAAGTGATTTGCAAGTTCATCCGTGCCTGGTGGAAGCCCAGAATGCGCGATAGTGACCGCATTCAGTGGTTCCAAGGCGTGAACAAGTCTAATGCTCTTGCCATCCTTCTCGGTAGTGTAGTGGTCTACTGTGCGATGTTTCAACACATCACCGGATTGCACACGGGTCTGCACGGGACATTTTGTCCTATACCCGCCGGTTCGAACCCCCCTACCCACCGGAAAGAAACACTTTAAACACTTTCCGGCTTCTCACTGCCGACTTATCCAGCTTTGGCCTTGTTAGTCCTTCTTTAGGAAGTGTTTCCAAACCGTTCTGATGATCACGGCACCCTCTGCAATCTCCAACAATCTGATTTCTCTTTAGAATGCAGCCCGAAATCACCCGGCGGCCTGCACATTCCAACTCCGCAGTATTCCGTTCATACCCGAGAATTGCCCGCCGTCCCGGCCGCTGCAGAAGCGGTATTATTAGGCCTGGCGTTCCCCCAGTGGATGTTGCCTGGGGTCCAATTGGGGGCCAACAAAAAGAAACGGAGAAATCACTGCACAGTGCCGAGAAAGGGAATTCGATCAGTCTGATTATGAAGATAAAGTAGGAACAGGCCGAGATGCGAGAGTGACGGATTGGGTTGGGTGTGGGAACGTGAAGTTGGACTTCAAAGTCCAAATACCTGGAAAGGATCCTTACAGCATGGGAATTCCCCATAGCTTATACCGCAAAACGCGGCGACAGGTGTCCCGTCACACCTTGTTGCTATTCGAGCCTGAACGATAATGCAAGCAAACATGACCACCACGTAGTTAAAAAACCTGCTAGTATTAATTCTATCATATGTCTTAGACACAAAGGAATTAAAACAAAGATCGAAAAAAAAAAAAAAAAAAAAAAAAAAAAAAACCTCTTGATCCAGACCTCATGTTCAACCACGGGCATATCTACTGGTGGGAAGAACTCATGATTCCAAGTCCCTCTCTCGGAGTCGTCCCATGCAAAGGCGTCATTTTGGACACTCATGAAGTGATGCATCAATTTACGTTCCTCAGGCCATAGAAAATCTTCACTATGAATTTTATCTATACCCTCCTTCCGTTCCTCCGTATATCTGCCAGTGGGAATAAAGTCTCCAGGATTAGTTGGAAGTGTAGGGAGATCTTTCAAGGGATCTCCCTTAATTTCACGTTTAATCCTGTATTTTTCAGGTAATTCCCCGTAAATAGGCCTTGTCTTCAATGCAACAGGCTTATATTTCTTGCCAGCGAAAGATTCAAGAACGGGTATTTCTTGACTCATCGCTGGTTCATCAGATATAAGCGGTTCGAAGTCATGAAGAGAGCACTTGAAGCACTGCTTCGTAGAATCCTCTTCATGATACTTCTTTCTCTTGATTCGATTCCTTTTCTTCCTCCTATTATGTATTGATTTCTTTGTACCAATATCAATATGGGTCGGAAGTTTTTCCTCGAATGTAAACACCTGAAACCCATCTTTGGGCTTATATCCATCCTTGTGATCACCTCCACTGACAAATTCCTGAAGAAGTTGTGCCGCAGAGTGATCATTTTTCAACACTTCACTCTCAGACGACGCCATTAGGTACGCAGCTCTCAACTTATCAGCTGAAAACCCGCGACCTTCCGCCGATCTCATATATCCTTCAATCTGAACTTCACCATATTCATCCAAACCAAACTTCACCGCTAATTCTTCTCCTTCAGAGTCCAACCCTAATTCCTCGAAGAGCCATGAAAATCCGATTTGGCCTCAACATTCTCTTCTGCACTGGCTGACTTGGGTTTATCACCCTCATCTTCCACTTCTTCCACTGTAGGCCGTTTCGATTCTGTCTGTGCTGTAGGCCGAGAAGTACGAGGATGCGTAGGCATCGTAACACGCTTTCTCTGATTTGGGTCCCTAATTGTAACAATCTGTCTACCATCCTTATAGTTTTGGGTGGTTGACTCTGTTAAAATATCGAAAGGACGCCCCAGCAAGACATCATAGGCCGGTTGGTCGATTATGTGCACTTGCAAGTACACCGTTATATCGCTAAATAGGAAGGCAACGTTGCGAGCAAGCCCAACTGATTTCTTCAGTTGACCATTCGCACTTTGCATATATATCTGAACATCGGGATCCCAGGGAATACCCAGACGTTCAGCAATTCGGAGTGCCATGGACACAATTTGTGAACCATCGTCCATAACACATTCAACTTTCTCCATCCCATGTACTATAGGATATAAGACTAGTGATCACCACGGGTGTCCCGCGGGTAGGTTGAGCACGACCCGTACCCGTACCCGCGGTTTAACCCGACCCGCGGCGCGGGTGCGGGTTGCCCGTCAATTTACCCGCGGGCTCACGGGGTACCCGTGACCCGCGAAACCCGTGCCCTCAAATGCCCAGATATGTATCAAAACATGGTATATTTCATAAAATATGAGTCCAATACGAGTTTAGACAGTAATAACAATCTTTTCCTTGCCTTTCCGAGATAATTCCTCCAGCGCGGGCATCTTCGATACTGCTACCGTGTCTTCGTCGTCCACAAATCCCTGAAGGCTCCAGCTGCCGAGGCACATCAACATGCGCCCGGTATTACCACTCATACGGTTGCGGATACTGGATATCAGAAGTCGGCCACGAGAGAATTGCCGTTCAACGTAAACGGAGGTCGCTGATGTCAATTTGAGTGAGATTTTCGCACGGTTGAAAACAAGACTCACGCGGAACCGATAGATAGTCCCGGGCCATACGAGAAAGAACCGGGTATTTCGAGGCATTTCTGTACCACCAAACGAGTACATCGTCGACTCCAGCCACGCGAGGGTCCTCAAGATAAGTCTGGAGCTCGTTGGTTTTCGACTTCGAAGCGGACACAGTGTGCTGTTCAACCTCGTCCATCATGTCAAAGTAATTTGAGGCAGAAGACTTGAAAGTCATCAGCAGTGGTTCAAGCAAGAAGGAGAATCAACAGCATACCGTGGGCATGTCACCCGAGCTGCCCTCGTCGACGTCAATAACAGCGGCATCATATGAATCCTTGTAAATATTGAAGACGTCCTGGAGTTCCTGCTTCGCGTCCTTGATGTCGTTCGACTCCCAATCATTGTCCTCCAGATAACCAATCTTGTAGCGAGGATGAAGGACTGATAGGATGAATTAGCACAAGATAATTTTACGATAACCACGCACTTAGTGCAATGCGATAGATGCGACTATAGTACGCCAGTGCATAGTACCGATTCAGGGTGTGCTTCGATTTGAGGAGCGCTGCCTTGATGGGTGCTGAAAAGCTCCTGTCGCCACCGGGTCTCTTGAGGACGGCCGTGGCAAGGAGGGAATCAATCTTGTCCATTGCCGGGATGACGGTGGCGAGCGTGGCAGAGTCGCGTGAGAAGAAGAGAGTTGCATCCTTGAAAGACTGGACTGGGATCAGGCTCAGCGCAGATCGGAGGGAAATAGAACGCACGCATAGAATATCCCGAAGGTCCTCGAGGACTTGCCACTCAGCAGCAGTAAGGACATGGCTGATGAGGCCGTTCGTCTCATCCATGGTAAATTCACGATATGCACGACGATATTTCAGTGCCGCAACGATCATGTCATAGGTAGAGTTCCAACGTGTCTTCACATCGCGAGGGAGAATCTTGTGCGACATCTGCAAGTCGAGGAGGAGCTGTTTCCAAGCCGGCAGGAGTTTGGTGGTCGAGTGGATGGTCTTCTTCGCCACGGTGCGCACCTGAGGTAAATTTAGGGCCAGTAGATGTGAATGAAATTGAGCGGCACACCTTGATGAGTGCTGAGCGAATTTCCTTCGTTTGCTCCATGAATGTCTCGCGTTCATCAGCAAGCATGTGTGCGACCTCGTCAAAGATGTCGTCGTCATCGTCGTTCTCCTCCGCGGTCCGTTCCATGTCGTTGAATTCTGCAAGGAGTTCATCGAGATCAAGCACACCTTCATAATCACCAAATCAGCAGCGAGCTCGGCCAAGATAAATTGAACACACCTTCGTCATCATCATCGTCACGCTCACCATCTTTGTCGGTATCCTTCGGGGGGTCAAACAGCTTCAACATGCTCTTTGCGACCAAATTGATGATATGTGCAAAGCAGCGGGTGCGATCCTTCTCAGCGTCAAAGGGTGGTATCAAAGTTTCGAGTTTACGGGCCATCACATCATTATTGGATGCGTTGTCGCAGGTAATGCTGGTGATTTTGCCGTCGATACCGAAGTCTTTGGCGACCGTTTCAAGAACTGTTGCGAGGTTGTTGCCATCGTGAGACTGGACAGATTATCAGCGGTGTTGCAAGCATAAAAGAACGAGGGTACCTTAGGGACTTCGACAAAGTCCAGGAGGCAGTTCCTTCGCTGGCCGTTCTCCTCCCAGTGACCGGAAACGGCCACATATGCATGGTGATTTGGAGAAGTCCACGCATCGGTGGCGAGACTGATGCATGCCGGGGTGTTCTTTTGAACATCGTCAGTATATATGAAATGAAGCACGAGCGAGTTCAACTGTACCTGGAAGCGTTTCTTGAGGCGCTCCCGCGTCTTCTCGAAGAGCACCTTAACGTCGCGTGCAACAGTTGAAGGGGAGGGGATGTATGACGAGGGGCGGCCGGACTTCATCAGCTTGCGATAAACGCGGTCTTTCACAATCGCAAATGGCCGTAGACTCTCAGAAACCCAGCGGACATGCTCAGCCCTTGCAGTGGAAACGTTAGCCATGTGTTGCATAAACAGATTTAATTGATACTCACCGGCTCTGCTCATTCGTCAAAGGAACATGCGAAAACGACTCGCCGCCGGCAGCCTCATGCTGCTTAAAAATATCCGTGAGCTTCTGGTTCTGTACCCCGGCGTTGTCCTTCAGCAGTTTGCGCGCCTGGGCCAGATCCTTAACCTTCGCTGCGGCTTTGACATTATCAGTGCCCCAACATTTCTTCGCATGCGTGTGGAGATTCTTGGTGGAGCTGGCGTCCTTGGACTCCTGATTGCGAGAGACAGTTTGCTTGCAATTACGCGCACCACACGTGAAGACATGGTGAAGTTTGCCGTTGGTGTATGTGATTCGAACATCGCCCAAATAGAACGCGTAGATGTGGCTCGTCCATGACTTCTTCAATTTCTCTGCAAATGTGTGAGCATAGGAACCAGAAGGAAAATATAGGACACACCTAAATCAACCTTGTCCTGTTCCTCACGAGTAAGCCCCTCCTTATCGACGTCGATTACCGACCCAGAGTCGCTGCCTTCGCCCGACTCGGACGCCGATGGCCTGGGAGAGTCAGAACGATCGAGCTGGAACGAACCTGCAAGGAAGTGCCAATGAGATACATGCATTGAAATAATGGTGAACATACTTTGATTCGAGCCGTCGGAGGAGACGCTCACAAGAGAGGGTGTAGACGAGGATCGCAAAGAAGTCCTGCTCCGAGTGCGATGGGGAGTGTCGCTCTGTTGACCTGCAGCAGAGCTCTTCCGAGGAGTGAGGAAACCAACAACCTTTGATGCTGTTTTCTTTGCCGCACTGCCCGCCTTGGAAAGTATCTGACTAGCACGAGAATGGGTAGAGGAGCCCGAGGAAGACTTTGAATCAGAGGAAGCTACTCTGGGCCGCTTGACCGGCGGCATGAGAATGAGGGAGCGAGAGTGAGAAGTTCTGTGGGTGAACGAGCTGAATATGGCGGTTGCAGAGAGTAGGCCTTACTTATAAGTCAGTTGTAGAACCCCTGTTCCACTATTCTGGTGTTGCCAATCTGCCTGGATAATAGGAGTGTTGCCCTCATTAAATTCTCAGTCCCCTGTTTTGTGTGGATACGCTGGTGTAAGTATAGCATTCTCTGACAGTAGCCCCAGTACCATGCCAATGAATTGACTGAGCTGCCTTGGCCCTTGATACGGGGACTCTGGACGTCTTGAACTCGGTTTGCTTTTGGTTGAATGTCGTTGAAACTGCAATCGGAAACGTTTCCCGCGGTTCATCATTCTTGCGACATCTTTCAATTCAGTGCGGTGACTATTTACGACATATGTGATCGCCGCGATCGAGCAAATCGGGTTCTGATTAAATCCAGCTGATTTTTGGCCGGCAAAAGCCACGGGTGGGCCACGGGTCATACGGGTCAAGGCGGGTTGGAGAAAGTCGACCCGTACCCGTACCCGCGGTCACCCGTACCCGCGACCCGCCACGGGTGACCCGACCCGTGGTGATCACTATATAAGACCCGTAGAGATGCAGAATCCGTGGCCGAGTAGAATATCTGTTTAGGAACTTCATTCTTGCCCAGAGAAGCAAGGTACTGCAAGACTGGATCTGTGCAAACCATACATCCAGGCGACGTTCCAAAATCCTCAACTGTGGATATATAAAGCGAATCAACGCAAGGAAGGTCATTCCCGCATATCGCGTCCACGTTCAAATGTACAGACTCTATATCCACAAATGGATCCGACGCAGGTTCCACATCATTACTGGCTTAATGGGCCTACGAGTCTTAAAGGTAATATCACGCAAATGCTTGGCATATTCGCCATTCATAGCGGCCAGCATTTCGACTGTGATACCATCCAAGACCTTGGTCTTTGTCTGGTCAACCAACTTTTGAATGATATTAGGATCATCAAACTTCGATACCAGTTTATAGGCCCTCTCCTTGATTGGAATATTAGTCTTGGCCGGCGAAAGAGTTTTCGACGCCTTGACTCTGTCTATATCCACCACTGTATCAAATCGGACCGGAGGTGACTCAGTCATCATCCAGAACGATTAACCTTTCTGCACGCTTGGAAGGCCGTTTTTCAACTACCTTCTCTTCAACTTCATCTGGCTGCAAGAATTCACGGTTCTCAGGAGGTTTGGCTGTCTTGGAAGGCGTAATTTTCGGCCTTCCCTCTGCCTCCTTCCTCGAACTACCTAAAAATTTGGCTTAGCCGGGGGATCCGACTTAGCGCCACCTCTGGTAGACACCATCTGCTCATGGATATTAGACGTGTTCGTGGGCATATCACCACGAGCCACATTAAATAATTGGATAAGCTGCGCAAGATCAATACCATTGCTGGTATTAACATTGGCAGCCTGCGGAGCATGTTGCAAATACATTTGGGGTGGTTGAACACCCATATTCTGAGATTGGAACTGAACGTTTGGAGGTTGCGCTCCATTCAGCATACGCTGTACATTCGCCGATCTATTCTCGTCCTCCCGAGTATCATACATGTGATCAATTCTGTCCGTGTCCGGACTGTAGAAATCATTAATACCCGCAACTCCACTCTGTTGATATACCTGCATCATCGAAGCTCTCTGTGCTTTGGCTGATTCCCTTGTAATCCCTTGTTTACGATAGTAATCCTCCACTTTGAGCATTCGACTAACATTCTCTGGATATCTTGGAATCCAGTTACCATTGGCCAATTTCACTACTCCATTGTCAATGATAACCCATCCAAGATTTATAAATTCGTCCTTGTTGTGACAATCTCTAATCAAGTGTGGACCGTTGCAGAAATAACACAACATATCTCCACTACGTGATTTAGAAAATTCACCCTTAGCTTGAGGATCCTCATTTCGAGATGCCTGACCAGCTTGAGATATAAGCTGGTGTGGAGGCGGACCTCTGAGGTTTTGGTTCATAATTTTGATAGAGTTCTCAAACGTATCAAACCGTTTGAATATCTCATCAGACTTCTTATTCTGCATCTGCGCTATATCCTTCATGACAGCCAGCTCTCCAGCAAACAAATCTAAACGTTCTGTAACCTCCGTTTTGACTTTTGCCAAGGCACTGTCATTATTGCGAGTCATAATGGTGGGAATTGTCGCAGCAACATGGGAATAGCGTTCGCTTCCTGTGAGCGTTGACATAGCAGTACGACCAGACCAATTATCTGCGATATAGTCGGCGATCTGGATCACTTGTTTGTAGGGCAGCTTGTCACCTCGTCTATTATTCAAAGGAACCTGGTTAGGTTGCGGTTGAGTAATAGCAAGTATAGCTTGTTGGTTCATGGCCTGTTCAACCTCGGATGCAAATTGATCCTCTAAAACGGCTAATATCCATTCCACCAATTGCTTATTTGTGACTTGTGCTGACCCTGTCAACAGTTTCTCAGCCTCGTTAGTGAATGCGGACGTAAATCGACGTAATTTCCCGAGTTCGGCGCGGGAAATTTGACGATTCTTGTTGCATATCTCTACGAGTCGCCCAAGAGATCCTAGATCCATATCCTCAACTTCAGGATATAGGCGAAGGATGTCCTTTTTCCACTGTGCAAATGTTTTCCCCGTAGGAAAACTGTCCAATTTCTCCCACTGCTCCCTGATATCCATATGATCCACATAATCCAGCACCCGCTGCTTCATTTTATCCTCATCCGTTATACCACCACTTGCACACACAGTTTCACAGTCTCGAAGGAAAACCTTCACGCTGGAAGCCGTCTCCCCATCAAATTTCGGTCGATTCTGGTCATACGACGCAGGAATCTTAAAACTAGCAGCCATTCTGGTTACAACAGCAGGTTGTGGGTTCGGTGCAGTGTTTGAAGGCCCAGCAGCTGCGTTGTTAGGTGTAGTGGCCGTGTTTGCCCGATTTCTGCGACCCTTAGGTCGCGGTTTGCGTAAAGAAAAGTCCTGAAGCGGTGGAACAAGTGAATCTCTTGCTCTACGCGATGTCTCAGTCTCTCTAGAACGCGATATAGGACTAGGACTAGTATGTGGTCCTGTACGGAGCTCTCCTGAACCTCTCAATAGGTTCTGGAAGTCCCGGTTTGATTGATCTTGATCACCACTTCGAGTACTCGAAGGAATAGTGAAAGATCGGCCTTTATAACTTGGTCCGAGTCAAACTTTGACCCGGATATACAACAAACACTCGATTCCACAAATAAAAACCACCCCTCGCGGTGGGCTCCAGATGATTTGTGTGCTCGTAAACAGTATGGGAAACTAATAACCTAATATCCAACTCTGCGGTATACAGATATAAGCGATAACTTATATCAATCAACCAACAAAATAACCAGGATATAAGACAATATGCCCAATGAAAACTGACGAGTGTCAGTCCCCTGCTCAGAGCCTTGTAAAAGGTTGAGGGGAAGGTTTTATTATAGTAGTGGGTTTGTAGAGTGTTGTTGTTATTAGATAAATCGCTTGGTATAACACCAGAACAATATATCTGAAACAAGAGAGATGTAAAGCTTCACAGCTATGAAACACAACAAAGCACAGATGGCGTCCAAAAGGACAGTGGGCTCAATACCCAAGATTCGGACTATATCCGACCAGACGCTACGAGGATATAAGGATCCACTGCAAGCTAGCTCCAAGCAATCCCAAACAATTCCAACAATTCAATCCGACGTCCAAGGCAGTGTTCTCAATCCCGTACACAGTGTTCTCGTCAAAGGCGGTGTTCTCAATCCAATTCCCATACACAGTGTTCTCGATTCAATCCAATCCAATGCAATACAAGTCCAAAATTATACAGGTTTCACCAGCCATCTATCCTCTATTATGATAGTGCGCAACTGAAAGCCTCGGATCTGACCCTAGCGCAAGCGTATAGCCTACTAGTAGTGGGGGATACCGTTGCCTTCAACTACGACACCATCCTACTTAAATACAAACCCCAGAACAAACATGTACAATCTGGATATAAGCAATAATGAGCCAATCTTCCGTATCGCCATTTTCGAGTCAGCAAGATAACCATAAGCATCAGTCATCCTTGTCTTATGACTATTTCACATGCATTGCCTTGATGAGGGACAAGATCCCTTATATCCTAGTCGTAGACTAGTCTCCCCTAAGTTATCAGTCCAATACTGGATAGTATAGGTCCGTAGCTTTCGAATGATACCCAATATGTGTTATATCCAAGAATGGGTTCTTGGTAGAAGTACCAACTCGACCTGTTTGGGTTATACCGAAGGTCCGGTACATCACGGATATAAGCTCTTGGCATCGGAACAACTCGGAATACGTGGTTTCCGTATATCCGGGAGTCAGATGACCTCGTCGCGAACGCGTCCAACATCACAACATAACCAAAGATAATATGCATCAACCCAAGTCACTTAGTTGGTCTTATATCCAACATGATGATTGAGTGATATAGTGCCCATTAATGTTTAATGGGCTACACAAACCCCTACATGTTTCGGAGCGAGCACTAGCCAGTCACCTCGGTGTATTACCCCCTCAATGACCCGTTACTCTGTGGTAATGGCCCAACTAGCTACTTCTGGGCCTCAGTACTAGTTCCCGATATAAGATGATATAGCATCTAAATGATATAAGGAAATCGCAAAAAGTGCGTGTTTCACTAGTAGTCATTTACAACGCTCATCACCGCGACGGCGATATCCACCTTCTCCCGGGACTCCAAGCGGAAGAAAACGGAACCCGCCAGACGCGGCCTAACGCCGGCGGCGATCTTGGAGGCTATCTTGGCTTCGCTATCGGGCGAATTTACCCAAGTGGGGGTACCGAGAACGGGACCGATGAGCGGGTTCCGCTCTTGGAGCTCCCTCTTCAGATCATCCATGCTACCGACAGCCGCGAAGGGGATACCGTCCAGCTGGATATGGGCGTGGATCGCCGGTGGAGCGATTCGTCCTCCGGGGAAAACCTTCGGACCCCAGTTCACCCAAGATTTCTCGAGAGCAGATACAGCTTCCTTCGATTCAGGGACCAGAAAGAGGCTGCTCTTGTTGAGACGAGACGCATAGACGATCTTAGGGAGGCCTAGAGGAGACAGCGCTGCGTTGACTTGGGGAACGAGTTGGTGATAGGGGAGCGAGAGGATTTCAGGAATGTCAGCATCGCAGCGGATTAAAATGCGTTCGTAACTGGCTACGAGACCCCGTAGACCGGAAATTGACCAAAGTCCCGGTGCTTAAAGTCATCCCTAAAATCCATAAACTTCCTGCATCTGCAAGACCCATTGTCCCAACCTTTGACACGTTGCTGGCCAATGCCTCTGCATGGGTTGATTTTCGCATCAAGCCTCTACTCTCGAGATTCGACTGGATTCTTCCAGACTCGAAGACGTTTTGCCGAAAACTCCTTGGTACTCGTCTCCCCCCTCGTGAGGAGATCTGGCTCGTATCCGGCGACGTTGTGGCCATGTACCCAAATATCCCTATTGAGGATGGTAAAAGGCAAATTGCAAGAATGCTCGGAGTCTCCCCCATGTCGTTTGACACATTGGAGGAGGCGTCTGAATTGATGATCACGAACCTGGATGAACTTACAATCGTTCTCCTTCGACTTGTTCTTCAATTCAACTACGCGTCTTTCGCTGGCAGGACTTTCCGTCAGGTTATTAGGACGGCAATGGGAACAGCCCTAGCGCCTACCTATGCCAACCTATTTCTAGCCGGATATGAAGTCCTTGCGCTCAAGGAATTTAAATCCGACCTTCTACACTATTCACGCTTCATTGATGATACATTCACTATCATCCATGGTGACATAAGTAAGGTTTGGGAATTTCAAGAGCGGTTTGGGAAGCTGCACCCGAACATGAGAATGGAGTGGAGTCAGTCATGCGTCTCCTTACCATTTCTTGACGTACACGTATCCCTGGAGGATGCACCAGGGTCACTACACCGGGGGTCAAACCCTAGATTAGTGACACGCGTATATCAGAAATCGTTGAACTCCTTCCTATATATCCCCTGGAAATCTTGCCACTCTGTCCAGTCCAAACGGGCTTGGGTCAAGGGTGAACTCATCCGCTATGTGCGGATATCCTCTTGGGAGGAGGATTTCAAGAAAATGCAAGCTCTTGGTATCCAGGGCGATGGCTTTCAAAAGTCTTTTCAGAAGTGTCCTATGCTGAAGAGCGGCCACGTGCCCTCTATTCTAAGCTTCCCAACCCACCTTGGGAGCGAGAATCCAATCGGCTATATGTTCTGAAACTCACCCACAATCCGATTTGGGAAGAAATTGACTTCAACCCAATCTGGAGTATCCTGCGTGAAGCCTGGGGCTCGGTAGATCTACCGACCGGTTCCTTGCCAGCTTCAAGAAACCCGTAGCACTGGGTGATGTGTTGAATAAAATCAACCGTGAGACCTTGAACGCCTATCAAGCTTGATTGAGACGGAAGTAGTCTGTTAGTTACCACGCTCTGTTACCCGGTAGCCTGCGTTATTATGTAAGCTTCCATCACGTGAATACCTTCCGACGCGACTTGGACGCGTTCTGCCGGCCGTACTCGTATTTGAAGTAAATCTGACGCTCCAGTGTATTTCAGCATCCCTTGGACTTTTTTCCTTTGATAACTGGGGACCTCAACACTGCATTTGAAGATTCTCATCCAAATTTGGGTGTTCCCTCCAAAAACAATACAGCTTTTGTGTTGAGCACAAATTGATGTCCCGGAGCACTTAAATACTCTCCTCATGTATATTTGAGGCCCACCATATTTTTTCTAGGATAATTGAGGGCAAGAAACGCGTCCAAGTCGCGTCGGAGCGAATGCACGTGATGTAAGCTTACATAATAACGCAGGCTACCGGGTATCAGAGCGCGGTAACCAACAGACTTTATTGAGCGAGGAACGAGCTAGGTACAATAAAGCGTCTGTCAAGAGAGACTAAGACGGAAGTTTCTGCAAGATTTTAAAACAAAAATGCTCGTTTTCGTGTGTTACATGCGAGACCGAGTTTGTTTTAAAATTAAATCTGATGAGACTTCTGTCCCTGTCCTCTATGCTTAATCGTGACCCTTGACACTGCTCAAGAATTTATATTCCCCCGATTAAATATTTCTGGTTGACCACCGAAATATGGGCCTGGTTCCTCTGTGAAGTGAACCTAATGGATAATTAAATTTCCTGAGATGTGCTAATACAAGTTACGAATTTCGATACTGTGGATACTGGCTCGATGAATTTTCTGTGGGTCATGCTCGCGCACCTCGTCTTGTTCCTCGGAACTTGACCCCGCAAAAATTCTGTGTAGCCAAATAATTCACAGTTAGCAAGACGACTTCTACCGGGAAACATAAAATGACCTAGGAAAGTTTATGGGGGAGTAGTCGGGAGGGCGGGCGTACCTGGGTACCAAGTGCCGTTGAGTCCACGGATTCCGCCACCCAAGTTTGTCACGATCATGTGATCCGTCACGCTTGATTGTCAAGAGACACGCCGCCTGATGAGTCTTCTTTAACAGACGAAACGTCGGTCAACTAGTGGCCACACCCCCTCTGCTAAACTACCCGACAGTACGTGCATCTGTGACCATGCATCCGTCGGCAGCGACGTGTTGACCAACATGACCACCCTGGTCCTCTTTCCCTCCTCCCCATGCTGCGTCGGATACACCACTCGCCAGTGAGAATTGGCTCGCGTGCGATTTCCCGGCCCAATGTACGGCTCCTGCAGAGCTGCAAAATGGTACGCATCCTTCCCCATGGTCTGCAACAACTCGTGCTGATTATCCAGGCTACGATCCAGGTTCTGCTGCCACAACTTCAGCCTGCGTGGCGGCGGATCTCCCTCAACCGGTGTACTCATTTGGACCCGTCCACGGATGCGGCCGGGTCCGAATACATAGCCTCATTCCTTGACGTCGCCGCAAACAAAGCCCGGTCAGTATCCGCCGCCCAGTCCGGGCCAGGGGCCCGCCCCAGCCCCGAAATTTCACCCTCCTCCTCTGCCCCCCCGGGCCTTGCTCCTGTCCGCGGCGGCACAATAGCCGGGTGTCCGTCATAACTCTGGCATTTCGCGCAGCGCCGTGCTTCCTCCTCCGACTTCCGGACCTTGATATATCGTCCCTGTAAAAAGATTCCGTTGTCGGCAACGTGGTTAGCAGCGTCCTCAGACGCGAATTCAATCTTCAAGTGCGTCACTCGCTGCTGTGGTGCACGACGGTGCAACACCTTCACCCAGCGGGCACCGACGATATCTCCGTCCTTCAGCCCGCTCTCCTTCTCGACCAACCTCTAGGTCCCGGTATCGTCGATCTGTGTCAACACCGGCACCATCTCTGCGATCATCTCCAGACGCCGAGGCTTGTAAACACAAGTACCCCCCAGCGCGGAGACGAACTGCGTCATAATCGACTGTTTCTTCACCCACTCCGCCGTTTTCTCGTCTTTGCAGTCAAGCACAACCCCCCCGTTCACCAGCTTCTTTGCCCCCACAAAAGCTGCCCCTCTCCCCCATTATGGTAAGGGCCAAGTTTGCTTTCTCCTTCAGTTCCAGCTCGCTGAGCATGCTCAGGCTGTCAACGGTCGCGTCGGTGGCTTTGTCGATCAATATCTGGCGTCGCATGCGCGCCCCCCTTGCGAGGATGCCCGCCTGCTCAGCCGTCATCGAGCCCGCCGCCGCAGCGGCGTACGAACGCGGGCCATGCGGCACCGCCCGTACCGCCTGCACCTCCGTGGCAGCGGTGGCCGCTGCCACCCCCGCAGCATCGACTGCCTCTTTCATCACCTTCACCTGTGCCCCCAACGCACGCACCTCCTCTCTCGACTCCTCCATGGCTTTCACAAAGGAGGATGACATACCTGTGAGTTCTTTCACATCTTCCTGTAGGGCATGCTGGTTTACGACCACCTGCTCTACGATAGGCGAAACCGCGTCGCCCACGGCGGTTGCCACCTCCGCGGCCACAGCATCATCAATCTCCTCCCCCAGGTACGCAAGCGCTCTCTGGGGGTTCGACAATTTCGCTGGCGTGGCCTGCGGCAAAGAAGCCAGTTTCATCAGTGTCGTGAACAATTCGCTCCGCGTGAAGCGTCCGTCTTTGGCGAGCAAGTGGCTCGACTCCAAGTAATGCCGCGCCGAGGTGGCATTTTTCACAGTGCTTGATTTCTGCGCATCGACTAGCTGGGCTCGCGTCGTCAGAGAGCCGGTGCGGGCTTGTATGTCTTTGACGAGGGCCGGATCCATTGTAGGCAGATTTGGGGGTGTTCCCCTGGGAGTAACAGACATCGTTCTTTCACTCTTTGGTAGATATGCAATAGATTATCAGTCTTGTAAAGTTACAGTGCGATCGCTGTAGAGGTACGCGTCCGGCGACGCGTCGAGTCGTCGGTGCCACTGCCGGTTCCGGGGTCCTAGTCGGGCCCGGGGTACCACGTGGTCGGAGTGAAAGAAGAGTCCACAGTTCGAGGTCGTCGATGTGGTCGCCGTTCAGATCATGAAGGGATATCGTCTGCAAGTTCGGGAGCATCCGCGGCGTGTCGTCTTCGACGTTCCCGAGGGTCAGGAATTTCATGAACTTATCGGTGAGATCGACCTGCATGTAGAGCTACGCCGCACAGGCACACACAGAGGACGGCTTGAACATCTCAAATGCATTATTTCGACGGGTGCTAGGGGAACAAGTCGAGTTGTAGTCCCTGTGTTAGCCTTGGGCAACACTTGTAACCCACCACCAGCCCCCATGCCCGAGTTACGCAACATTTTGGAGCAAAAACTGATAATAATACTACATGGCTGGCTGGACTCGGCACAATATCCCACTTACATGTGTCTCAAATTAATCAGAATTTTCATATTCAGCACTGCCAAAAAAATTGCAGCTTTCAGATGCGCCCAGTCCGAACTAAAAGTCCAGACCGCCGGTGGAACATGACAGCACCGGTGACTGTGGCATGACACATGAAAAATGACAAGTGATTGTCCGCCGTGCCAGAGCCCTCAGAGAGGTACACTAAGTGGACAAAATAAATGTCCGATGGGTGTTTGCGGTCATTTCTGACCCGAATCGCTCCAAATAAAAATGTGCTATAAACCTATGGCGGTCCGGGTGCACTTTTATTCCCGCCCCGCAAACTTTTGACCCCGCCCCGCAAACTTGCCTTTTTTGGTGTCCCCCCGCGCGAATTTGGTAATTTGATCCCGTCAACATGTTTTGCGCGGACGGCATGTTCCGCCCCGCGCGATTTTGGCCCCGCGCGCGCAAAAAACCGAACTTCCGCGCGCGCGCGCGAATTTTCTTTGGTGGTCCTTCCGCGAAAACATTGATGAGCAAAGGTCTGAGATTAGATTCTGGATAAGTAAGGTACGTAATTACGAGAGATTTAGTGTTGTTCGGGTCGGGTCGGGCTTGGGCTTAAGCCCCGGCCTGGTTGATTTTTCTCTCAATTGATATGAGGCTTTCAATCAGTTGGTAAGTGTCCTATTGGACTCAGGGCATGGGACACCAAAAAAGGCAAGTTTGCGGGGCGGGAATAAAAGTGCATCCGGACCGCCATATAAACCTTGAGCGATTTCATGAAGATATGAACCATTACATCCATACTATTCCACCTTCGTTCTCTTGTAAAAAAACACTTTGTGGTATTCTGAAAAATCGAGTCTGTGGAATCATCGTGTATGCAAAAATGGTGTACATAGTCCGAAAGGGCTCGCAAAATGGACCCCATTCATATCTTGGTTGAAGTGAATTGATAGGGTTTTGATGTGCTGGGTCATTCAAGTTGGCCATTTTGAGCAGTTTTGGGCCATTTTGCGTCAAAAATGCTCAAAATGGCCAACTTACTTCGACCATTGCGCTACCAAAACACCTTCAATTGGGATAAACTAAAATACGGGTAAGGTTCATTTTATGAGTACTTTCAGGCTATGTATATACACCATTTTCGCATATAAGCTGGTTCCACAAAGTCGATTTTTCAGAATACCACAAAATATTTTATTACAAGAGAACGAAGGAGGAATAGTATATGTAGATGAAATGGTTGATATCTCCATGAAATCGCTCAAGGTTTATAGCACATTTTTATTTGGAGTGATTCGGGTCAGAAATGACCCCAAACACCCATCGGACATTTATTTTGTCCAGTTAGTGTACACACAATTTACGTTCAACCGACCCAAAATATTGAGAAAAACAACGGCTCGTAGGAAAAACTTCGGAGGTATGCTTTTGGGCCCCTCCGGATCCGAATCTGCTGTCAGATTTATCCAAAACAGGCCGGCTCTTGCGCTATGAAACAAGCGGACTTTGATAAATACTGATCGGGGTGTCAAATCACCCTGACTATACGTCCCACGGTGGCCGATGATCACCCGGTCACAAGGGGATTGCCTTTCTTGGACATTGCTTTGTGCTCCTCAAGCTATAAATTGGAAATTGGAAAGGACATTTATACAATTCTATCCCTATCTCGAGTGCGTCGCCTGTCTTCAACGTATTGTTATTCACTCCAACTTCCTTCAGGTGAATAGATGTTTCCACACGGTTTCCTTCACAAAGCATCTGTGGATTTTGGTTCTCCGTGATCTGTCTTTTCGTCGCCTGATCACTTGGCCTACCGACCAGCCTTGCGACAGCTTTTCAACGGCACAGCTCATAGCAAAAGTCAAGCACGCAATAATCGACCCCCATAGCTTCGATCCCCATAGCATGCCGAGCATTGCGTCTCCGGCGACGTTTGCAAGACAGATTGTCATCCCAATAGATTACCGACGCGGAAGCCTTGAAAGTTAAGACGAGGTTGCTGCGTGGGGGCCTTCACCTAGTGCTATTTTATTCTTCGCCATCTCGCAAATGGGTGGAACTCTGGCAGGTGCAGACAGTGCAGAGCCTTGAAAGTTAAGACGAGGTTGCTGCGTGGGGGCCTTCACCTAGTGCTACAGTGTAGTAGGCTTCCTTGGATGACAACTTTGATGTTTCCCCCATAGAGCTTGCAATCAATTACAGAAAATGCTGAATTTAATCATGTACATACTAGAACATATAAGAAGTGATACTGTAGCAGAATCCGAGAATTCCAGGTATGAGAATGTGGCTACGGAACAGGACCGATGATTACCCCAATATAGGTCGGATCCGGAAAATCGGCCTCAATCTGACTTTTGTCCGGACTTTTCAAATGTTCCCACGCTTTCTGAGGCTGCAGAAATCGTTTTCTCGGCAAAGCGGTGATTTTTCGTGTTTTTTGCTCGAACTTTTTCTCAAATTTTGTCCGGACTTTGGGATCCGACCTATATTAGGGTAATCATCGGTCCTTACGGAACTCAAATATGTTTGACATGGAAAGTGTCACGCGTCGGGTTCCTTGGATGTCACACATCACCGTCATCCATTGGCTCCATCGCATCTTAGTTCTTGTCTCTTACTTAGCTGAAGCTCTTTATTCATACCCTAGTGTTGACCTGAGAGGCATACAGGCCTTTTCCAGCCACGGGAGAAGTAATACGATGGGAAATGGATCAAGGATGACAAATGTGGGAGTCACGCTTTTATACGCGGTGCAGTTCTTTTCAAATCTAGGATCATCAGTCTTGGTCAGATTGTCTCACTCTTTTGGGGAAGAATGTAGCTGATATTGTGGTCTATCATAAGAAAAATAGTTTGAGGCCAATATGGTCTGGATTTAACCACAATCAAGCAAAAGGAAAGTTGATCACAGCTCTGATGTGTTACTGATCGACCTTCAATGTGTCGCATTCAGCACTCAGCTGTATTCTCTACTTGAAATTAATTGAGGACATTGGAATAGTATATAGAATCTTCCATGCAAGAGGAATTGTGCCCAGGACAAGTGTGCGTGGCTTAAAAAATGAATTATCCAGTGATATGTCATCATCCATCGAACCCTACTATACTGTATTTTATTCTTCGCCATCTCGCAAATGGGTGGAACTCTGGCAGGTGCAGACAGTGCAGAGGCTGTGGTCTTGGGGAAGGCAAGGCCAAAATCTCCGTGTGGAGGGCGCAACGTTCGATATTCCCCAAGATGGATTCCTCGCGGTGGTCTGCATGAACGTCAGCGATGGGTGCGTCAGGTCCCTGGTTTGGAACTGCCCTATCCAATCATCACTGTAGTCAAACTGGTGATCACGTTATCATTGTCGAGGCGAATTTTCAAACAGGCGGCTCCCGGGATCTGGGCCGCTTCCACCTCCCCGACGGAGTACGCTTCGATGGATGTGCGGATACCACCTTCCCTCTCGTGAGTTTTCTTTTCTTTAGATTTCTTGTTTCCCCCGCTCATGTGCATCTGTCTTTGTTCATCGCTGACCATGAGCGCCGATCACGCAAGTCCGCACGAGTTGGTGATTATGCTACTCCGCCGCTCGCCACGATCCAACTTGTTGAAAGCCTCTGCAGGCCCATTGATCAACATCGACTGCCGTAGGTGTGCTCGTTTCTGGACCCTCATCTGCATGTCGCAACTTTGCCCTTCTCAGGTGAGAGGTGTTCCGTCTTCCACCATTTTTGCTTTGACTGGGCTGAATTACCGCTCTCCCCACCGTATCCGGACGCGATACAACCCCTCTGTCCGGATCTTGGTAGTTTGGTGAGTACTTCCGGGTCGGTATGTAGATACCTGAGTTGTATAGTAGACATTTGAAATTGAATGAAACGTAAACCGAACTGGAGGACCCGGAATTAGTGCATAAGAGAACTGGAAATTAGTGCGCTGAAGCACTCCATATTAGTGCCTCGAAGCACTAATGAACACCGAAAAGCACTACAAATTAGTGAAATTTTGGCCACATGGCACTATATATAAGTGTGTTCAGGTACTAATTTCAAGCGCTTTCAGCACTATATTTTGGTTGTGCGGAGGCACTAATATATAGTGCTTCCACTGTCTGCAGTGGCACCGGCATACAAAACATACTTTTATTCCATGTGACCGCTTACCACACGTAAAGGACCCATGACGTCACAACACGCACGACATGCATACAAGCTGTTGATCAATAAGCACAACGCGACGACGGGTTATTGTTGTACACGAACAATATGGACGACGGACACACCTAATTAATAAACGATCTGTTTCAGTAGTATACACGACCTTAAGTTGTTATTGTAGTTAGTAAATATAGCGACCCCTGAACAGTATAGATACAGTACATAGCCGCTTGTATTCTTTAGACTTTTTATTCAGTTCTTCTACCGCTCCTCTTACCCTCCACCCCCCAATCCTTGGTCGCACTGCATGCCTTGGATGGAGACCGAGCTTTAGTTGTGACATGATAAAAAATCTACCCTTCATACCTTCCTACCACCCCTATCCCTTACCCCTTTCCCCACCAACCTCGCCGGCTTGTCGCAACGTAATGCGACACTCATACCTCATCGGACACCTCGTCCCCATCCTCTCGATCCACCTCCCCACCATCACCCCTATCCCCATTCGAACCCCGACCCCCTACACCACTGAACCCACCTTTTTCACACCCGTCGTCATTCCCCTTCGGCCCACCATGCTGAGTTCCAAAGTCATCCTCGCCAACCCCCCACCGTTCTTCAACGGCAACAAGACCAAGTGGAGTAATTTCCACGACACCCTCTCCACCTACATCGCCGCGTACGACGATGAACTGGACACCCAGAAGAAAAGGGTGTTCTTCACCATCTCGTTCCTTTGGAACGAGGACGGCTCGGACTGCCTCGCGGCGGACTGGCTCCGGAATTGGAAGAAGCGCGTGTTCATCGCGGGAGTTCTTCCGACAACCTACACCGACTTGGCATTGATGGCCGAGCTGGAAGATGTGTTCAAGGATCAAAACCTTGCGCAGGTGGCACACCAGCGCCTGACGGTGACGCGGCAGGGAAGCCGCTCACTTGTCGAGTTCATCCAGCAGTTCGAGCTGGATGCAGAATTGGCCGGGTACAGCCCGAACTCGGCCATCACCGGGTACAACACATTCCTGGTGGAACTCCTGGAAGACTTAGTCACCAAGGAGCTTATCAAGCAGGTGTACGCGGGCGGGAACCAGGTTCCCGACACATACAAAGGGTTCAAGGATCGCCTGATGGTGATCAACGGGAACCAGGAGCGGAAAAAGCTCCGAGCGGCTCAGAGGAGCCGAATGTTCTGGACGCCGGCGGCAAAGGCAGCCCCGGTCGTCAAGGGGAACAGCCCGGGTTTCGGCAGCACGCCGAACCTGGCGAAGAAGATCGGGCCAGGAGAGATGGCACCGATGGATGTGGACAGGGCTGGGCTGAAGCGGCCAGCCTTCAAGTGCTATAACTGTGGCCAGGAGGGTCACATGAAGAAGGACTGCCCGGCGCTGCGCACCACAAATAAATTTAATATCCGGTCGACCAAGGCTGAAGACTATGCACACGAGGACCTGGCTGTCCTCGCCGCCACTCTCCGAGAGGCGGGTTTTTAAAGGGGCCCCCACTCAAGGCCGAAGGCGGCGCCCCAGAATCCCAGATTGAACGCTATATATAAAATAGACCCTGTAGTTTCCCAGGACCCCGAGGACGATATACAGTGGCGGCAAAAAAGAATTGCCGGCATCGTTTGGGCCCATTTCTGGGTCGAATGACTTCAAATAAAATACTAGCACGAACCTTAATGAATTTCATGAGGTTCTGCTTGATTTAAGCTATTACTTACCTGCATTGTTGTGCCGCAATAAAATAAATCAGTGGTTTCTGAAAAATTGAGCTTCTGGAATCTTCTTGTATGCAAAAATGGTGTACATATCTCCCCGACGGATGGCAAGAGGCAAGCGAGGAGGATAAGTGCGTCCTTCGAATTGGATTGAAGTCCCAAACTGACGGCGTTTCCAGGAAACTTTACATCTTATTCCTCGCACTAGATGCATGTTTCCGCCTCAAACGGCAGATGGTGTCGAGTGAATTGCGTGATCTGAAATTGGTGGGGTGTGGGGTGGCTTGTTCCATTTGGATGTGCCAAAAGGGATGGATCAACGGTCCCGGAGGTGAAAGAGAGGAGAAGTGGGTGGCATAGGTGGTAGAGGAGTGCATATGCATAATGGAACACGCCGGGCCAAGTGGCCAATTCTTGAGTAGGTAGGGCCGCGGACGCAGGGCAACTACGTCGAAGCACCGTGAAAATGAGTGTGAGGTCGGGTGAGTGGCACCAGCCCCGACACCCCCAGCTCTATGACATCCAGCTCCAAGGGGGTGCATTGGAGGGTGCCGACATCGTTATGAGCCTGTCGGGGGATGGGTTTGGCCAGAGTGGGGTGTTAGGTTTGTGCCACTTGCTTTGATTGTGGTGGTTTGTGATCAAGAGTTTTCCGGAAAAAGAACAAGAAGGATCAGGAGTGGAGTAAATTTAAGAAAGCATTCAAAAAGGGCCCTGGAACCCAAACCAGCGAGAAAAATAGTGAGGATAAAAAGGGCAGCGATGCCGCGAGGGCTCAATCCCAAACGAGTGAGGAAGCGCCCAAGGAAGAGAAGAAGAAGAGGTGCGGAGCCACGCCGATCCGGGCGCCTGCAGGGTTGTCCAAAATGGAAGCGGCGAAGTGGCTAGCACGGAGAGCTCTTGGGATGCCGGAAAACAGGCTCCAGGAGGAGATGCGGGCGCTGCAACGAGAGAGGAAGCACAACGAGATGTTGGTGCTGATCACTCTCACGGCGCTGGACACGGGGAAGACGCGCTCGATCAAGGCGCTTCTTAACAACGGGTGCACTACCACGTGCATAGATCGAGATTACGCCCGAGCGGAGGGATTCCAAGGAGCTCGATCGGAAGATCATCGCGCGGAATGCGGATGGGATGGAGAATACGCGGGGCAGGATCACTCATTATGTAGAGTTGATCATGCAAATCGGACCCCATGTTGAGCGCCAGAAGTTCCTAGTCACAGGACTTGGCAAGGCTCGAGCATTCATCGGGTACGATTGGTTGTTCCAACACAACCCCGAGGTGGACTGGCAGGCGCAGAAGATCGTGTTCTCACGATGCCCACCGGAGTGCAATATGTCCGGAACAGAGTCCCGATGGAGAATGAGATAGAGGAAGGCGATTCGATCTTATTGGTCGACTTCACAGAGCAGATCGATCTGCGCGCCAAGGGCACACAGGCGCAGCAGATGGCGGAGGATGCCGGCAAAGAGAAGCCAAAGAGTACGGCAGACGACGTGCCTTCTCAATACCACGAGTACCTAAAGGTGTTCGAGAAGGAATCGTTTGACGCGCTACCCGAGAAGAGACTGTGGGACCATGCGATTGAATTAGTTCCCGGAGCAAAGGCGGTGGATTGCAAGATCTACCTGCTATCTCGGGAGGAGCAGGAGAAACTCAAAGAGTTCTTGGAGGAGAATCTTGCGAGCGGGAGGATCCGGCCGTCAAAATCACCGATGGCCTCGGTGTTCTTCTTCGTGAAGAAGAAAGACGGTGCCCTGCGGCTGTCACAACTAAAGCTCGGTCTCCGTCCAAGGCACGCAGTGCGACCAAGGATTGGGGGGTGGAGGGTAAGAGGAGCGGTAGAAGAACTGAATAAAAAGTCTAAAGAATACAAGCGACTATCTACTGTATTTATACTGTTTAGGAGTCGCCATATTTACTAACTACAATAACGACTTAAGGTCGTGTATACTACTGAAACAGATCATTTATTAATTAGGTGCGTCCATCTTCCGTATTGTTCATGTACAATAACAGACAATAACCCGTCGTCGCGTTGTGCTTATTGATCGACACCTGGTTGTGTAAACTGGCGTGTTGTGACGGCATGGGTCCTTCACGGGGGTGCATTGAAGGGTGCCGACATCGTTATTATGAAGGCCGCCATTGGACAAAAATAAATTGACCTTGTAAATCATCACCACTCATTTCCTCATCACGGGATGAACGAAACACGTCCGGCATGAACATTCCAAGCACGGTACATCAGCCGGAGTGCACGGCACATTCGATGAAACGGGCCGGATTAATAAGCAAATGTACCGCGTTTGCATCAAACACGGTACATACTCAATGGCATGTCATCACAATTGCCATCTGTTGCCGAGCTCGGCCGACAATAGAACTCTGTATCCGCTTTGCGTGGGGGGTTAGGTTTGGTGGTTGAGTTTGGTGGTTAAGTTTGGTTAGAAAAGTTAGGTTTGGTTAGGTTTGTGTTAGGTGAGGCTCCCAGGTATATTGGGGATGTTGTTGGCGGACGGAGTGTTCAGCTAGAGAGAGTACGGCAAGACACGGCATGGTTGATGATATGATGGGCTATCAAATCAGCCTTACGGCCGTCCGCTTCAAAGGCGGTCCATTGATAGAAATGTGCCGTGTTTGATGTACATAGGACAGGTTTTTTGAATGTTCATGCTGGACGTGTTTCGTATACTGTACCAATCTGTATGACTGAAACGCTAAATGGGCCGTTACGCCTTGAAACGGTGAAACACCTGCCTTTTATGGGAATTATTTTGCCATCACTTACCATAAAAGGCAGATTTGTAAGCAGAAACAGGCCTCCGTTATGCGTTACGTTTCAGTCATACAGATTGGTACAGTATCCTCCATTGATCACCATAAGCAAACCTTGTGTATCCTCAGCCATCCCAGTCAATCACTGCAACTCCCAGGAATTCATGACCCAATTCCTAGCTCATCACAACGAATCCTAAGGATTGATGCGGGATTTGAATACGGCAAATCCCATTGCGATCACATCCCGATCATTCCTAACCGCTCATGACGGAATCACAAAACAAATGTAGCGCCGACATCGTAAGCTTTCTCGCTTGCATTTGCATTGCCGAAAATCACAACTACTCACGAATCCTCATTACTATTTTAACACTGCGCAACACTTTTGTTGACAAATTATTCCGAACCGTGCCTACCTTGCAAAGAAAAATGGTTGAACTAGACAATGTTGAGTTCCTAAAAGCCATTATATTTGAGCGCAAAACAATTGTACTGGTTGCAAAATACGTGTACATATGATGTCCTTGAAGTTTTCTACGCAACGCCCGTGTATCGTGCAAGTTGACTTACTGATCGAGGTGCACATTCCAGGTTTAAATGTATGCTTTTCTCTGCTGTCTAGGTCGTACCGTGGGGCATGGGGAAACCCGTGGGGTCTGCAAGTCCGGCTTAGGTGGAGCCCCCGTGCAACCTGTACCGCCAGAGGCTGTTCGCATGCATGTGCGGCATTTGTGGCCGAAAACACCGATGGATCACCCAAGTACTCGGTGAACAACCTGATTTTCTTCATTATTCCTCGACTTGTTCATTCCATTCAGGACTTTGAAAGTCCTGAATTGCTTTGCTTCATTTGTGAACACACCTGGTTATCGCATAAACCGGGCCCGGTAATATAATCTCAGCACCAATTGTTCGTGCGGGGTGGGACTCTTGATGGACCTTGCGCTGGTTTCTTCTCGGTGAGCTAGTTTGACCCTCTGTCTGAGTATTCATTCTGAGTCAACATCAAGCTGGATCTTGTGTGGACTATGCGTGCAATTTGCATATGTGGTTTTCCGTGGGCAGTTCACTGTGTTGCTGCCACTGAAACACCTTTGAGGTACTGTTTACAATGGTTTTTGTCCAAGCTCATCATACCTCTTCAGTGCCCCCCATGTATCACGCACTCCAACCTCCGTTGCCCCAGTACCACACCGACCAGCCGTTGCATTTGCCAACCTTGCACGTCCTGCGCCGGCCGGTGTTCCTCCACGACGGGCAACAACTATTGCTATCGTTCAACAAGAGCGCCGTGCATCGATTCAACGTAATCTTCATCCGAACGAGCCGTCCAGTTCGACGACGACGCCGCCGAGCCGAAAACGGCAGCGCATGTCGGGCCCTCCTCGCTCTTACGCTGATCCGGTTCCAACCCTGCCCTCATTGGACGACTTCGCATCTCCGGTGGTGGCGGCACCTACTACGGTCAAAATTATGGTTGGTATTCTACCCAAAGTGGTGCGTGCTCAAATTTCTGGAGGATTTACTATGAGCTCATGCGTTAACAGCTCGATACCTCTGAAGACAACGACACACTCGATCTCTCCTCGCGCTACCAATGGAAGAGCGGCGGCGAGATTGAGAAGGTCCAAAAGCGGCTTCAACTCGCCAACCTTGTCTTCGAGGTTG
This sequence comes from Mycena galericulata, assembly GCA_029289565.1. Classification (NCBI taxonomy): domain Eukaryota; kingdom Fungi; phylum Basidiomycota; class Agaricomycetes; order Agaricales; family Mycenaceae; genus Mycena; species Mycena galericulata. Next base: position 88,117 of record JARKIA010000217.1, read on the forward strand.
ATGTCAGTACAACCGGCCCGATTTTCGAGGAAATTGATGTCGCATGGGCGAACCACTGCCTTTTGAACCGAATCGATTATGCAACCTCGTCCGCCGTCGTCACTGACACAACAAACACCAAGGCCTGGGTACTTACCGGTCCCAAGGGACGTGGTGCAACTCGTACATGGGTTGATGACCCTAAACTTCTCACTCGTTTCACGTTCAACTTTCAGGCCATTCGTGCATTGCCCTTCAACTACACCCCCAACAATCTCGGCGAGGGTATCTTCCTATTCCTTGGTACGGTGTTCATCCTTCTCCTCAAGTCCGTTATTGTAATGTTGGTTACGACTAAATAGCTCCTCGGTTCCGAAATCTTCATGGTCCCATCAGCTCTCTCTTCAATCCCGCGGACCGCCTTCCGGATCAAATCCTTGCTCACCGATGCTTCGGGAGACGCGTGCTCCACCCAATCCTCACTTCTCTCGCCGATGATCCTGTGGGCCATCTTGCACAAATTCAGTTGGACCGACTCCTAGGCGCCGCCTCTCCGATGCTTCTATCTTCACGGATAGTTCGGACGACGACGTGCAGGTAAACATTTCATCTATCTCGATGAATCACTCTAACATTTTTTCCTCTTAGTTCCCAGACCCGGACTCTCTCAGTAGCCAGGTATTCAACGCGCCAATGCAGATGTTAATATTCTGATGTATTATCAGATCGTTCATGCTTCAACCTCGGATGCGCTATTGGACCCAGTCCGTTCAGGCTCCACATCTACGGTATTTTGAATGTGCATTCCATAGTGGATTACAACTAACTAGTCTCGCTTTCAGATAATTACGAGGTCCATGAGACGTCAACAGTGGCACCAATCGTTTAGAGTAAGCTGTGACTCTTCAAGACAAAGTTTAGCCAAAATCAACCCCTCCCCGAGAAGGAGAGAGGCCCAGTGTCGATTGTGCCGTTTCTGGATGGCAATTTGTAAGTAAAGTAGGGATGGGAAGACTATGGTACAGTAAGAATGGCCGTTGTGTACATATAGGATCATTTGTATCATAGGGCGGGTAACGCGAAAATGAGCTACGACTGGCACAGCAGTGGGATACGAGGTGATCAAGATCAAGTTTACTAGAGAACATCAGAAACGACGTACCTGGCGGGCAGTGGGAAAAGAGGTGAAATTCTTTTACTGCCCGCCAAGTATTTGTGAGAGCGTCGGCATCCTATGAGTCACAGTTGATGTCAGTAAGCGCCCGTGGAACGGTCGAGAACACAATACGAAAATGAAGATAATTGAGTCCCTGCTCAGACTCTTGCTTACGACCCATGGGGTGAAGAGGAGCGTGTGGGAATTGGGAGTTTAACTCACCGGCTCAGACTCTCGCTTCCGACCCATGGGGTGGAGAGGAGCGCACTCTCACTTTCGACCTTAGAGGTGGAGAGGGTGAGTGGAGGAGTGCTCGGGATCGGAGTAGTGCGCTTACTCGACGATTACCCTTGTGTAAACCTCCGTTTAAACTCGACCAATCGTTTAGAGTAAGCTGTGACTCTTCAAGACAAAGTTTAGCCAAAATCAACCCCTCCCCGAGAAGGAGAGAGGCCCAGTGTCGATTGTGCCGTTTCTGGATGGCTAAAGGGTAAATGTAGAAAGAAAGAGGCGAGGCCGAAGGGCGAGAGATGAAGAAGAAAAAGGCATATCAGTGTGCGCGACGATGGCTGAGAAGTATTTGTAGGAAGACGGGGTTTTTCCGGATGTAGATTTGGAACGTGTCAGAGCTCCAGCGGCCTGCGGCTTGGATGAGATGATAAGGCTCCCCGTCTTCGGCTAGAGCTGTGGCACCACCAGCGCGGAGTGATTGTCCCGCAAAGTTTTCATCAGGAATGAATGTTCGAAGGCGTCGGATGAACCAGGACCGAGTCGGAACTTCTCCGTTCTCGGTGACCCAGAGGAAGGGATTGAACGGGAATTTACTGTCGCGGTTGTCAAGGTAGGTGGAAAAGACGGGGATGGCGCTGAGGTTGGCTCGGTGCGCAATGACGACGCGGCTGCCTTCAAAGCTGCTATCCGTCTTGTGTGTTCTGAGCCAGAAGGAGAAACCCTTTAGAATCCATTCAACGGAGGAGCGCAGCGACCATTTCGACGGATCTCGTCGCGCCACGGTGTCGGGTGCTGTGATTTCCCCGAGTCGAAGGAGGCCGTAAAACCCTGTCAACAGCATAGCGACGAACAGCCAGTCATCGTAGGACGGATTCTGCGGAAGCTGTTCCAGAATGTCCTGTAGTTGGCTTCGCGAGAGTGGTTGTTTACGATGGATAGGTCGACTGAACATCCGTTTGCAACCTTTCAAAGTACGGGAGACGATCATGCTTCTGCGGTTTTGGCGAACATCGGGGTAATATGGTTCGAGTTCACTGGCGATGCCCGAGAGATATGAGTCGACAGAGCGAGGGTCGATGTGATGGCACATCCACACGACGTATAGGCTGAGGGTTTCAGGAGTGGGGTTTAATTCAAAATAATGGATGTCGCAAAAATGAATATATGAGTTAGTTGCTGATGAGTATGTGGCTCGGGATGAACCGTCAAGAGCCATTCCGATAGCGATGGACCGCTTACGGAACAACTCGTCGATGGGCCAAGGCTCGCGATGATGCTGCCTGGCCCGTCTTGATCGCAGAATCATTGCTCGTCTGCCCCCAGCACACATTGAGGGGGTTGAAAGATATGGATGTCCAGACCTGGGTCCGTAGCGTAGGCTGTAATGAAATTCTCGCGGGATAGGGCATCTGCAACAGTGTTATCCGAGCCTGCAATGTGTAGAACGCGTAGATCGATCTTGTGCTGGATAAGAAGATCCACCGCTCTTTTGAGGAGGACATTATAGGCAGGTTTCGCTGCGAGGGTGTTGAAAATGAAATATGTATTGGAATTATCGGTGAAAATCGTCAAACGCGTCGGCTCGTCTTTGATGAACTCGTAGCGTTGATTATCACAGAACCACTCGAGTGCAGCGAGAACACATGTTGCTTCCCAAAAGAATATGGTGTCTTTCGGGGCATCTTTTGGAACTGGGGCGAAGTAGCCTAGATGCAATGAGCTCGACCAAAACCCCATACCCGTGGGACATGCATCACAATGCAGCGTGAAGTCTGCTTCATTGAACGGGTTCCAGTCAATGGCATGAAAGGCGAATATGCCGTTCGACAGTCTGACATGATCGACAAACCATCTGAGATCTTCCTTGACCGCTTCATTGATATAAATGGTCGCGAAAGAATTGGATTTGCCCGACACTCATCAGGAAAAAAGACTTGTTATCGTAGCACTGGTAGTGCTACCGTAGCGCTACCGTAGCGCTACCAGCGCTACCTAGACAAGTCTTTTTTCCTGATGCTTTTTGATAGACGTGGCAAAGCGCGGGCCGGAGTAATGGGAAGACATTTAAGGACCAGCACATCCATCCTGAGAGTTGTAGCCAGTCGTGCAAAGAACGTTTGCGGGAGGGCGTGTTTATGAATTCATCGACAGCGGCGAGGAGATTGCTCTTCGCATCTGTGGGAAGAGTGATGGTCATGGCGTTTACGTCAACCTGGTAGCCAATGACGACCAACTCAGACCCCCACATTTGCTTTTCCTCTGCGTGCGGCACGCCGAGCCAGTCCCAAAGTTCAAGCAACTTGACCTGTTTCTCTGGCATGAACTTCCCATATCGTCCGTAGAACTTGGTTCGTCCTTCCTCTTCCCACCCAAAGTTGTCGTCGACGTATGCAAACAGATCGACAAGCAATATTTCGTAGATCGCTACCCACAGGATCAAGCCCATTACTGAGTTCCATAGGCGAGGGGAGCCGCGACTTCCGAAGCAACTGCGCCAGTCTACTCGACGTATCAACGGGCCTCTGTCAACGCCCGCATCTGCGTCGGCTTTCGTGGGGTAGTTGGTGGTAACGATCTGCTTGATCTGCCACAACGGATGGGAAGGAATGAGACGAAATGCCCCCTTCACGTCGGACTTAAAAGCAACCAGACGCTTGTCCGGGTTGCTCCGCCGGTACTTTAGGAGGGCAGGGATGAAGTGGAGAAGTGTGTCGAGGCGAGCTCCCTTGACTTCTGCTCTATCCATCATGTTATTCTGACAGTATGGTCCAGCGCTCATGTGTGAACACAAGCGGAGCTTAGTAGAATGCGGCTTGGGAACTGCGAGTACTGGTGTGCTGTACATGCCTGGCAGTAGCTCCGGCCCGAACGGCGGTGAGTGTCGTTGTAACTCTTCCTCCTCTCGGCTCTGCATCTCCAAGAACTCGCGTTCATGTTCGGTTTTAGGTAGGATGCGGGAGTTGTCCCATGTTAATGGGAAACCCTCCGTGTGTTTGGTGTCGGCAAACGGCCATGCTCCCTCGTCAAGCGTGGCTAAGACCGAGTCGACGAAGGCTGGATTTGGGTGATTCCCTAGCATGGCACGAAGTCGATCGGTGCGGATCTCTGTCGCTACTTTGAAAAGGTGCGGATTATTCTTGATCGTCTCCATTGCTGCCTCATTCTGGAACTCAGAGCTCGGTGGACGTGGAAGAGGCTTGTCGTACTCCGTACATCGTGCCGTGTGACTCGACGTAGAGGAGTGCGGGTTCCAGCCGAAGCCCCGTAGAAACTTGGGAAGAAAATTGTTTGTGATATCGAATGTGTCGTCATCCCCTTCATCCGGTGCATCATCATAGAACCACTTGTTGTTTGCGAAAGCTGACCGACTGAAAGTAGAGAAGTCTGTGAGCCCAGCTGATTGCCGAGGCTCGTAGAACTCGTCGCTAATAATCCCAGCTGTTTGCCGAGGACTACTTGGACGCGCACTCTTTTCGTTCAGACTTTCGGTGGTGTCCATGGCACTCGGAACAAACATGGATTCGTTTACAGCTTCCATCATCTGGACACTTGTTTCTGTTCCAGTTTCGACAGATCTGTAAGGTCTTTTCAGATTGACCTGTGCGATTACGTTTCCGACCCGATCCACCAGAAACATCTCCTGCTCGTCCCTGGTATTGAGCCATTCCTGGGATGAGATGCGATCGTTCGAATTGACTAAAGACAGAGATGTCATCGAACAAGTGCTGTCGCGCATTGCCGATGAAGATTCGGATTGCTCGATCGCAGTTGATGACATTGTGTGCGAGGTCGGGACTGGTCGAAATGAAGAGACCTTCGATGTAGTCGGCGTAAGTGTCGAGTTCTGGGCCCCTGCTCGTGAAGACAAATTTGATACATTTGGCGTAGTCATTCCAAATCTGGTGCCATAGGTCCGAATTGGTGACTTTACGCCCGTAAAGGTCTTGGGAGACCTGGTCGAGGTCGACGTAATTTCCTTCCAAGATGCATTTCCATCCGGCTTCGGTGAAGCGAGGACATCCGGGGCGCGATCTGGTGAGTCGGACCATCTCCTTGGAATCGCGGGAGTAGTTTTCGATGATGCTGAATATTTCCCTTTTGCGTTCCGAGAGGATGTTGGTCTCCGTGTCTGTGAAACCAAATCTGGACGGATCCAAACGAGGTTTCTTGTGTTTGTGGCGACGACTGCTGGTGCTATCTGAGTCGGAGTCACTGCCGGTGGAACTGCTGCTGGAACTGGAATCTCGGCGCCTTTTACGGTGGCCATGTCGACGCGAGGACCGAGAGACACGTCCGTGGTCATGCTGGTGTAGTGAGTCTCCTGACTGCTGAAGTTCGGAGTTGACGGAATGTCCGCTAAGCGTAGGATCAGTGGAACCCTGTTGTTGTTGTTGGGTGGGTTGGCCGGAGGACCCAGTCGCTCCAGTAAGCGTGGAGGACCGTTGGTTCTGTCCGGCATTTCCGTAGCTTTGCGCTTGCGCGATACTCTGCTCGAAAGCGTCGAGTTGGTTGATGTATGGAGTGAGGTGAGATCTGTTGTAGGGTACCCCGATGATTCGGCAACCCTCTTGGAGATAGTACTGAAGCCAGGAGTCTGCATTGGCTCGGTTACACTGTCTGTTTCGGTAAGCATCAACGACCGATTGGAGACGAAGTTGGGTCTGTCGGGATGCTTCGGACCGAGTCTGGTTTGCTGCGGGACCACCTTGGGCGCCATTCATGATTTAGATGGAAGACGGTAGTATTCAATGAATAACGCGAAAATGAGCTACGACTGGCACAGCAGTGGGATACGAGGTGATCAAGATCAAGTTTACTAGAGAACATCAGAAACGACGTACCTGGCGGGCAGTGGGAAAAGAGGTGAAATTCTTTTACTGCCCGCCAAGTATTTGTGAGAGCGTCGGCATCCTATGAGTCACAGTTGATGTCAGTAAGCGCCCGTGGAACGGTCGAGAACACAATACGAAAATGAAGATAATTGAGTCCCTGCTCAGACTCTTGCTTACGACCCATGGGGTGAAGAGGAGCGTGTGGGAATTGGGAGTTTAACTCACCGGCTCAGACTCTCGCTTCCGACCCATGGGGTGGAGAGGAGCGCACTCTCACTTTCGACCTTAGAGGTGGAGAGGGTGAGTGGAGGAGTGCTCGGGATCGGAGTAGTGCGCTTACTCGACGATTACCCTTGTGTAAACCTCCGTTTAAACTCGAGGAGGTGCGTAATTGCCTCTCCTTTTTTTTACCTTGTTCTTACTGCATGTGCAAAGGCTGCCACGGCAACTGCTCTTCCTATTTCGACCACGGCACTATTTATCCCGGGACCACTCCTTGTGTCGGCAATGAAGTTGGCCGCCACATCCATAAAAGTGAGACGCGCCCGATATAATTGTTGCAACCCACTGACGACATCCGTCTTTCAGTCTCGTTCCTTCCTTGGTGCATCAGCTCCTATGGACCTCACACTCAACAACATGCCTGGTGCGGGGTCTTACTCGTTTGCGTCATGGCAGGATTATATCATACTGCCCCGGGAAGCCGAGGATCGACGAGCATGTAACCATCACCGCCCATTCCATTGACGAAGGTGCCCGCGCTCTTATTGTTCTCTCACTTTGGCTGTTCGGGTTAGGTTACATCAGAATTCGGTTGTGGTGGAGGGGAGACGGAGGGTCTGATGGAGTCGCGCGGAACGCGGAGGTAATGGTCTCGCCGTGTACGCGCACTTCTTAGCTTTCCGCAGGTCGGTTTACAGTGGCATATCTTGAAGTTAGTCGATTCTTTTTTTGTTCTACCCATTGAAATGACGAGAATATCGGCAAGAGGGGGAGAGGACGATTCAAAAAGGTCGGTACTAAAACAGGACTCGGACTGGAGATTCGGAAAGGGGCGTGTGAAGGGAGAAGTGGATCGGAATGGATTGACAGGAGTATCGACGATGAGAACGTGGCGATCGTGTGTGAGACTGTACGCGAGCGGTCAATGATGAAGTGAGCGAGGAGCCTCCGAACCAAACAAGTTGAAACAACACCCTTCAATTGATCTCTGATGTCGCAAAATGACCGCAGAGGACGAGGGAGGGCCGTTCATAGATTACTCAAAACTCGCTCACAACAAGTGTATTTCACTCAAGTGTATCCTGGTCACTCAGCCTGAGTGGGTCGAAAAAACACTCATGTCCGACACACTCGGGCCGAGTGACAAAATAGTGATCGAAGTGATGTGTCAATCATCATCATGATGAGTGTAATCACTTCCCACGGTGGGCGCCTTCGGCACGATGGTTCCGCTATTCTTGAACACACACACTTCCGTACCGCTGGTACGGGTGTTAGGTACCATATCCATCTCAGAAGTCCACCCTGAGAAGTTCTGACGTTACGTCTGGGAATGGTACCTTGATTACCGAAGCACTTCCGTACCGCTAGTACGGGCCTTAGGTACCATATCAATACCATATCCATCTGAGAAGTTCACCCTGAGCATTTCCGGCTCAGTGAAGAAGGAAGAGCACATACAGTCGGGGACAATCAAAACCCGCCTATTTGGGGACCGTGGGAAACTAGGATACCATCGTCGGCAGATGGCTCCCAAGCCTACGGCAACGATTTAGGGAGTGCTTTTACACGTAAATGGAGAGATTGGCACGAGCACAATGTCCAAATTCTCAAAACATCGATGATCGGACCCCAAAATATTGAGAAATGTCTAAATAGATAGCTAAAAATATGGAAAAATCGGCAATCGACGCCTTTTCGTGAGCTGGTTACGATTCCGACAACATCTTGGAAATTTATCGAGAAATTAATGTGTGAAAAATGGTTTGATCTGGCACCTATTTTCGTTCGAAAGCCTCCAGGAAGTCAAAATCTTACTGTCAATTAATCCGTAGAAGCCGTGTAGCTTGTGCAGACCACATTTCATTTCGTTTGGAGGATGTTGTAGACATATATCAGCCCCAGAGCCCTCAGAGAGGTACACACAATTTCGTTCAGCTGACCCAAAATATTGAGAAAAACAATGGCTCGTAGGAAAAACTTCGGAGGTGTGTTTTTGGGCTCCTTTTACCCCTCTGGAACCGAATCTGGTGTCAGATTTATCCAAAAAAGGCCTGTTCTTACGCTATGAAACAAGCGGACTTTGATTGTCCCCGACTGTAACACGCCCTCCTTCTTTGCCCAAACCGTGCGAACCACACCGCCCGACACCTGGATCTACTCCCCTGCCAATAGCTATGTGCGATGTGCCGCATTGTGCGGGATCAAAATGTCGCCGCGCGCCAGTGCAACTGTCACTGAGTGAGTGCACTGCGTCAGTGTCAATGCGTGTATCACTGAGTCAGTGACTCACTGAGAGTGACGTTACTTCTCAATGGTTTGGAAATAGTACCTCAGGCCCGCACCAGCGGAGAGCGGGGTCTGTCCGGGGTGCATGGGAAACGGATTCATTATATTCGGAACTGCTCTCATAAATAAGCGGTTGAGCCTCAGGCTCCAAAATCGCGGTTCGCTTCTCGGAATGTCTCCAGTCGCTATGAGCCTCAGCTGCGGCGAGGCAGAGTCGCAATTTACACTACCCCGGAGACTCACCAGACCTCAGTTCGCCAACGTGGGACCGGCGCTCGCAGATTGCGCACCAGACGTCCCTCCCGACTTCATCGATCACGTTCTCTGTACAATGACCTCCCAAATGCTTGCGGGAATTGGCGCCCTCGCTCCATCTCACCTGCCAAAGTCGCTCTCAGCATCGCACCTGCCCATTACACTCTCAGTGCCCCTCCAGGAGTCCCAGAGTTGTACCGGGGAGCTACCGGTGGCCTACCCAACACACGCGCTTGCCGTTGGCGCTGCGAAAACAGGCCATTCTACTGCATCGACGCTCCTTCTATTCCCCATCCATGAACTCCTCCTCGCCGCCCACTGCACCAAGCTCCCGCGCCTACCGCCTATTGCCCTCATTGACACCACTTCCCCGAAAAGGTGTAATCTCCCTGTCCTGCCCATCACACTCCCTTCTCCACAGGCGTTTGCCATCCTACACTCGTTCATGTACGACAACTGCCCCGAGGTTGCGTTGGCGACACTCCTCCCTTTGCACCCTACGTTCCTCGAGGGTCTTCTTCCGCCGGAGACGGGTTCTTTGGTATCTGCTGCGCTGATGAGTTCCTCGATCCGTCGTGCGCTTGCCGAACATTTGATTGCCGTTTCCGGGGGCAGTCTCATGATCCACGTCGGGCACATCAAAGATCTGTGGCATGATATGGTGCGTGGTTGGTTGGCCTCGAAAGTATCGCAAGTACAATGTTCCATAGGTGGCCCTCGGTGTGAAAGATTCCGAGCTCTGGGGCACGCTCGATCTCGCCTGGGAAGTAGTCCTTGATGCGCTCAAGATCGCTAGTGCGGGCCAGTAGGCGGCCTCTTTGTTCTACATACGATTTTCCTTTGTTTCCCTCTCTCCTTTTGGCTACCGGCAATCCGTACGAGAAAACCGTGCGCTTATATAAGCGTGATCCGGCCTTTCCGATGGCAAACTCCCTCTTAGATTTGTTCTCATCCTCTTCTGCTGCTCTGGCTCCTGAGGACCTCGAAATCCATTTCAGGTACTAATGCGAGCTTAAACCTCTTTTTCTGAGCCCAGAGACCACTATCTTCAGTATAGAATTGGCGATTCATCTTTGTTTGTACCAGTTATCACTGGATTTGCCACTGATTCAGATCGACCTAGTATGGGCTCCCACGGACTCGATATGGACCCCAAAACTGGCCCAAATATTATTTTAATTGATTCTAAGTGTATTCTTGGTAAAAACTTCCCCAAATTCGGGTCAATAGATGTCTCTCTTTCGTCAAATTTGAGCTACAGCGGAGCTTCAAAAAATCTGTTCCCAAGAGTACATGTAGAATGATTTATCATGATTTATGGCTCAATAAACTGTGCTGTAGCAGGACCGGGCGATTTTATACCAGGTCTATCCATCGAGGCCTGAGATTTTGGCAGCGCGTCTAAATTGGGACTGCATGGTGATGCCATCAAAGTCCTATACCATTGCCGGTAGCCACTCCTTTATGGAGCTTCATTCATCAATTACCGATTAGGGTCGTTCACAGTAGCCTTTCTGCACATTTAATTTTATGCGTGGTCAGCTGTAGCTGTCTTTGTATTTGACGGGCCTGACCGTCCTTCTGTGAAACGCGATACCAATGGTGGTGCGCAATCCCGATTGTTCCGCCGTGACGATCACGTGAGGCGTCAATTGAGACTCGATCAATTTTCGCTGACCCACAACCGTTTCGGTTGGTTTGACCCGAGTTCTGCACATTTTCTCAACTGTAAGTACTCAAAATGTAGATAATATGTATCATGATCCCCTGCCTTGATCCTAGATATTTCCCTTTTAAATTGAATCCGCAGGAGCGTGCCGAGTGGAGAGCTGCTATACAGAGCCGACTGCCAAGAAACCAAAAAATCGAAACCGAGCCCCGAGAAAATTCAAGGGGCACTTGGGAGACTTTATTATGATATCTTGACTATACACAGGCCTTTTGAGTGTCTCTTGTCCATAAACAGTGTGTTTGGTCGTCAAATCACTATTCTGATGGTAAGCTTAAATAGGCATAAATTTCATGACTTCCGATCCGCGAACACATTTTTTGCCTTCCACACTCAAATTCTGATATGACTTCTGTAATAAAAAATGTTCACAAGGCCCATATCTGTGTTTTGTTCGGGGGAATTCTTAAAATATGACGATTGGCCTCGAAAAGACACACTTTGATGGATACTCTCCGGATCTTTTTATCAATTTTAAAGATTGAAACAATCCCCCCGAACATAACACAGATATTGGCCCCATGAGCATTTTTTCTCTTTGGCATATATACCCATCGTGTCTGTACACGCCAGAAAATGTGTTGCCGCAACTGGGTCAGTCAAAGTGGCCGGTGTTCCGGCAACTAAAGCGTGGGAACTGAATGATGGCTCGGGGAATTGCCCACCACCAATACCAAGGTTGTCAAGAAACCGCACCGGCTTACCGCAGACTTTCAGAAGATGATAACTTTATTTCGGTTCTATTCACTGTCAGGAAATGAATTATTCCGTGATGCGCCCCGGCCTCCGGCCCGTCCTGCGACTTGCCCGCCGTCAAAACAATCAGCGCAACAAGGGGTACCCACCCTTAAAATTTCCCACACAGGGTCGGAAAAGTGCAATAAGACCCTCCAGAACCTCCCTACCCTATTAGCTGAGCACAGCCACATCCAAATCAGGTAATTTTCTCAGGGAAAGTAACTGAAAAGGATATTTTGGGCTGAAATCTGGGCTTGATGTATGCCGTTCTGCGCGAATCTGCGGTGTTTTAAGTCGATTTCTTTGTACACAATCGCACCACCCCGAAATGTGCCCCCCCAAAAACCCGTTTTTTTTTTCCTGACCCTTCTAAACACGTTTTCAGAGGCATCTGAACAAATTCCAAAAAGTGAAATAAGGGGTCCCAGACCCACCCTACCCCATGAGGCTGTGTCTCGGCATCTTCCGGTGGGTACCCCTTGCGGCGCAACGAGGTTTCGAAACGCGCCACAAACGGATCGCACTCAGCGAAACATCTCGTCCGCATGCACGCAAAGCGTGATCGACACTTGTGGGCGTCCTTCGCCGCTCGCGGGAGCTCGCGGATGGAAGCGAGGGTAGCTCCGATAAGCGACCTGATAGGCGATGACGCGGACTGCAAGCCGATATTTGACTCATTATGACAAGTTGAACAGGTGGCGGTACCGTGTGAGGGCTCTACAGTGCATACATGTTTTTTATTTATTTTTAATTCCTTTGTGTCTAAGACATATGATAGAATTAATACTAGCAGGTTTTTAAACTACGTGGTGGTCATGTTTGCTTGCATTATTGTTCAGGCTCGAATAGCAACAAGGTGTGACGGGACACCTGTCGCCGCATTTTGCGGTATAAGCTATGGGGAATTCCCACGCTGTAAGGATCCTTTCCGGGTATTTGGACTTTGAAGTCCGACTTCACGTTCCCACACCCAACCCAATCTGTCACTCTCGCATCTCGGCCCGTTCCTACTTTTTCTTCATAATCAGACTGATCGAATTCCCTTTCTCGGCACATTCCAGTGATTTCTCCATTTCTTTTTGTTGGCCCCCAATTGGACCCCAGGCAACATCCACTGGGGGAACGCCAGGCCTAATAATACCGCTTCTGCAGCGGCCGGGACGGCGGGCAATTCTCGGGTATGAACGGAATACTGCGGAGTTGGAATGTGCAGGCCGCCGGGTGATTTCGGGCTGCATTCTGAAGAGAAATCAGATTGTTGGAGATTGCGGAGGGTGCCGTGATCATCAGAACGGTTTGGAAACGCTTCCTAAAGAAGGACTAACAAGGCCAAAGCTGGATAAGTCGGCAGTGAGAAGCCGGAAAGTGTCTAAAGTGTTTCTTTCCGGTGGGCAGGGGGGTTCGAACCGGCGGGTATAGGACAAAATGTCCCGTGCAGACCCGTGTGCAATCCGGTGATGTGTTGAAACATCGCACAGTAGACCACTGTATTTGGACACAATAAATTCTGAATTTAATGGGAGACATATTAGAGCATGTATTGAGTTATTCTGCACTTCAACTTTGATGATCTTGGCAGTGGTATGTTGCGAGGAAGGGATATGCATTTTTGATGGCAAAATGTCGCAGTTCCGTTCCGTGGATCACTCCACTTTCTCTGCCATTGTCTGGTCTTGTACCCTGGTTCAACTTATTTTGGGGCCCATACAGAGCCTAACGACTTATTCAGAGGCTCTTGTCCACAATCTAAGTCCAAACAAGCACTTTGAGAGCTACGGTGCATTAGGGCTCTGCCTGCCAAATATGGCAATTTTCACTTGCACAAATTATTCAAGCCCAGACTTGAGTCTGATTGCCTCGATCTCTAGGAGTAAATCATAGCTGGTATGGCCATCTATCGTAAAAAATAATGTTTCAGCCAGAATCTCCCCAAATGGTTGCAAAATGGATGAAAAGGAAAGTCACTGATGGTGTGATCAAGGATTGATTTGCCGAAAAACACGTCGTTTGGGAGCCTCGGTTGGCCTACTCACTCCAAAATTAATTCAGGCCATTCAGACAGCATACATGGCGAGGAATGTCAAAGGGCTTTGCCGCAGGATGAATGTATGTGCCGCAAAAAATGAATGATCCATTGATAGGCCGTGATCCACCGAGCGGCACTATACTGTACATGTATAAGGTCGAGCTGCGTGCGATTGCGCGTGTTCTCGTTTCGAGTGGCTGCATTGCTGCAAGGAGGGAAAAGGTTGGTGACACATCACAAAATCCAAATCCACCATCAAATCCAAATCCAAATCTCGACTCCGGAGTCACGGTTCAGCAATGATCGAATTGTTACTAGCAATGATAGAATTGTTACTAGCGAGGTTTACGAGTGGGGTCTGGTAAAAATGACGCGGCACTGACGCGCATTGACGCGGCGATCGGCGCGCCGCCTCTAATATTCAAATTAAGCCCCGAGAAGCCTTGATTCCTCTTAAGACAACCATTTGTGGCCTCAATGCATCCTCTGAAGCAAAAAAAAAACCCTTCCCAAAAATGTGGTCAGTTAACACTAAGCCACATCGGGGAGTGTTATTCTCCATTGAAAACAGGGTGTATCTACTATAGAGCGGACTAGAATTGATTCGGGAGGCACCTGTAACTAGGATATGCACGGAATTGCTTGCCCTCGGGTCAGGTTTAAGTACTGGTATAGTTCATTGGTCAACTTTCCGGTGTGTTTTGTTACAGAGGTGACACAGACATGCTCAGATTGCTCCGAGTCGTGGACGTCTCGCATTCCATTAGATTGTGTTCGGTCTGCAATTCCAGTCCATTAGGTGACGCGCGACAGCGCGGACCGCGGCGCTTGAATTTTACCGGCGGTATAACAGCATTGCTCCTTGATTAAAAATGCGGCCACCGATCCGGTCAGTAATGAAATCATTATTGTCACACATTCTTTGTCTGCACTCGGAGCAGCAGGGCGGGGTTCATGTTCAATTACTAGGTGTCTCAGACCCCGAAGACTGTTCAGATCCGATGATAACGAACCTCATCCAAGTGTGCATGCAATTTCACAATGAACTGTCAATATCAATTTAATGTGTCGACAAATATCGTTTTCAGCTGGATGCTGACAGTTACTATTGAATTATTGTCTGCAATGCACACACCGTAACCTCTGCATGATTATTTGCCCTGTTGACATGCATATGCCAGGCAGATCCGTGAATTGCTCGGATGTCTACCCCATACTTGCTTGTACTAATTTGCTTATTCATCAACGCATATTGACGCAGCTGTTGACGCGCATCAACACAATTAATCCTCCCCGTCATGGAATTTCATAGGCCAGAAGACTTGAGGGTGCTGTTGCACTCCTCAGATGGCTCCCGCCCAGGGCTTACACAAATTGATGGAGACAGCTACAGTCGTGCGGGTCATAATGCATAAGGCCATAGTGCATAAGCCTCATAATGCATCGGTGTTGGTAATCCACCGACTTGGTAGGCGTAGATTTATGCAAAGAATGCATAACGATAACGAAATAGGGTGGTCTGGAGGCAGTGCCAAGGCAATTTATGCAGTATGACATTCAAAAATTGGGTGAAAATGTTGAGTTTGGGGAATATTTATTCAGTTTCAAGCTCTTCTTCAAGCTTTTCGTGCTCGTCTCAACTGCAAACCCTATGGTGCGCTCCGCTTAAGTAGTCACCACCTCTTCGGGACTACAGTTGTGGACAAGCAAAGTCCACCAAAATGAAATTCGAGTTTTTTAGCCGAGATGAATGTTCCAATCGATAGATCTCGTCGAGAGCTCTCGATTGTGCTATAAGTTAAGTAAATCTGTCGAGCTGTTCCTCCGGAAAAGGGCATTTAGTATCCAGGAGGGTCCAAAACTTTGGTGGCCCCTTAAATATCGCGGGAAAAATATGAAAAATAGCGCAATCGACGCAGCTCATTGAGCTGCATCTGAATCTGTAAGAAAGCCAATATTTTATCGAGTGGTTCTTGCGCAATAAAATGTTCTTTCTTCAATCAAATGTCACGATTTTATGATCCGTTTGATGATTATATCGTTCAAATGTTGTCACACATTACGGATGAGTCTAATGAGAAACCCGGCTTTCAATGGAAACCCCACTAGCCTCTCGAGAGACCCCACCAAAAGTTCTAATTGAAAACCCCTCCGGCGGCACATCAAGGCCACCGGATCAATTGATTTAAATCAAATGTCAACCAACACCCCATCCATGCCGTCGATTTCCCCACGAACTCCAGAGGCAAAGAGGCTTACATAGTCTGTTGGACTACAGAGACAATTGATTCAACATTCTAAAAAGAAATACTGTATGTCACAACTAAAGCTCAGTCTCTGTCCAAGGTGCACAGTGCGACCAAGGATTGGGGGGTGGAGGGTAAGAGGAGCGGTAGAAGAACTGAATAAAAAGTCTAAGGAATACAAGCGACTATGCTACTGTATTTATACTGTTTAAGAGTCGCTATATTTACTGACTACAATAACGACTTAAGGTCGTGTTACTACTATCGTGTCCGTCGTTCCTATTGTTCGTGTACAATAACCTGTCGTCGCGTTGCACTTGTTGATCGACACCTTGTTGCGTGATCCGGCGTGTTGTGACATCATGGGTCCTTCACGTGTGGTTCGCGGTCACGTGGAATAAATAAAGTATAACACCGTCGGGTACGTCGGGGATGCACGTGGTCACGTGCGGCGTTGGAACGCGTCGAAGCGTGACATTACCCCCCTCCTAGGATCGTCGTCCCGATGATGATAGATAAAGGCGATTTAAACCTCGACAGAGGTATCGCGGGTCCATCCTTCATCCCCATCCACGGGGAATTTAAATATTTCCACTTTCCGGCCCGTCTCAGGGTCGAAAAGGAACCTCCTCGGGTAATCCACCGACTCCTTCTTCGGCTTATACCGGCGTATTAAATAGTCCCAGTGTCCTAAAGGCAACACGGGCAAGTCGCCCGTCGCCGACACCAGCTCCTCCTCGGCAGCCTGCGCTGCAATTTCCTGCGGCATGGGTCCCGCCGCGCGTGCTCTTGCGGCAAACGCCGCCATCTCCGCCTCGGTATCGTCCTCGATGATTTCCTCCTTGGCGATCTCCTCCTTCGGCGGCATAATCCCTGCCACACGAAGCTTCCTAGCTGTCTCGGCCAGCACCTCCTTGCTGTGTTCCGCAAGGAAGCGGTCCGCCCTGTCCTGGGCGCGTCCTCTGTTCTTCTCGGCAATCTTGCCGGCTTCCTGCTCCTTAGGCGGCATTAATCCCATCGCCCTGAGCTTCGCGGCCCAAGCCGCCTTCTCCTCATCGGCCATCTTGCCGATATCCAGCCTCGCGTCCACAGCCCTTTTCTCCGACGTTTCCCCCAGCCCATGATCCTTGTTATATGTCGCCAGGATCTTGGCCGCGTGCGTCAAGTGCCGCTTCGGCTCCCACGTCGGCTCCCCGAGCAGGTAGTTCTTCCACTTGACGAGGTATTGATAACCCCGTCCCCGTTTCCGATGGTCGATAATCTCCTCGACCTCGTACTCCGGCGCCCCGGCCACTATTTCTGGTGCCGGCCTTGTCTCCCGCCTATGCTCCGGCGGCTCCACATACGGTGTCAGCTTCGACTCGTTGAAGACCGGATGTGACAGGTCCGTCTCCGGCAGCCTAAGCCGCCAAGCCGATGCGCCGACCTTCTCCAGGACTTTGTACGGCCCGAGCCGCCGATCGTCCAACTTCTTCGTCGGCCGACTAGTGGTGATGTCTCGTCCATCCAACCACACCTTGTCGCCGACCTTGATCTCCGGCGCATCTCTCCTATGCGCGTCGTACTGTTTTTTCATTGTTTTCTGGGTTTTCTCGAGCGCCGCTGTGGCCTCGTCACGTATTTTCTTCATTTTCTTTGCAAAATCGTCCGCCGCCTCGTTCCGCGACTCCACCGCGTTCTCGATCCCTTTCCAAGGGTGATAACCGGTGTTTACATAAAACGGGCTCATCATTGTGGCCGAGCTAGCCTTGTCGTTGTGTGTGAACTCGGCCAAAGCGAGCCACTCCGCCCAATCCGATTGGCGATAATTAACAAAAACCCGGAGATATTTCTCGATCTCCTGGTTCATCCGTTCCGTCTGCCCGTCCGTAATCGGGTGGAACGCCGTGCTCGGGTTCATCTCTATGCCGAGAAGCCGGTTAAGCTCCCGCATGAACCCCGAGACGTATCTCGGATCCCGATCCGAGATGATCTTCCTCGGCACCCCGTGGTACCGAATCACCCGATCCCGCGTCAAGCGGGCCATCCCCTCACTCGTGAGCTCCATCGAGGTCGGCTCACAGTGGATCATCTTGGTGTATGTGTCCACCCAGACTTGTATGGCGTTGAAGCCATTAGATACCGGCAGAGGACCGATAAGATCCTCTGATATAATTTGCCACGGCCCTTCCGCGACCTTGTGCGGGTTCAGCTTTCCCTGCTGATACCGTTGCACCCGAGTCCTCTGGCATGCCTCGCACGCCTTCACATATTTAGACACCTGGTTGCCGACTCGCGGCCACCAATAATTATGTTCTATTATCTCTTGGGTCCGGTTCTCTCCGGGATGGCCCAAGAGCGGGGAATCGTGATGTAATCCAATAATTTTATCGCGAAGTTCTTCATCGCGCGGTACGTAAATTAGTCCATTGTAGTATATAACATTGTCTATTTTTTCCCATCTGGGCAACTTCTTTTCCAGCGCTAATCTAACGCTCTTGTCTACTTTTTTTGGTATTTTTGATTTTTTCTAAGATCTCGACCTCCGGTCCTTCGATCACTATGTCCTGTGATCGGAAGTACTCCGGCTTGAGCAGCACGACGTTCTCGTTGTCGTTCTTTCCCATGTCGTGATCCGCTCTGCGTGATAACAAGTCCGCCTTCTTGTTTAGCGCGCCGGCGCGGTGCGATAAGGAGAAGTCGAATTGCGACAACTCTGTAATCCATCATGCCTGCATCCGATTGACCTTTTGCGGCAGTTTGAAGTAGTGTTGCCGCGACTTGGACTCGGAGGGCCCCAAGTCGACTTGGCGAGGTCGACTTAAGTCAAGTTAAGTCGAGTCACAAGTGTGACTCAACTCGACTTCGAAGTCGGCACAAGTCGACTTCGAGTCACTCAAGTAGACTTGAGCAGTGGTCCCCGCACTGTTGACACCGTACAAGTTAAATCCGAGGAGAATGTTGCTTTTGCAGCTAATCCGCATGGATCCCGTGTGGACGTTGTTTGCCACTTCTGCGACAAGAAAGGACACTACAAGTCGACGTGCCGGGAGAGACAGAAATGGCAGGAGGAGCAAAATGCCTCAGCGCATGCTGTCAATACTTTTGACGAGTGGTAACTTTTGGTTGTTAAATTCCTTCCACATTCCGGGGGTGTAGTCCTGTTTCCGTTCTGATTATTTTCGATGTTCAAGTTCAAGCTTGCGGGGGTGTGTTGGAGATACAAGCTTGGCCATGCAGTTTGCTATCTTTCCACATGGCTCATTATCTGACCATGCGGTCCCTTATCCGTTGCTATGCCTCCGCAATATTCTATTTCATATTCAGGTTCATTTGACTCACTCCCATTTCAAATTCCTTATCTATTTGATATTCGCCTACATATAAAAGCTCGAGTACTTGTCGTCGATACCTCACTGGTTTGCCACGCAATTACCTCTTGCTTGCAAACTCCCCTTCTGAGCAAATTCTACAGAAACAAGATCCAAATTTATCGAGAGATTAAATTACATCGTAGTCCGTGTCATAGTCATCAAGTTTAATACTGTCCCAGCCGACGTCGTTCTGATCACCTATAGGGGCTGCGCTAGGCTTCGGCCATCGTCCTTCTCATCAGGAAGATCATCTGTTCTGTCGTCGTTGACAACCGACTGGCGAAAAATCAGATCCCGCTTTATCATGCCTTTGAGTACTTGCAGCGCCTCGACAATGTCGGGGTTCAAACGCTTGCGTCTTTTACTGATGGTGATCCCGGCCGAAGAGAATGCTCGCTCGCTCGATACCGAGGAAGACATAATGGTGAGATAATTGCAGGCAAGTGACGCCCAAACCGGATATGATGACACGCTCCACTGAGAAATTGCTTGTATATATCGACTACATATCAACATCAATGAGATCAGGCAGCTCGTCTGAGTCAAGATCTGAAGGCGAATACCATCCATCATAGGTCAAGTTGATCGGTCCAAGAGTTTTCAAGCGACCGTAACTCCTCTTCAGACATGGCATCTTGAATTTGCCTTCCTTGAAGTTGCACAAACAAACTTCCGCCCGAAACTGGAAGGCTCCTTGTGAGGAATCCTATATAAACCGCCAACACATATCTTATCCTCCATGTCCCTATGTCTTCGTCTACTCCTGGTGGTTTCGTAATTTATCGTAAGCCCGTGCCAAAAAATCAACATGTCTTTCTTCTGCTCCCCGTTGATATCGATGTTTTCCTACCGAACGTCTCATCTGAATCCAGGAGTAAATCAGAAAAGTGTCACAGATTCACTGTCTGACCAGTTGATTCCATCACCGCTGCCACCAAAGCCTGTGATCCTATGGATCCTGGATCACATACAGTGTAGTAGGGTTCCTTGGATGACAACTTTGATGTTTCCCCCCCTACCGACCACCTTTATTTTTGATACTAGAGCCACTAATATGTTTCCAGAGTGCAGCAGGGTGAATTCTGAAGTCAACGAAGAAGTCTAAGCCCGGCTAGTTTTACCCTCATAAACCCCTCCCAATGAATTGCCTCACTTCAGAAAACTTTCCTGACACTTCAACTCACTCAAAAATCCCGTCTCGTAGCTGTATAGGTGGTGATATTTTTAGAACCGTTTAAAACCATTACAAACATTTGTTTACCGTTTCCAGGGGTCAGTAAACTAAACGGTAAATATAAACGGTTACAGCTGTTCCTATAACACCAATTACAGCTGTTTCCGAAAAGCTTGAGACAACGTGAATTTTTTTGCGCACACAAAACTTTGATGGCAGGCTAAGGATTACCGGTTTGGGATGTCGAGCCGAGATTGCCGTCGCTTCCGTGTAATCCGTTTGCCGCCCAGATATTATTCAGAGGGTGAGCTCCTCACCTCGGGATACCCAGCTGAGGCTTTCTGAGAGTCTTATGAGCCTCATATGCAACTCACATGCCCCGGGAACACATTATTGACACGAAAATTGGACTTCGCTTGGTCCATCACGAAATGGGGCTGATCCGTGTGGGATCATCCGTGCCAAATCCGGTAATCCTTAGCCTGCCATCAAAATTCGTTGCGTGCAAAAAATTTCACGTTGTCTCAAGCTTTTCGGAAACAGCTGTAATGGGCCAGTAATGCACATTTTAGTATGATAAAAGGTCTGGGAGCTGGACATTTCAACATTCTCAACAGAATAATTTTCGCTCATTTTTCTTTGCATTTCTATGATTAGTGAGAAGCTGGAAAGTGTCTAAAGTGTGTCTTTCCGGTGGTAGGGGGATTCGAACCTGCTCCCCAAAAGACCGTCAAGCAGGTGATGTGTTGAACATCGCACGGTAGACCACTACTCCACCGTGCCCCTCGAAAAGCAGTCGTGGAGGAGCTCGAGAAGAAAGCTCAGGTATATCGAGAGAAGTTGAAGGTTGCTGACAAGAAGAAGAAGGCGAGGGATGCTGCGCTGCATGATGTTGGCGTCGAGCTCAGCCGCACGGTAATCAACACAATGACGGTTCGACAGCTGAAGGAGCAGTACGACGTGTACAAGTTTGTTGTCAAGGATGCCACAATCTTGAAGACCACGCTTGCCTCAATTCCAAGATGGGCGGACAAGCTGGCCACGGTTCTTGCTGGGTTGGACCGTTATGAAGGGTGTGTGATGTAATTACCACTAGCAACTCTTGACCTTTATTTTGAGCAGACATTCGACTCCCGAACTTCAGCATGACGGCGAATCTAGCGATGATTCGGACGCAGAGATGGGTGATGTTCAGGAGGATGAGTGGGAGAAGGACGCAGAGAATTTTATTGAACCAAGACATCAACAGTATTCGCAAGACAACACGAACAGAGAGCCAAGCTACAAACTGACATGGCCGGAAACAGCTGGGAATCAGAAAACCTGGCAATTCTGAAAAGACACAAACCTCCGCGTGTACAGTTGTGGACAAACAAAGTCCACCAAAAAGAGAGTCGAGTTTTTTAGGCGAGATGAATGTTCCAATCGATAGATCTCGTCGAGAGCTCTTGATTGCGCTAAATAAGTAATTCTATCGAGCCGTTCCTCCGGAAAAGCGCATTTAGTATACAGGAGGGTCCAAAATTTTGGCGGCCCCTTAAATATCGTGGGAACAATATGAAAAATAGCGCAATCGACGCGGCTCGTTGAGCTGCATCTGAATCTGTAAGAATGGCCACCGGCAAACGCGGTTCCAGAATCGTGCGCTTATATAAGCGTGATTAAGCTGTTTTGATGGCAAATTGCCGTTGTGTCCCATTCTCGTCTTAATGCTTTTTCTGGCTGATGGTAACCTCAGTAAAGTACTTTGACAATAGAATAAAGCCTATGGTAATTTTATGGGAGGGCTGTATGGAGTTTGTAGTGTAAAACCCTTCCAATTCATCTTTGTTTGTTCCAGCTTTCACCGGCTTTGCCACTGATCCAGATGTACCTTACCCAGGCTCCCACGGACTCGATATGGGCTCGGAAACTGGGTCAAATATTATTTCTCATAATTCTACATGTATTGTCCGTAAAACTTTCCCAGATTTGACATTGATAAGATTGATTCCAGTGCAAATTTTGAGCTGTGGATTAAAATTAAGAAATGTGTCACGGAGAATACATGTAAAATGAGTTTTTAGGATTTTTGGGACTTTGAGTTGAGTCCTAGGTTGCTGCCACGATTTTATACCAGGTACATCTGTTCAGTGTTCGCCCTTAAGGCCTTAAATCGGGTTCTGAGAGGCCTTAAGGCCTTAATAAGGGCTAAGGCCTTAAATTTAAGGGCATTTTAAGGGCTTACAAAATATATTCCCACGCAGTTTCGCGCGCATAAGAACAGTGCGTGTTACTACGCCCGGTACTCGTCCTCCGAGTCAATCTCGATCTCGCCGTCATCGGGGTATTCGTCCTCAACCGCATCTGCCAGTGCCTCCATCAAGATCTCCTCTTCCTCCATTACCCTTGCTGATGGTTTTCGAGTACGGGGTTATGGTTCATACCTGATGAGCCCAGCATGACGGTAGAATTAACCAAGGCCGCTTCTTCCCCAGAAGAATTCGTCCTTTTTTGCTCCCGCCCTCCGCATCAGTTGTGAAGTATATTACGATACATCCGTTCCTGAGTTCGACACGGTCTATCATGTCCGCAAATTGGTCGCATTGCGAAGAGCCATCCTTGTTCATCGCGGTCATCTCGACAAGCTCGAGCAAGTATGACTTGTATGGCCAATTGAGTCAAATATTCGGACCAAGTTTATTGATTGACGTACCTTAAAATCCACGTTCGCACAAATAGCGTTGATGGAATCCCTCTTTTTCTTCCAGCCGTCAGTACTGTCAGATCGTTAGCGGGGTCAATAAAACGTGTAATAGACGTACGAGAGGCCGATGTTTCTATTTTTCAACGTCTGCTTAAGTTTGGCCTCGACATCTTCTGCAGCCTCGTTCAGCAGACGACCACCAACAACCTTCCCCGTCGGAATGACGTCCGGGGCCGTGGTGCGCAACATCCCAAACAAAATGCGCATTTCGGGGTCCTCAAAAATCCCGAAGGGCGCACCCGAAGATACAACGGCACGTAGTGCTTGCTTCTGAAGCGCAGCCGCCTCTGCTGTTCCGAACGGCATGTCATTTCGGCGGAATGTCAAAGCTGCCAATGTCGACTGGATGTACGGCTTCTTCGCCGGTGGCGCCGATACTTCCACGCTACTGGTGGAATCGCTGCGTGGACGCTTCTTATTGGACTTCTTCTCCTCCTTCGCATCATTGAGCGCCTGGCGTTCGGCTTTGGCGACATCCGTAGCCGCTTTCGAGGCGCGCGGACAGGCGACCTTCCCGCCAATGAGATGCGCAATCCAGGCAGTCTTTTCGCCGCGTGTACTTCCTACAATCCCGCAGGCTATAATTTCTGAGGTGATAAATCTCTATAGCGAAGGCTCTGAGGTGCTTACCATCTTTGAATGCTTGCGAGCCCTCAATAAGGTCGGCCGTACTTGCTCCAGTGCTTTCCAAGTGGTGGTCGACACAGGCTTTGCAGTATGTGTGATGCATGGTTTTGTTTTTCATCCCCCCAAAATAGAAGAAGTCCTTGAGAGCCTTGGGCGCCATAGCTGACTCGAGCCCCGTCGAGGCGGACAAGTGAAAAATATTACGTACTCATAGGCACGTGACACTTTAAGCCCTTAAGGAGGGCTTAAAGGCTGGCCGAAAATTCTTAAGGCCTTATTTAAGGCCTCTTTAAGGCCTTACATTTTTAAGGCCTTAGCCCTTTGGGCGAACACTGCATCTGTTGGGACTCAGACCTTTGGCAGTGATTACCCAATCTGGCGTGCACGGTGATGCCATCAATTTCCCGTTGCATTGCCGGTGGCCAGTAAGAAAGCCAATATTGTATTGAGTGGTTCTTGCGCAATAAAATGTTCTTTCTTCGATCAAATGTCACGATTTTATGATCTGTTTGATGATTATATCGTTCAAATGTTGTCACACATTACGACCAGTATCGGTACGGTTCTAGGAAGCTGCGATACCAATCTTGAACACTTGCATCTCCCACAATTGGGCCACATTGCACGGATGGGGATGTCTCGTTGATTGCATCACTGTGGCTAAGCTAAACAAGGATAAACACTTTTTTCGCGAGATGCCTCAGTATTGGCTTCGGGAACACCATCATCACCATCAGCAATTTCCAACTCTTCTGCGACACTGATCATTTCAATGCCATGCTCGTCCAAAGGAGGGTGGAAATTAACTGGGGGGTGGTTCTCGGGCTCGGGTGTATGGGGTGTTGGGGAGTTGTCTTGATACATATCAGTGGCTGGAGCAATAGGTTTTATTCGAACATGACTGCGATGTGCAAGTATCTCAAATGGAACCTCGCCGAAATCTTGGAGTAACAGTTTGCGGCCACTGCCCTTTTCTTTATTCTGGCCTATAACTGCACCCGGAACCAAGATCTCCTGGATGGTGATGACGGTACGGCTTTTGGTGAGATTTTCCCCATTGAATTTATCCTCAGATGCTGCAGGTGAAATTACGCCTCGGGCTGCAAGTTTCTTGTTGTCGTCAGTGAGCAATAGAACAGGAGTACCACAAGGCATGGTCGCTGTTGTTGAGAATGGAAGGGGGAGAGGTGTTTTATTGATCTCGTGGTAGAGCAGAAGAGACGCATATGCATCGCGAGCCGCATACTCCTTTTGAGCATCACTGAGTTCCTTGTCAGACCAATTGCTGCTGACACGTTCTGTATCATTCTTTGGGAGACATTTGTGAAAAATTACTGCAAAAAGATCGGCAAGTGACAAAGTCGCCTTTGTGACAAGAAAACGAGTCTTTGCAAAGGCTGCAAGGTCAACAGCACCAGAGAAATAATTTGGTGGATAACCCGCAGCAACAGCAAGTCGTTGCAAGTCACCATTGACTTGACGACCAACCTTGATAACTTGTGGGCTGCGAAGGAGGTTGACGAGCTTTCCTGGCAAGGCCTTGCAACTCAGCATCTCTCCGATCTGAATTTTGGTTAAGTGGAAGGTTTGATGTAAAAAAAAAAAAAGAAACTCACACGAAGAACATAAACCTGGTCCTTATACGCAACTTGGGAAATTGCCGGTGGACCTTGCGCAGACAAACGTCCATGAGGTGCCACATCTACATTCCATTCTGAATCGAATCCAATAACAATGTTGCCGTTGACAGGGATCTCATCGCAGATGCTGCGCATAACATTATTGATGGAAATCTGTGTGTCAAGTTCCTGAGGCTGGCGCACGAACTCAGGGCTGAAAAACATGGGCAGATGGCTGTATTTCTCCACTGGAACCACGCCTGCTCGGAGTGAGGGGAAACATTTTCTCGAGCATTGGCGTATCGCTCATGTTGTCAGTGTAAAACACCTCAGGTAATTCATGGCCATAAATCGGGAGGTCGTTTGCAAGCCGCCGTAGTGCCTATTCATACTGAGAATGGGACTTGGTTGCAACAAAAACACAGACACGAATTTCGGCTTTCTCGTTTGTTACGGTGAGGAGTGCAGTGAAGATGGGAACACCATCAACCTTGAAGATGTGCTTTGCAATCTAGAATATTTTATTGCTCAGTACATACTCCCGAATATCAAAGTCATGAAGACTGACCTTGTGGCTATGGTCAATTTTACCGAGTCGCAAAGAACGCATGGCCATGTTTGGATTCATTGTGTCACGATGCGACTCAATAAATGCATCATATATATCCCGAAGCCATTGACCACTGGGTGTGAACCCATGAAAGCCGCATTGGGAACGGTCTTCAAGTGGCAAAAATGGTTCGTATGTTTCCGAAAAACCCATCTGATTAATTTTTGTGCACAGGTATTGCAGCCGTAACTCATCGTATCGCCGCAGGTGCTGCATTCGAAACATGTCTGCTACTTCTTCAGATCCCATGCCATGCTGAAAGCATGACCTCACTACGCCAAAAGCGCGAGTGGACAGTCCGCTCCGCCAAGTCAAATGGTCCGGGAATTCCGCAGCAAGAGCACGAGGTAAACGCTGAAGGATGCGCTGGTCCCAGGAGCGAAACCGAGCATCACAACCACCTGTTGCGGTCTTCTGACACTCATATGTGTACCCGATTAACCAGAAAGTCGAGTCGACATCAACAACTCGCCGTGGGCGATTGACGACACCACCACGAGTTAGATGATGATTGCAATTTGGCATTGGGCAGCGAAGTGTGTGTGATTTACCCAGAAGATTGAGAGGGTCCCATAAAAAGAAGTCGGGGGTGAATAAATCCGTGGGCTTGAGGGTTGTGCCTTTCAAAGAGGACCAAACCGAGTTGGCGCGAATCCAGAATTGTCCGGCCTTGTAATGACGTGACTGACCCGTGGTCCTCAAGTCATCCTTGAGTTCGTCAAGCAAAATCCGAACTCGTTTTTGAAACCACTTGGGGGGGTGTAAATCAGTATATTTATAGTAGCACTCAGGCCGTTTACGGCCTATGTGGCTACTTTGCTAGTAATAGGTATCTGGCTGAGTCCTACGGTGTATGTATGTTGGTAGTGCATTGCCCCGCGCCCCCCCCTGAAGCCGGGGATAATTGCAAAAGTGCCCATATAACGTAGGTCCTGGCACAAGCGTATGTATGTTGGTAGTGTATCTCCCATCGCGTCCGTCCGCAAGCCGTCCGCTGGGTAAATGCACAAGTGCCCACACGCAGGTCCTTCGTCAAAGGAAGATGCCCGAGAAGCAATGAGATCGAGGTTCGTGGGTGGTGCGTGGACCTGGATGTACTGGTGTGAAATTGGTGGGGTGTGGGGTGGCTTGTTCCATTTGGATGTGCCGAAAGGGACGGATCAACGGTCCCGGAGGTGAAAGAGAGGAGAAGTGGGTGGCATAGGTGGTAGAGGAGTGCATATGCATAATGGAACATGCCGGGCCAAGTGGCCAATTCTTGAGTAGGTCGGGCCGCGGACGCAGGGCAACTACGTCGAAGCACCGTGAAAATGAGTTGAGGTCGGGTGAGTGGCACCAGCCCCGACGCCCCCAGCTCTATGACATCCAGCTCCAAGGGGTGCATTGGAGGGTGCCGACATCGTTATGAGCCTGTCGGGGGATGGTTTTTGGCAAGAGGGGGATGTTGGGTTTGTGCCACTTGCTTTGATTGTGGTGGTTTGTGATCAAGAGTTTTTTCACCACTTGGGGAATGCTACTCGTGCCTCAGATCTGGGAGCATTATTGGGAACTGCATCCCCATCCTCGTCATTTTCTTTGCCAATTCCACCGCTCACAAACGAATTCAAGTCATTTTCATTCTCTACATCGGTGATAAAACCAAGAGGAGGCGTATCCGACATATCCAGAGTGGGAGGGAGTGTGGGAGCAGATACGGCAGCCGGAGTTGCATTCGGCTGCACAAGCACTCGGTCAATGACTCCACGACCGCGAGATGTGCTCGGAGCGGTGGCGGGGACATCTGCTCTTGGAGCTGGAGAGGTGTAGGCAGTCCGGACGGAGGGAACAGAGGGTGTTGTCTGCACGTCGACGTCACGTCATACAGTACTGCGGTGGGAATGGACGTGGGAATGGGTCTGCGCGTCGACGTCGTGTCGCAGAGTAGTACTGGGGTGGGAATGGATTATATCAGTATGCGCAACCTAGATTATCATCAATAAATATACAATTGTATCTTGGGCAGAAAATCAGCACACACCATATTTGCGAGCTCTACTGGCTCATGCCGATCCGCTTGATTCCACACTAATTGCCTGGGAATCTCGATCGCAGGTGGTAGTTGATCCGTGGAAGACGTGGGGAGAGGCACAGAAGGATGGCGTTGAGCACCCCCAGGAGCCGTGGTGTGTACCAGCTGCGTGGGGGATTCATCCTTTGCCTTGTTTTTGGAGCCTTTCGGCCTGGGTCCGCGCGATTTTCAAAGCCTCAATTGAGCTCGGCATCAAACCTTCTCCATTCAAATCCAACATCGCGACACCTGTGCCGAAACAGGGAAAGAAGGACAAGACATCCCCAAAGGCTTGGCGCCCAGTGGAAAATTATGAGCACATTCTCGCGAAGTCGTTGGAACGGCTGGTCGCTGATCGCTTGTCATTTGAATCCGAAACTCTAGGTTTCCTGAATAAGGCTCAATACGGAGGACGTCCCGGGCACAGCACAGTTCAGGCTGTGGACGGATACATCCATCGTGTCAAAGCACAGCTGGACATCGGGAACACGGTGTCAAGGCTCTTTTACGACTTGAAAGGAGCTTTTAACCGCATCACCCACCAAATAGTCATCCGTGAAATGGCCGCATTGGGTTTCTCACGGCGGCTGATCCACTGGGTAGCGTCCTTCCTCCATCACCATCTCGTCACAGTAGTTATCGACGGAGTTCGTACCGTAACATTCCGCTGCACTGACGAGGGCGCACCGCAGGGCTCCGCGCTATCTGTCATCATCTTCCTCATCAACCGATTGCTTCGCCGGCTCAGTACCATTGGAGTTTCCACTAGCTGGCTTTACGGATTTGTTGACGACACTAACTTCAGCACTGCTAGTAAATCCCCTTCGCAAAACGTCGCGGTTCTCAACAAAGCGGCACAGCTCGCAGATGACTGGGCACGGCAAGACGGTGCAACATTTGAGAAGTCCAAAACCGAATTAATCCATCACCCCCCTGGCAATTCGGATCTCTCGTCCTTTCACGTTACTTTCGACGGTGAAACCATAGTTCCATCAGAGGCGGTAAAGTGGGTTGGCGTATGGATCGACGCTAAACTCACAGGCCTGGCGCACATCAAGTCGCGTGCGGCTTCGGCGGCGCGCACTCTCAATGCCTCCCTGGCGCTCACACACGCGGTTTGGGGGCTAAAACCCCTTATGGCTCGCGACTTGGTGCGCGCGACGGTGCTACCACGCGCGGACTATGGTGTTAGCTGCTTCTTCCCACTCCCGGCATGCGCTGAAGCCGCTGGAGCGACTCAATAAATCTGTAGCCAAGTTCATCACTGGGGGTTATCGGACTGCGTCTGGGGCCGCTCTTGAGAAGTTGCCCACCGGCTTGATTCCGGCAGAGACTTTCGACCGACGGACTCCGAGTCCGAACTGATACGGCCCGAACATAAAGCATATATGACTAACCATAAAATTCAACCCAGACCTCTTTGCTCACAACAGAGGAAATGGACTTGTAGACAGGTAAAATTTCCGACGAGATAAACCTATTCCGACACTGTCCATTTCGATTCTGTTTTCCTTTCATTCTTTTAATCTGTTTTTGGGCAATGACTAATTTATCATGACTAAATTGTGTTTGTCCTTGTAGCAAATGTTGGCGGATAGGCAAGTTCCCCAGGGTAGCCAAACCTGACGGTTCAGCAATGACGCTATGGCTTGAGCGAAAAGAGAAGGTTTGCGACATGACAAATACATTCGTTGGCGTTGTGCCGGCTCTCCTCCGCCTACAACCAAAAATTCTGTGTGGCACCCCGCAGATTTTGTCCGGGGTAAAAACAACAACTCCGAGTCAATTATTTTAGGGTATGCAAAAATATCTGCCAGTCATTTAGAGACCTCACGTGTTCCCCCCTTCCCCAGCGATCCTCAGAAGAAAAAAAGAACTATGCTGTTAAGGGCCGGGGCAAAAAACATACTTTGACCACTGAGTCCACTATTCCAGGGCATGGGAAGATAACTGATAGACCTCTGAAGACCTCATTCTACTTGGTGTACTGGGATACATTTTTCTGGTTAGAAAGGTCATCAGATCACATATATAATATTCGGATATGGAGTAACATTTCCTGTGGCCCTCTGTAATGGAATTAACAAGTTCAACCAACTATATATGAGCTGGGCCTCTATCAGGATTGAAATGAAAGCATGCATGAGAAATAATTTGAAATTGCAGGGAAGAAAGAGCACAGGCAACTATTGGTCAAGCAGAGCATATACGACAGCTGCAGACCTTGTTATCTTACCTCTAGAGCATGAGTATAAATCCCCTCCAATTCGGGTTTCTGCCTTGCATTGTGAGAGGTGAAGTGGGACTGTCCACTATAGACACAGAAAAGTTCACTGCCAATTGTCAGATTTATTGCAGGATGAACACCAATTGAATTGTCTGCTAATGATAGATACAGAAGTGGAGGGGGCAAGTCTACTTTGATGATTTTTGCAAGCCCATGCATGCAATCCGGACATGAGCAGTTGACCTTCGACAATTTCTGAGTTCAGCCGAGGCAAAATTGCATACTCTCACTTGTGGTGAGTGCAGTACCTGTATCTAGCCCAAAAGCATGTCAGAATAGTGTTCTGCAGGAGAATGCTGCTGTGCATCAACATGAGACTCCGAAGATAAGAGATCTCGATGTTGTGCTTTTGGATTCTGGGTTGACGAGAAGAGCCACATTGCAAAAAATGCGGGGTGAATGTTTCATGGTGGGGGTGATAGCTAGCGGACCGACGGTATAATGAGAAAAAATACAGACACCCAGGCTCGAACTTGGTACCTTACGGAAACAGAGGACCGGCGTTCAAACAGAAACCCTAAAAGCATTAGAAAAAACCTAATGAATCTTATGCTCAGCCACTAAATTCATTTCAACACAGCCACTATTAAGCGTTGTTCGGATAGATGTTACTGACCATTCGAGGTGCACTCAAAAAGCTCATCTTGTTTTATAAAAGAACGATCACTTATTACATAAGCACTCGTAAAAGACTGGAAATGTGCGGACAAGTGAATGAATAAATCACCCGAATCTCCACAACACTCCGTCGCTTTGCGTGTGTTCGGGGCTCAGACCACTGTATGTGATCTTGTGCAATCCAGCACTGCGTCCTTCAAAACCTCTCCTCAAACACAAATCGTCTTCCTATCCCAAATCCAAAAACCCAAATCCAAAAAAATCTCCAATATCCGCGCCGCCTTCAACCCAATCCGTCAGGGGTATTCACGCGTTTTTCACAAGTGTGCGCATTCGGTCATCAGGAAAATCTGAAGTTGCAATGTAGACCATGATAGACCAAAAAAGACATGAAAGCAGCCATAGTAGAGGGCTGTCTATGATAGACAGGTGGGAGGGGGGTGCTTTGCTATATAGACAGCCATAGACTCTGCCAAGTCTATCATAGTCAGATAGACATGATAGCCAGCATAGTTCTCATAGTTCTCAAAGATTACAAAGTATCCACAGTTCAATGGGAGGAAACCATATATATTTCAAAAAACAAGTATGTACATAAAGGGAACCACTGTGGGGAGAGATTACACTCGGCCTGAGTGTGTCGAATCACTCAGGCCGAGTGAGTCGGTCAATCAACCTGAGTGTAACCTTACACTCAGGTTGATTAATTTTTGGCAGAAAACGCAATCAGGTTGAGTGTGTGGTGCACTCAGCCCGAGTGCATCCAGTCAATCATGTTGATTGAACTACTCAATCAGGCCAATTGTATATTTCATTTGAGATGGGGTTTCAAAAGAAATCTATTACTTGTACATAAATACATCGCTGTATACCTAATCTGCCCACTTCAAACCCCCGCCGTGTGCTCAACTCGGTTTTCGAAGCGACCTACGGAGGAATCAGACAAATTGAGACCGAAAAGAAAGCAAGAAACGACTCACCAGGGCGCAAATTGAACCGAACACTACCTTCGACCAAGGGGAAGTTAGTGTAAGCAAAATTTGCAAGTACTGTCAATGAAAATATTGTTGAAAAAGATCGGATAAACCTGTCCTGATCAAAAATTACGTTAGCCTCGCGGCCAATGGGAAGAAGGTAATGCTCGCTCGAATATGCACCGTACAAGGCAAAAAGTTCAGGGTCGGATCACGGGAAGTGAATGAAATCAGACGGGTTGGGAATAGAGTCGATTCGGAAATTTACCGCTAATCCCATTTGAAGTCTTTGCCGTATTCGATCGAGAAAGTAGGTGTCAGTCGATATGTTGATTAGCGAGCTGACATGAAATGAAGTTGAAAAATGTGAAGACTCACCTCGATAGTTTCGATACGGGGAGGGGGGTGCGCCAAGAAAATTGGTTTCTCCACTCGCGCAGCAATTAATATACATCCTGAGCAGTTGTTAGCATTAAGATTCGATAGAACAGACAAAGGGCAAAAACGATATCCGCATCCACTGAGACACTCCCCAAGTATCCCTCACTCCGCCTCGCCAACCCCAGCATTCTCGAGCGCCGTAACCTCGAAGGGCTGAAGAAAGAGCGAAGAGGGACTTACCCTGGCCAGCTTCCCCTCCCCATTCAGCACGTATAGCATCTTCCAACCGTGGATATGGTGGTAGCACGGCGTAAATGCTCGAAACTCTGGGAAAGGTGTCGTCAGGTTACTGAGCAGAGGGATAGAAGGGAGGGAGGGGAGTGTCGAAAAGACGAACTGGTGTAGGGTAACGAGAAAGTGCCAACTCATCGACGTGGAACCACAAATCATCCACCGTAGCGCACCCGGGAAGACTGCGTACACCCCAGTCATCCTCGCAGCAGCGGGCAAAAGCCAGGGGAGATGCACGCAGAACGAGTCGAGTGGCTGTCTAGGGCACGTCTAGCCGCACACGGTGGGTAAATTAATGGAGGAGCATACAATAAGGGAAGCACACCTCCTACGCTGTGGCGTTACTTGGCCTTCCGAGCGCGTCGAGGGCTGGGGGGCAGGGAGGGAGGAAAAGTCTATGAACACAGAACAACGCTCAGTTGTCGGTTAAGCAAGCTAGACGAGAAAATGGGAATCTAGCAGAGATAGAAGGAAAGAGGGACACGAAAAGTTATCCAGAACGGAGGAGTGGGCAGATGAAGGTGGATGAAGGTGGATGGGATTACGGAGGAAAGAAAAAAATGAGGACTACAGTCGTCATAAGGGAGGAACAAACGAACGAAAGAAGACGTACATGCATCGTCTTGACGATAATGTGCATGCTGAGGATGGATTTCGAGCCCTAAAAGCAGTCCGAGCGATCGTTGAAGGAGGCGCACGAGGCAGATCTGGAAGGCGCAACGTCAAAAGGATGCTTACAGCCCTTTGCGGAACATAGGGCGCGGCCAAATTTTTTCCCATTTTGGGACATTTTTGATCTTTTCGACCTTTTCCCTCGCCACGCGCTCAATTCTGAATGTATCGTGAGGAAGACTATATGAGCGAGACCGCAACAAAATTCTGGAGGTCTTCTCGTGCTTCAAATTTTTTTATTCGGCTTATATAAAATGTACTCTAATATAATCATGTTTATATGGAAATCTCCTCCCACAGGGGGAGTTGGCAATATATTATTTTGGGGGCTCATTAGAGCATATATACAAGTATTTCGGAGGTCACCTCGTCGCCGGATTTTATCTGTGTGTCCTATACCACGTGAACGATGTAATTGAATCCAACAAAAACACCCACTTCTCAGACACAATGCTCTGGCATATTCTGGTCCGAGGTGAGCGTGATACTCGTTGGGTGCTCGTCCTGTAGTGTTTTAAAAAGACTGCACGACTCAAATTCGTTATCCAAGTCCACGTCCCCGTAGGCGACGCGATTCAATATGCCCGTGTTTCCATCACGTGACAATATATGTGCATATTGAATCGCGTCGCCTACGGGGACGGGGACTTGTATAACGAATTTGAGTCGTGCAGTCTTTTTAAAACACCACAGGACGAGCAAACAACGAGTATCACGCTCACCTCGGATCAGAATATGCCAGAGAATTGTGTCTGAGAAGTGGGTGTTTTCGTTGGATTCAATTACATCGTTCACGTGGTATAGGACACACAGATAAAATCCGGCGACGAGGTGACCTCCGAAATACTTGTATATATGCTCTAATGAGCCCCCAAAATAATATATTGCCAACTCCCCCTGTGGGAGGAGATTTCCATATAAACATGATTATATTAGAGTACATTTTATATAAGCCGAATAAACAAATTTGAAGCACGAGAAGACCTCCAGAATCTCGTTGCGGTCTCGCTCATATAGTCTTCCTCACGATACATTCAGAATTGAGCGCGTGGCGAGGGAAAAGGTCGAAAAGATCAAAAATGTCCCAAAATGGGAAAAAATTTGGCCGCGCCCTATGTTCCGCAAAGGGCTGTAACAACACTCGGAACGCAAACCTTATCCAAGCTACTGCAGTGAGAGGGTGTTTGCAATTGAGGGGAAAGATGTGTCGCTGGAGTAGCGCAAGGTCCTCGTGCGACAGCGAAGCGAGGGTTCCAATTCAGCTTCAAAGGCGGCGCACGTTCACCCAGAGCATCTAGAGAGGGCATATATCGAGTTCCGGAAACAAATGGTCAAGAGACCCCGGGCCCACCCGATGGTTTCCCACCGGTGTCCCGCCTGTGAGTCAAATCTCGGCATGCGGGAAGGAAAGATGAGTTGTATGGGGTACATTGGATGACTTACAGTACATATGTGTCCACTAGGAAGGAACCCTGGCCCACAGAGAAGGACCGCGCGTCCTTGTTGGCGAATCGACGGAATATTCAATTTTCACGCGTTGATTGGCTCAAATTGCCCAAACAAAGTCGCATGAGCCTTTGGGAAGGGTCTTGAAATCGTTTTAAAACTGAAAGAGAGAGTATCGTTGCGGGAGGAAGGCCTATGAGCGCGAAGATGGCAAGAGGAAGCGATCACGTGATACATTCTCACCGCGTCAAGTCCGAAGTCGTGACGGTGACGCGCGCACAAAGTCGACCGCGTGCTTTCCACCCGCACTCGAGGTAGTATAAGAGCATTTTGAATAGATTCAACAAGGTCCATTTCACATGAAATAATTGGTGGGACCCCTGAAGAGTGCAAAATATTACACAGAAACATAAGAAAATTTTCAATCCGACTCGGACTCGCATCTCTTTATTGACCTCAAACATGTTCCGTATCCTCCAGCTGCTGTTACACCAGCGTATTTTAACGGCTCCTTGGTGAGCTCCTAGTCCTTACTCAGGTAAGGAGCAACAAACATAGCAATGCGAATTTACTTTGCAAATTGCCACAGGTTGATTTTCTTTCCATTTTTTCCACTTCGGCGCGGGCTAGCAAACAAAAGTTAAATTTGAAAAGTCATTTCGTGGGATCTCAAGCACCTCTGAGAAATCATCAAGAGAAATTGACCTCTCGGGCTTGGACTTTGTGGTTTGGAATAGTTCCATACGCGTTTAAGCCTTTGGTTTATGGAAGAACAGCATCTCACCGACCGAGCTACTGCTTGTGGCCGGCCGGCCAAGCTCTAGTTTGGTCAGTGACCCCTGAAAATGGGTAATGATTGATGACATACCGTTGTGGGACTCGGACTCGGAGGGGAGGGATATGACAAACAAGAAGTGCGGGCTTACGAAACGAGAACACATTTGTCAGTCTCCTTTCACTGCCTGGATTTTGGCACGGTATAGAACCTTAGCTAGAACAGTATCATCCCCGTTCTTTGGTTGGAGGATGCTGCAAAAGTCATCCCTCGCGTAGCGCACTAGTCTGTTAGTTACCACGCTCTGTTACCCGGTAGCCTGCGTTATTATGTAAGCTTCCATCACGTGAATACCTTCCGACGCGACTTGGACGCGTTCTGCCGGCCGTACTCGTATTTGAAGTAAATCTGACGCTCCAGTGTATTTCAGCATCCCTTGGACTTTTTTCCTTTGATAACTGGGGACCTCAACACTGCATTTGAAGATTCTCATCCAAATTTGGGTGTTCCCTCCAAAAACAATACAGCTTTTGTGTTGAGCACAAATTGATGTCCCGGAGCACTTAAATACTCTCCTCATGTATATTTGAGGCCCACCATATTTTTTCTAGGATAATTGAGGGCAAGAAACGCGTCCAAGTCGCGTCGGAGCGAATGCACGTGATGTAAGCTTACATAATAACGCAGGCTACCGGGTATCAGAGCGCGGTAACCAACAGACTTTATTGAGCGAGGAACGAGCTAGGTACAATAAAGCGTCTGTCAAGAGAGACTAGTAGCGCACGTTGATGGCTTTGGTTCTGTCAACATGGCGGCGGTGAGCGGTGTCAGAATAAACGCAATGAAGTCTTTAAGGTCGCAGAGCTGAGAGCTCTCATCTACTGGTCCACTTTCTCGCGATGCTCCGTCGCAATCCTGAAACTCGTCGAAGCCCCTCCACGGGTCAATATCGTTTTTCAGTCGGAAGAGTGCGGGTGCTACCAATGGAAGCGACTCCGAAGCGGTAGCTGAGGCGGTTTCGGAAAGTACTCCGAAGGAAATCAACATCCATTGATATTTCTAGATTTCCGGCCTCATCTTCGAAGGTAGACGGCTCCCAATCGTAATCCCAATCCGTCTCGACAGAAGTGGGTGGACCCAAATGGACAGCTGCAGAGGAGGGAAACGGAGCAAGGTGTCATCGTTTATATCGACCTTCATATCAACATCAGAATTGGGTTCTGGGAGGGTATGAGGGTCCGCGCGGAGGTAATAGGCTTGGCGTGTACACGCATTTCTTGGATTTCCACAGCTTGATCTGCAGTGGCATATGTTGTAGTTTTTTGGTTTTTTTTTCTGTCCATCGAGATGACAATGCCTCTTCTCACCGATACTTTTGAATGCGTACCGCTATTGCCGTTAAACCCATCCACTGAGCAGGCGCTCTTGCAGCCGATGGCAAAACCCGAGGAGTTGAACGGCCCTTCCAGCAAAAAAAGGGCCCAGAGAAGTATACATGTTGTTCAGTAGTAAGTGTCTCCATTTTGTTATAAGAGCTGAGGAGTACATGTACAGATGGGGCCGAGATCAACTGGGCAGGAGGGGGCGGAGAATTCGACGTTGATGTCGATGCGGACCCTGGAATGATCACAATAAGCTTTCATACCTAGGTCCCGGACATAAAACTGTATTTTTACGGCAGGTTGTATCCGTCGAGAGATATCGTAGAAGTCGTTCACGTTGTTACCATCCATGTTGAATTCCGCCGAGGTAGCAGGTGGGACAACCTATTTTGGAGAGTCATCAGCGCCAGTCTAAGTATATTTGAAATCAGCCTCAGACTCACAGTACCGCCGACAAAGGCGCAAACCTGATTCATACTGCTGAGCAAGGAATAAGGAAAGAGAGAGAGCAAGGGGGAGTAGATGTACGAGTCCGCTGTTGTCACGAGTTAGGGCCGAGGTTGGACGAAAAGTCACAATCGCGGGGGTCCCAGTTACGTCCGTCCTACGGACAATTTAGCTGCATGTCAATGATGATAGGATATTGCCGTGGAGACCGACTCAGTCCGCCGCTACCTGGAATCTGACTTTGCTAAAAGAGGGTGCCTTCCACTAGTCCCGTCTGAGGTAGAGCGTAAGTCAGTGATCGCTCGGTCGCCCGCTGAACGTACCCAGTCGGCTGTGAGGGTTGCCCACCACTGCTGGTGAAGTACTACGGGTGTAGTTAATTCGTAATATTCTCTGTCTCGCAAGGATATACATACCACTGGCCTACACGAGAAATGAGCACGGAGAAAAAGGAAGAAAGAGCAAAGGTACGTACCAGATGGTGAAAGCGTTGTAGACCTAATCCCACCCATTTTGAGCTGTCGCGTTGGGGAGGGACACCAACATTAATCGAGCGCAACGCTTGAAACCACGGCGAGAGATGCTACTGCAACGAAGGATAGTCTCGTACACAGCCCCTCATGACATCCCAATTCGGGAACCCTGTCATGAGGGTCTGGGCTGTAACCAGCCAAACAACCATACATGGAGCTCTCAAACGAGGACCCCGGCTTTTTCGCCACTCAAGAGACCGGCGTTCACAGCCACCGACCAGGACCCCAGAACTTTGTGGCCTTCAGTAGATAGAAATGGGGTCACAGATAAATTTGAAAATATTCAAAGGAGTTCTAATGGTATATACCTCAACAATCTACTCCAAGGTTTTGTGCAAAATGGTTGATAATTGGTCGAACGAGACCGCAAAAAATGGCAAAATCAAGAGCTCCATGTACGGTTGTTTGGCTGGTTACAGCCCAGACCCTCATGACAGGGTTCCCGAATTGGGATGTCATGAGGGGCTGTGTACGAGACTAAACGAAGGACTTCATGATTCAGATTAAAAGAATGGGAGGTCGGGTTCAAGTCAAGAATAGAAGTGGAAGAATAGAAGAGCGCCGTGATTTCTCGAGTTCGGATTCATATCTGCCCTTTATCCTTCGTCTGGTATGTACGTCGATCGCGAATAAGCGAGGATCGCCACGGAATATTCGGTTACTAAAGACAAGGAGAGTGGCGGGATGCAATTCCAGATGAGTTTGATAGCGGTGGGGAGTCGGAGGATGATTGGGTTGATGAGGATAGTGAAGATGATGGGGATTTAGGGGAGATTGCAGAAGGAGAGGCTCTCTCTGAAGTCATTGAACAGATTGGGATGGTAACAATAGACAGGAATGATGAATGATACAGATTTTCTGAGATCTAAAATTCATGCATCTTGAGTAACAGATGACAGACAAGTCACCCTTACGGACATTTGGTGGCAGCAGTGGCAGATCTCCTATCCCTTCTATTGCCGCTGCTTGCTGCTATCCCCAATATGGGGCTGACAGTGAAGGCATCATAAACCTTTAATCACTGTAGTCACATTTTGCACTGATACTTTAGAATGTGGCTGAATCACTAATTTTTTTACTGATCCACTGGAAACATTTTGGTGGCGACCGTGGCTGTAAGCTGGGTCACATTTCTTACTGATCCACTGAAAACAATTTGGTGGCGACCGTGGCTGCATACCCGGGTCACATTTTCTACTGATCCACTGAAAACATTTTGGTGGCGACGGTGGCTGAAAACCCGGGTCACATTTTCTACTGATCCACTGGAAACGGTTTTGGTGGCGACGGTGGCTGAAAACCCGGGTCACATTTTTTACTGATCCACTGGAAACGGTTTGGTGGCGACGGTGGCTGCAAAACCCGGTCACATTTGCTACTGATCCACTAGGGGGCAGTTTGGTGGCATAGGTGGCAGAATTTTGCAGCCCAAATCCCACCCACAAGCCCTGGTGGCACCCGTGGCAGGGTTTCTAATGACTATTAGGACCCCTTCAATTTGGGTGGCTTTGGGGGCTAAATATCACATTTTCGCCCCCAGGCCTACAAATATCGTATGGTTTGGTGGCTGCCGTGGATTGGTGGAAATGCCGCTTTTGGTGGCATATGGAAACCCCTCTAGTTAGACTGATCACGGGGGGGGTGTCATCTGTCTAACTAGAGGGGTTTGGTGGTATTAACAGGTGGGATTTGATGTATCACGGATGGGTAAAATAGTGAGTCGCTGTGATACATCACTCCTAGTCTGTTAGTTACCACGCTCTGTTACCCGGTAGCCTGCGTTATTATGTAAGCTTCCATCACGTGAATACCTTCCGACGCGACTTGGACGCGTTCTGCCGGCCGTACTCGTATTTGAAGTAAATCTGACGCTCCAGTGTATTTCAGCATCCCTTGGACTTTTTTCCTTTGATAACTGGGGACCTCAACACTGCATTTGAAGATTCTCATCCAAATTTGGGTGTTCCCTCCAAAAACAATACAGCTTTTGTGTTGAGCACAAATTGATGTCCCGGAGCACTTAAATACTCTCCTCATGTATATTTGAGGCCCACCATATTTTTTCTAGGATAATTGAGGGCAAGAAACGCGTCCAAGTCGCGTCGGAGCGAATGCACGTGATGTAAGCTTACATAATAACGCAGGCTACCGGGTATCAGAGCGCGGTAACCAACAGACTTTATTGAGCGAGGAACGAGCTAGGTACAATAAAGCGTCTGTCAAGAGAGACTACATCACTCCGGGAGATCTCCCAAGATGCGTGATGTATCACCTTCCTACCTTGCCCTATTTGGTTCGCCTTGCACAGGCGCACCTGCGCCCACCGCTT
This sequence comes from Mycena galericulata, assembly GCA_029289565.1. Lineage (NCBI taxonomy): Eukaryota > Fungi > Basidiomycota > Agaricomycetes > Agaricales > Mycenaceae > Mycena > Mycena galericulata. The sequence goes on from JARKIA010000217.1 coordinate 128,131, forward strand.
CAGGGGCACTTCGGGCACGGGATGCGCTTGATGGTCCGTGCACAAAAGGCGCCCCGCCGTCCCAATTAGGTGATCGATTTGCACATGTTATGATTACACTCCTTCGCTTCCTCCTCCCATCCGCCTTCCTCCTGCCCCCTCCCCCGCGGCTCCGTTCCTCCTGAATCGCTGGGACTATCTTCTTGGATGTGACCTCAATACCCCTCCGACATGTAGTCGCTGTTCCCGGACTCCAGAATACCGCTGGCGCTTTTTTTCGCGTGGGCTCGTTTGGGGCTTTTTGGCGGCACCCGGCGTCCGGCGCTCCCCTTCGCCCTCGCGGCGCCAAGCCTGATATCTGGACACCGCAATCCTCCACCGCCGCCCGCCCCCAGACAGCAGCTCGCTCATTGGGAGCTGCCCCCGTATGCTGCCACGCTGCGCTTGGCGATTGCTCCCCCCACCCGTTTGCTGCGCCTGGACCCCGGTGCGCTCTCCTACCTCATCTCATTGCTGCCCCGTATTCTAATGGTGTCACACGTAGCGCTCGGCGGGGTGCATTGGCCGCCTTACCCACTGGTACATACGCTGCCTGGGGTCCGGCAGCGCCCCGGCACTCGTCGGCTTCCTGCGCTCCATACGCGCCCCAGTGCCTCGTTGTGTCGCCCTGTGTGACTCGCCTTCCGCATGCCCGTGCGTTGGCTGCGCTCCAGCGGTCCTCGCAACGCCCCCGCTCGTCGCGCTTCCACAACGCCTTGGCGCGCTCGTTGCGCGCCCCCGCCCCCCTCCTTGCCCCGTCTGTGCGTTACGCGGCCCCACCCGCTCTTTGCGCCTCCCGCCCGCTGGTCATGCCGCCTTTCCCGTTCGTTCCGTGCCGCCCTTGTTGACGCGATACCCGCCAGGCTGGCCGCCTGCTATACTACTGCGCTGCGTGTTGCCCGTTTGTGTTGGCCACTTTGCGGCGCACTCCTATTCCACACTGTAATTCCACGTTACGCCGCTCCCTGGCTCCGCCCTTCGTGTATACGTACCGCACTCTTGTTGCGCTCCGCCCCGATGGCTTACCACCCCACCCGATGGTTAGGCCCACGTCCCACCTTTCCGTTTGTTGCCTTTTCCGCATTACTGGCTTGCCTGCCTCCATGCCCAGTACCCGCAGCTCCTGACTGGATTCAGAAATTCACTGGCTACCGCTCTCCGCTCTTCCCATTTTGCCTCTGCGCTCTCATGCAAACCTTCCATGATTATATTTACTCCTCCCTACCTTCGATCCCCCACCTATCCTATACACATATTTCACTTACAGTGCCTTTTCCTCTAACTTCGATATCATTCGCTGTTCACATAGTTATCCGCAATAAAATTTTGACAGCCTCTCTCATTTCACTGCCTCCGATGCTTACCACCTCGCAGTACGAGCCCTAACAGGGGGGATGTTTCCTGGCCTGCAATTGCTACTCGCTCGAGGTCAAATTTTGAATGAGCTTGATGGATTTTGGTCAAACCTTATTAGCCGAACTTTTGAGTCTTTGCGAGCTCTGATCATTCAAACCCGCCAATTCTAGCCACTGTGGGATCTCTCTATGCTAATTCAATAAGTTCTGGAACTGCAACTTGGATAATAAATTAATGTTCTTGGCATTATACAGCCATCCTCGGATTGGGCCGAATCGGGCTTCAAGCGCAGAAAGACCTATTACCGCAGTGCTAGGTGCGTATCCGAGCCTTTGAATGCTTTGAATGTGCTCATCTACATTTGGAATATACATTGTGCATGATTCTGGGACAAATTTTTGGGCGGAGTTGCATTTCGACCAAATGGTAACAGGTATCCAGAGCTTTGTGTCACTGAGTTTGTGTGAACATACCACCACATGTTCAAAAATTTTTTTCTTCCACATCCTCTCAACCTATTAGAACTTGATATCATATCATTTGGTTCATCCCCATGAGTCCCTTTCTTAATTCTTCGGCCCAAATGATCAAGTAACGCCGCTGTAATGGTCAGTACAGTGTCTTTCTGATTTTTGACCCCCCTTGTTTCTCAAGTTTGAGACATCTATAATACTCTTTTCCATCGCAAAAAATGTTCTGCCAATGCCATTTTCCATCTTTCTCAACACAACACTTGCTATAAGGTCGAAATTCTCCACTCAACGTAACTCAAGAACAGTCGAAATAATGGGTATGAGCTTTCCAAAATACATTCAGGATTCATTGGTATACATATCTGATCCCTGCCTCAGTGTTGGACGTTCCCAGAAAAAATAGGTGCCCGTATTCGCGACCACTTGAAACCATTTCTAATTTTTTGACCCCCTCGGTTGACTTGATTTTTACCTCGGATGGAATTTTTGAGTAACTATAAGGTATAACTCCGAGTCCAAATTTTGTTTTTTATCTCTTATACATTACAAGACTACAGACAATTTTCGGCAAATCTTCCGAAAACGGACAAATTCGCGTGACTGTCACATGTGATCCTGTCTTCCCGCCACGACATGTATCTCTCTTGCTGCGTCGTCTCGACCACACTATGCCAGCAAAGCGACCTGGAGGGCCTCTACATACCTATCTGGGATGTAAGGTATGTTTTCATGCGTTTTCCACGCCGGCTCATTCCGTGTTGGTACTCGTACCAGCGCGAGGTCACCGTGCACGCTCCTGACGTACCAACCCTTCGAAAACCGGGCACAGCACTGTACGCTGAGTCTTACCATAGGCACTATGGTGGTGCTGCGTGCGGTTTCGCAGGGTTGTTGCGCCAGGAAGGGTTCACGCCCCTGTTTCTTCCCCATCCCATGCACCGCGCTAACGCCGGCTCTAGGCATTCTCGCGCCCGCACTGAGCGAGACGATCACCCTGCAAGAGCTTCCTCAAGTCCCACTCCCTCCGCTCGGGTCAAGGGAATAAACACTACTGGGTGCGGGCCTCCTTATTTATCAAGCCAAATCAAGGAGTCTTCACTGGGCGATGACCACGCCGCCAGGCGCTCCAGCGCCGCCGTCAACCAAAGGAAGAGGAAAAGGGGGTGGAGGTGCGTACAGCGCTGTAGTCTGTGGCCCACACTGACCATTTCTACATCATTTCTCCGCGGCGAATCGGTGCTGATGAGTGGACACAGTGCGACATGCGCACCCATCGCCCCGGCGTCCCGTCCGTGGGACGCTGGGTCTTTCTGTACCATGTCGAATGCGCTGCATCCAGTGCGAGCCTCGATGGCGCTGCGGTCGTGCCGCGCTGTGCACGTCGAGAATCGAGGCGTATGCTCTCACGAGCAGTGGGCGATCCGCGGTGATGTGCTCTGCGGTGCATGGGGAGATTACGGGCCGCGTGGTGGCAGGGAAGGCGGCACGGCATGGGGCCGCGGCGGGGAGAATCACCGACGGCGCGGTGGCGGCGACGGCGGCAGGGTGCAGGGCGTGCGTGTGCTCGCAGGTCGAGCGAGAGAAGGTCGTGGGTGGTGTGGTACCGCGACGGGAAAACTGGCGTGGTGCTGCACAGGCGCTCATGGGAGGCAGGATTTTGGGCGGTTTGGTATCGCGGCGAGGGAGAGACGCGGGGCTGCGGCCTGCGCGTGTGCTCTTGCTCCTGGGGTTGTGGAGGATTGGGAGGATTGTGGTGGTGCGCGTCGCATCCCACGGGGATTCTGAGTGGAGGGATGTAGCAGGGGTGCGGCGAGTCCCTCGACGCGGCTGTGGTGCTTAGTTTGCGGAAGCCGTCAAGCTAGGATGAAGCAGCCGGCTGAGGATCGTCTGGAGCGGACCACGGCGGAAATGCGCGAGGAGCGATCACGGAGGATGGGAGGTAATTTCTAGACACGTGCAGGGCATGGCGCCGGGATGGAGGCACGCAGTCGTTGCACAATGCACATCTGTTGTGTCTATCTGTGGCAATTTTTCTGTAATTTATAGCAATTTAATCCATATTTTTCATCATAGTTACGAGCCCATCGTCGGCGGCGACGTCGAGCATATGCTTGACGTCGAGTGCCGAATTGGGATGCTTAGGTTATATGGTTTAAATATAGCCACACCGATGCTCATCGTGGGCCACAGCGACGACGATGGGTAGCTCGCTGGGAGACACATAGGAAGAATGATATATCATGCAGCTTTGTGGAAGAGCGGCATTGATATATCACTGATATTCGGAGATCTGCCGGGAATGATGTATCATTCCCCCAGGCTGTGGTGCATTTACTTATCTTATGTCAGATATTTTTGAGCTCATATATCGTTCAACCCTCCGGCCCCCCATTCTCATCCACCATTTTTGTGTGAGTCACTCCATTTTCTTCTTTTACAGCCTTTTGCGGAACTTAGGGCCCGGCCCGAATTTTTTTTTTTTGGTAAGTTTTCGGCAGAATGGCTTTCCTGACCTCAATTCTCAACAGATTCCCTCGGTAGTAGGCTCATTCTATTCGTGTTGTAAGTTCGGAGGGCATGGCATCTTACAATTTTTTCTGAGCACCCCACAATCATTTATTAGGTCAGATTGGGGTGTTTTGAGCTGTATGAGAGCAGAACATGCCACAAAGTAGCTGTTTACAGCTCAAAACACCCCAATCTGAAGGAGCGAGGAGCGAAGCTCCGAGTGATGAGGCTAAGTTTCTAGGGGGGTAGTTTAGCAGAGGGGGTGTGGCCGCGACGTTGACCGACGTTTCGTCTGTTAAAGAAGACTCATCAGGCGGCATGTCTCTCGACAATCAAGCGTGACGGATCACATGATCGTGACAAACTTGGGTGGCGGAATCCGTGGACTCAACGGCACTTGGTACCCAGGTACGCCCGTCCTCCCGACTACTCCCATAAAATTTCCTAGGTCATTTTATGTTTCCCGGTAGAAGTCGTCTTGCTAACTGTGAATTTTTTGGCTACACAGAATTTTTGCGGGGTCAAGTTCTCCGGGGAACAAGACGAGGTGCGCGAGCACGACCCACAGAAAATTCATCAAGCCATTATCCACAGCATCAAAATCCGTAACTTGTATTAGCACATCTCAGGAAATTTAATTATCCGTTAGGTTCACTTCACAGAGGAACCAGGCCCATATTTCGGTGGTCAACCAGAAATATTTAATCAGGGGAATATAAATTCTTGAGCAGTGTCAAGGGTCACGATTAAGCATAGAGGACAGGGACAGAAGTCTCGTCAGATTTAATTTTAAAACAAACTCGGTCTCGCATGTAACACACGAAAACGAGCATTTAACGCATGCGAGACCGAGTTTGTTTTAAAATCTTGCAGAAACTTCTGTCTCAATCAAGCTTGATAGGCGTTCAAGGTCTCACGGTTGATTTTATTCAACACATCACCCAGTGCTGCGGGTTTCTTGAAGCTTGCAAGGAACCGGTCGGTAGATTTACCGAGCCCGCATTCATTCAACACACCGGAAGTGTGACGTCACGCGTCACGACTTTCCGGTGTCGGTTGCGTCTCCCAGATGAAGTACCCCAAAAAGTAGTGCCTCAAAGGGAACTCAGGTGGAGTACTCATAGAAGTAGTGCCTCGAAAGGCACTCCGATGGAGTACCCCGGGAAGTAGTACTCTGATGAGCACTCCAAAACAGTACCCAAAAAAGTACTACTAATTGAGGTACTTAGGGGGAGTACCTTTTTTGCGTAAATAGTACCCGGGTACTCACATGGAGTACCTTTACTTTCCACAGTGAGAATGTGCCCCAGAGACTACCGAACTATGAGACATATTTATACGCACAGTACACAGTGCCGAAGGAGTATACGTACCAGGCTCCTTAATGATTTCAGGAGGAGTTTATCCAGTGGCTAGTCGAGGAATATTCATAGTGACTCCGTGTGTCAATTCACACAGCAAAGGAACCTTGTCCTTCAGTCCTTTTATTCACTCCCGGACCCGTGGCCACGGCTACCTGTGAAACAATTTCTTGAACTCGGATCCGCACGAGCTCGAAACTTATTGTTTCGGCGTACGCCGAAAGTGAGGCAGAAGGGGTGCCTTTCTGCTCAGCAGAAAGTGAGCTGCAGATGATCTGCAGCTCATCTGCAGCTCATCCGCCGCTCATCTACAGCTCATCCACCGCTGATCTGCATCTGAACTGTTGATCATCCCGCGTTGACAGATGTATCGCCTGCGGGATTCCCGATATTGCGTGGATTCAATGGATAATACAACCAACGTTACAGCCCTTTGCGGAACATAGGGCGCGGCCATTTTTTTTTCCTTTTTGAGACATTTTCGATATTTTGGACCATTTCCCTCACTGCAGACTCAATTCACAATGTATCGCTCTGAAACCTATATGAGCGGCATCGCAATGAAATTCCGCGTTTCCTCTCGTGCTTCGTTTATTTTTATTCAACCTGTAAAATATGTAGTATGAAATTATGACTCATTCAAGCAGATCTCCTCCCACAAGGGGAGATGTGGATATGGTGCTCCAGACTGTGATTACAGCAGACATAGGCACATTTCAGAGGTCGCCTCGTCGCTGTATTTGGTTTTTTGTGCCTCTGCTGCCCAAACGATGCAATTGAATGTGAAGATATTAGTGTCTACTTAAGTACAATGTTTCTGCATGCTATATTGACCGGGTACTCAGAGGTTTGTTCTGGGCCCCCTATGAGGTCTTTAGAACAAACCCCACGACTCAGATTCTGAGTAAAGTCCCTCACTATGGAACGCGACGCGCCTCAATGTGACATCAGTTACGGATAACTGCACCACGTGACTGTTACAGATCGCAAAATGGCGCGCGTCGTGTTCCATAGTGAGGGACTGTACTCAGAATCTGAGTCGTGGGGTTTGTTCTAAAGACCTCATAGGGGGCCCAGAACAAACCTCTGAGTACCCGGTCAATATAGCATGCAGAAACATTGTACTTAAGTAGACACTAATATCTTCACATTCAATTGCATCGTTTGGGCAGCAGAGGCACAAAAAACCAAATACAGCGACGAGGCGACCTCTGAAATGTGCCTATGTCTGCTGTAATCACAGTCTGGAGCACCGTATCCACATCTCCCCTTGTGGGAGGAGATCTGCTTGAATGAGTCATAATTTCATACTACATATTTTACAGGTTGAATAAAAATAAACGAAGCACGAGAGGAAACGCGGAATTTCATTGCGATGCCGCTCATATAGTTTTCAGAGCGATACATTGTGAATTGAGTCTGCAGTGAGGGAAATAGTCCAAAATATCGAAAATGTCTCAAAAAGGAAAAAAAAATGGCCGCGCCCTATGTTCCGCAAAGGGCTGTGATCCATACTGTTTGACTGGGTACTTGTGGTCCAGTATTTTATAACAAAAATCGACGTGGCTAACTAAGTCGTTCGAATGTCGAGGAACTCAAAAGGCACGAGAATCACTTAAAGATCTTTGGGAAGAGGAGGCCCAGGACCTTCCAGGTTCTGGGCTCTCTGTGAGTGAGGAACTCGGATGGCCACTCCCACAAACCAAGGGAATGAAATGACCGAACGTCGGCATCCGAGAACGACAACCCACCAAAGATCATTGAGAGACTCACCTCTGAATGAATCACCAACAAATTTGGGATTGAACCAAGGGCATGATTGAAACAACAAGAGCAGATCGACTGCGGCAGTAAAGATAAACTGGGTAAGGTAGTTAGTTGAATGCACAAAGAATGAAGAAAAGTCAAGATTGCGAAAACAAACCACCAAATGGGTCGGCAATCCACTTGGGCGTTAACAAACACCAAATGGGTGCGCAATAGAACGTAGAAATGGCGATAAACAAACACCAAATGGGTGTGCAATTGAGACCACCACCGCGGTGCAAAACAAACGCCAAATGGGCGTGCAATAGAGACGTCAAACGACGTTAAACAAACACCAAATGGGTGTGCAATTAAGACCACCACTCGGGTGTTAAACAAATGCCAAATGAGAGCGTGCAATGGAGATGCCCCACGGGCGGAATCACCGCGCAGTGTGGTGCCTAAGGGAAAGGCCAGTCCAACGAACATAGAATAAAGACTCACCATAATAGTACAACGTAAATCACCAAGGTATAAAGAAGAGCTAATTGCGAGTGCAATTTACCGCACTGTGATGGGGGTCACTGCAGAGGGAGCAAATGTGGACAGCATGGTTGTTGCCCGATGCGTCGCAGGAACCACAGTTGTAGCGCATGCAAACCGGCCGATTATCGTGGATGCGGAAAAGGCCTTCGCGGGTTGCAGTTATGACAAAATTGCGACCATGCCTGCTTGGGTTAGCCTCTGCACACCTAACCGCATTATGCCCCATCCGTCCGCAACGAAAGCAAAGCACCGAGTGCGACCCTTCATCTCGTTCATAGGGCTTACGGCGCTTTGTAGCGCATGCAAACCGGCCGATTATCGTGGATGCGGAAAAGGCCTTCGCGGGTTGCAGTTATGACAAAATTGCGACCATGCCTGCTTGGGTTAGCCTCTGCACACCTAACCGCATTATGCCCCATCCGTCCGCAACGAAAGCAAAGCACCGAGTGCGACCCTTCATCTCGTTCATAGGGCTTACGGCGCTCCGGTTTCTCCCTTCCAGAACGTACGACACCGAATGAAGAAGAGTCCGGGTCCTCGTCCTGTTCAGAGCTCGACATAAGCAGCAAGTTCTTGGCAGATTGCAGAGCATCGCGATACTGGGAATCCTGGACGTCGATGATATATGGTTTGGTGAAGAACTGAGCGCGTATCTTCTTATCGAACACCTGATATGCGGCGAACCAGGTACTGAGATCCGGGTCGCTGAGAATCCGATTGTAGTGCTCCACGAAGCCTCGAAAAATCCGTGCACCTGCGGATGCTTCCAAGAACGTGAGGAAGGTGTTGTAGCAGGTAAGGAAGGTCGCCTGGTCCAAAGTTTCTTCGTCTGGGAATTCCGAGACGTCGATAACAGTGACCCTGGTCGTCTCCCCAGTGCCATGCTTAACCGTCTTCACGTTGCCCGAGCGAAGTCGCTCCAGGGATTGCGGGAGAAACAAGGTCAAGGGGGGCGATATTCCATTCTTCGCCAACGAAAATACCGCGTCCGGGATGCTGTTGTCATGCGCCTGGAAAGAATTTTTCTCAGCAACGGCATCTTCGAAGAGCAGCCTGTTTGAGGAGTGGGCAATGTGGGGAGTGGCTGTTTTCTGGAAGGCAGCATCCCCAGAGCTTCCAGCCTCGGACCTTTCTTGGACAGAAGCGACCATGAGGAAAGGGGTCAACTCATCTGGCTCGTCCTCCGAAACCTCGTTGTCTCCTTTCTCCCTTCTTTCTCCCCTCTTCTCATTTCGTTTCTCTCGTGCCGCATCCAGTCGCCGTAAGATCCCGACACTCTCGCGAGGCAAAACGACGCTCCCTCTCGCAATCCCTTGGATAGGGGCTCGCACAGAACCGATGAATGGGCTAGTTTGGCCAGAGATTCCATGGTTTCCAGGAGGCATTGGAGAGGATTTGGCTGATTTGGCTGAAGAAATAGAACCAAGGACAACGCAGTTCAAACCAGAAAAGGTTGAGAGTGTGCGAGGAGAGAAGGAAATTCATCGACTTATTCGGCACACTCCTTAGTCAGCCGGCTTTGCGCTCAGCCTCGCAAGCTCCCCTGAGCTCAAGCTGTCAATGTCATTGTTTGATTGAGGCGCGCGTTGTGATCTCATCCCAAATCGGGATGTGGCGGTGCCGTGCGCTTTTGTTTTCGTCCCCATTACGCCGCGACGCCGCCAAAGCCTATTGTCTTATTGTGTACTAGGCCGCTTCGTTCATTGGCATGTGTGCCTCTTATTTAGCAATCTCCGAGTCAGATGAAGAGCATGCGAAAAGACTTCGAGAAAACAAATCCGGCCATGTAGACTTTCAGGCTCGGAACTGCTCTTTGATTGCTCTGCCGCCTGTCCTGCTGCTCAGCTGCAAAATTTATTTCCTCCCCATTAAAATTTCACTCCGGTTTTCTTCAATGAGGAGCCCGTTATTGGCGGAGTTTCGCTGCGACGGGCCTGACAAACAATTAAGGTGGTGGCGGAGATTCTGCTCTTGCTCTGCACTTGATTTGCTAGAATCTTGCCCGCAATCATTGGCGGCAGAAAACACTCCAACCCCTTGCATACTGTACAGCCTGGCACAGCCAGACTAGTCACATTTTCTGAGAAAAATTGTTTCGAAAATGCCCAGAAATCAACATCACTTTGTTTCGATTGAACAGCGCTCGAGGAAAGATACTCTTGTAGTTGAGATGGAAAAAGTAGCTCCTTGCCCAGCCCTACAATTTAAATTTGTACTCCATCATAAGTGAGCCGTGGCTAAACTACAGATCTGCGGCTGACTGCCGCTCAACTGCAGTGAACACCCTGGAGGTCTATTCTCAATCCGGGCTGCAAGTAGATTGTTCCTCTACAACATGCGAGGTACTAGTATCCTCGTTGTAGTGTCTATCAACGAGTGTCTAATTGTTTCGGGACGGCTTGTTCACGTACAAAAAGGAGAGGTTGAACATGTGAACACACTATTTACTTACATAATATTTTAATCAATTTCCGCTGCGAATTCTCCAAATGTAATGTTCTTGTTGCTGAAGCTGGTCGGCCATACTGTGGATAATATTTAAGTCAATCAATTAGAAATTCATGTCACACCCTCATATTATCTTATCTATATTAGAGAGAGCAGTTCAGCTCACATCCACCTGATCATCTGTTCCTCATCGACTCCTTCAGCCCCGAGGTCCTCATGAGCGCTGGGGCGCGTGTAGGGGATGCCACGCTGGCATAAATTAGGGCAATGGTGGGGGGCGACTCGCGCAGAATGCGTCGATATAAACCGTCGGCGAGAACCTGTAGGTTACCAGGGTAGGGGGGTTGGAGGCATCTTCCCCCTCCATCTCCAGCGCATCCAGCGTCGCGACAGTGCGCATGAGGTTGGCTGCCAAAGCGGGCAGAAGTGGGGCCTGGTCATCCGACCAGAGAAAAGCCAGAGGCTGCCCGAGGCCCGCGAGCTCCTCCTCGAGCTCCTCCTCGAGAGTCGGAGCGAGGTCATCGCGGGCTGGTGTAGGTGCGGGGTCGGGGTCGGCATAGGCGATTAGGTCGATTGAGGGTCAAGCTCGCGACCTCTCCACTATGCAGCAGGTACTGGGGATCTTGTGACAGGTTGGTCCTCCTGCGAGGACTCCGAGCCCGAGACAACATCGTCGGGTGTTCTGAGGTGTACCGTGCCTGTCTTAGGGGGGGCGAAGGTATTTCGCGGGGTTTGATGGTGGTGGTCTAAAGAGGAAGTCATCCGATTTTTTGCCTTGCCATTGAGAAAGGCAGAAGACCTTTATTTTTTTCGCATCTGGGTTTCAACTCTGTAACTTGGGTCCAAAATATGACAAATATATGTTGAAGCTCGGTTGTCACCTGGTCTATGACATCAATTGATACCCTTATTGTCTTCACCGATACTGATCTTCCCCTGATTGTTCTTATTGTCTTGTCCATCTCTATTGTTCTAGCACATATATAAGTAGCTAGGATTCAATGGATCGAGGCTTTTTGCCACCCCATCTGTGACCCATCTGAGACTCTGCCTTTTTGGCTCCCATCTGAGACCCATCTGTGACCGCACATCTAACAATATAGTGTCAAAAAAAAAAAAAAAACGGGGTCAGAGTTCATATGTAGACAACCTCACTATTTTGGTTGAAATGAAAAACAGCTTGAAGGAATCACAACTTCTAGATTGGAACAACCATTTGTAAGATTGTTTACAGCTAGTGTCGGAACCGAAGGCGCGGATGAAATTTTCTTGTTTTGGAACATTTCGAAGAATTCCCGATATCTCAGTTCTCCAGGGCCGATTCACATGAAAACTAGATGAAGAAGTGCTAATCCGTGGCAGAACTAGTGACAGAGTGGGATTTACAAAAATATTACGCATTGGGTAATTTGAGTTTTCGAGCTGTTTTCACGCTAAATGCCATTTAGCAAGCCCAGAACATGTTGCAGGGGCCTAAGATCTGTGAGGAGCAATATTACATTGCGTGCTCGATTTCCACATCAAAGATCGAAACTGGGCTCAAAGTCGGCGTGCAGGAGGGACCGCATCGAGTGCGTAACCAAGGCCAAGGCCACAAAGCTAGCACGCAACCTCCTGTCCATGAGGTTCTCATGGCTCGAAACAAGTTCTCGTCGGGTTCTTTTTTGGATGACTAGGCGTGAAATCTCAGCGACATGCTCAAGGATCCGCTCACTTTCAACGTTTTCAAAATGAAGATTGACAGTTGTAAGCTGTGAATTTCCCGCTTGAACTAGTCGAATTTTATGGTAAAGTAAATAAAAAGAGTCCGAACAAAGTACGGTAAATTAAACTGCGCACACAGGACGATCGGGTTGCATACAGGACCACAGGAGGTAAGGCATGGCGGCCATTGGCCAGGGACACCGACAGTGGTAGATGGGAATGATGTGGTCCGTGTCCGAGCGGCGCGCTGGGTAAATGGGATGACAAGAGCGACGGGAGGATCCGGATGATGGAGGGAGAAGTCCGAAGACGGGAAAGGGACTACGCATCACCGTCATCCATTGGCTCCATTGCATCTTGGTTCTTGTCTCTTACTTAGCTGGGGCTCTTTATTCATATCCCAGTGTTGAACTGAGAGACATACAGGCCTTTTCCAGCCACGGGAGAAGTAATAGGATGGGAAAGGGATCAGTGATGACAAATGCGGGAGTCACGCTTTTATACGCGGTGCAGTTATATACCAATTTAGGATCGTCAGTCTTGCTCGGATTGTCTCACTCTTTTGGGGAAGAATGTAGCTGATATTGTGATCTATCATAAGAAAAATACTTTGAGGCCAATATGGCCCGGATTTAACCATAATCAAGCAAAAGGAAAGTTGATCAAAGCTCTGATGTATTACTGACAAGGGGCTGCCAAGATAAGAAATTTCCTTATTTGGGGGGGGGAGGGGGGGGGTCCCTTGGCTGTGAAAAAAACATTATATGCATTGTAGGTAGCAGTGTGTGTGGGTGTATTTCATGTATCCTCGAGGTAAATCATGTCTTGCCCATGGCTGTGAGGATAGACATGGCCATATGAAAGGTGTACATGGAAGTCTTAGGCCTCTCAGACGAAGGGGTGCAGCGCGGCCGCCGGCAACGGTGGCTGCGGGAGAACTCGGCAAATGTTCCGGGAGCTCGGCAAATATTACCCGACCGGTAACCGAGCTCCATCTGATGGAAATTTCCATATATGGGCACTTTCCCATCACGTGGGGAGGGAGGGTCCCCCCCCTCGCCTGTCTGAGCAAAGAATTTCGACGTAAGGTATATTTTTCGGAAATCAGTAGCCCCTTGATTACTGATTGACCTTCAAACGTGTCGAATTCAGATAGATGCTACAGGCCGTTTCGGCCCGCCGTGACGATTTCCTTTCTTTTCCTCTCTTTACTTTACTCTAAACTAATTGCATCTTCATCTCTCTTTCTCTCTTCTCCGAATATCCCCGTACCAGATCGGCAACCATCTCTTTCCCACATCATTTTCCTACACGCGATGCTTAGTAACCCAACAAGCACTTGGATTTTATCCAGGAGAGGCCGGTGAATGCAACGAATCCGAATGCGTTGTTTTAGCGCTCAGTGGGTCTACGATCTCCAGGTACGGCTGCTAGATAATTTCAGTAGAGAAATGATCTGACCGCGTTTCTGTAATCTCGGTTTCATTATGATTGTCCCCAGTGCCGCTTATGAGCTACATACGACTTGAAACAGATCGGGGACAGAGGAATGAATGAGTCTGCGGGAAGATGCAAGGGCATCTCGGCCAAACTTTAGATTTTACTAGTCAGTTAGAATCTGCATTGCCATCGCCCTACGACCTCCTCAGACTCTTTAACCCTAGGCCGTACAGCCGACACCCCGTATTCTCGAAAGTCCAGCCATATGGATTGGAGCTGGGGGGTATATGCTTGTATCCATAACGGCTACAGGAGTAGGTCGGCTGAAGTCATAGTGCGAGGCGGAGGGTATACTAACGTGGGAAAGTCATACCGATCCGCGATCTCATAAATTGTGGAGTAGGGACATCCATAGCCGCCGGCGCCGGGGCACTTCGAGAATAGACATTCGGGACAAATGCGAATGTAGAATGGCACAGGTAGCGGTTCATCGAAACTGAAATGTCTTCTTCCAGGTGTGATTCGACTCGATAACTCGGTGCTCACTTCATGAGGAGATGCAATCTGATACTCGAGAAAGCGGGTACCGGTTCTCCCAGACGATGTCGTTGGTGACGGCTATCGAGTTATAATGCTCGATCAGTGGCGCAAGTTTTGGACGGAGCGCACCTGTTCTTGGCGAGCCCAGCACCGGGGGAAAAAAAAGACGAAGAGAAGAATGGTGGATGATCGTCAGTCCTGCTTCTATCTTCGATATCTTCCCACGGTAAGCTCCGAGCCGAGTCGTGCCGAGCGTTGAACGCGCAGAGCACAGTTGCGTGCCTGAGCACTAATATACGCGGCCCAAACGTGGCCTTCAGTGAGGATAATGGATACATTATTATGACGTAGGATTGGGCCTCTACGAGGCAGAAGCTGAACCTTTAGGCAGAATGATAATTATATAGGACACAATAAGTTTGTAAAACAATATGGCTGATTTTGCAGCATTTCCCCCTCAGAGTCAACCGACTCGGAGTATAGGTTGATAGCTACTTTTCATCCAACACTAGTTTGAAAATAATGCTAAGGTGGCTTCATAGTGCAGCCTCCAAACGGGGCCTGTCTGTCCGCCATAGAGTAAATTACGTGCAGCGTGAGCAATGTTTTTTTGAACGCGTATAGGGTGCAAGCACGACTTACGTGCCATCGGGGCGATTCTGGATGGGAGTGCTGGCAGGCCCCAGTTCCAGCGCCGCAGTTTATCGCATCCTGAACCTCAGCAGGTGCGCTGAAGACTCCGAAGATAAGGATGAACAAGATTATGAAGATCGTGATGAGGGAAGTGGATCGAAAAAGCGGAGGTCCAAACCACCTCGAGGCGTAATCAAGATCAAGAAGCGGATTATGGGGACGGGGTCAAAGCAGAGGGCACGCAAGCTGTTAAGAAAGTTACGGCTGTGAAGGGGGTAAAAAGTAGTATCTGTGGTTCAGATAATTTTTAAAGGGTGGAATTGCGCGCAGGGTAGCCGGAAAGCGCCTGCGGCAAGGTGGGAGCCAAAAAAAATGGGTCCTGGAGCGCGAAAATGGTACTTTACAAACACCCTGTCCGAAATAGAGTAAATCAGCGGCCGATGACCGGATTTTATAGAGCAAATCGCCTTGAAAAATTGGAAAAAAGCGGACAGGGCTCAAAGGTAGTGTCCGGGGGCCTGTGCAGAGCCCCCAACGTCCTTAAAATCTGTTATTTTTAACCCGGAACTATCGGCCGCTACTGATCCGTCGGTGATGGCTACCAGTTGGCGCAACAGCCACCACTGTTACGGAGTGCTACCGGGTTTCAGTGATGTGCTACTGGTGGTCCCCAGATGACGGCTAGCTGGTAAATTTCCAGCTGTCAACCAGCTGGATTCGCATGTCGGTGATATGTGATTCAGAAAGGTGGAACCATGATCATTAAAATCAGAATATATTCACCAGTGCAAGTGTATTGTGAGTGCTAACAGCTGGTCTCAATCTCGCCTCGGAGTCTGCTCGGCCGTTTTTTTTTTTTTCTTTCCTTTTTGGTCGATTTTTGATCCTCGCGACCGTTGCCCCTGCGTTTCAGGTGTTTGAAACGCGTCACGATCTTATTTCCTGCATCAAAGAGGAATATTGTACAGTTGTGGACAAGCAAAGTCCACAAAGTACCTGTAGCCTTAACTAGACTTATTTAAGTCCCAATTCCAATTTTCCTGGGACCAGACTGGCCCAAAGAGTTCAAAAAACATGCTCCGAAGTTTTTCCCACGACAAAGTAGCGGCGCCAAATTTTTTGGCCAAGATCCACAAAATAGATTTGCAAATAGAGACGATTCGCGAAAAAAGTGTTTATCCTTGTTTAGCATAGCCACAGTGATGCGATCAACGAAACGTCCCAGTCCGTGCAATGTCGCCCAATGTGGGAGATGCAAGTGTCCAAGATTGGTATCGCAGCTCCCTAGAACCGTACGGATACTGGTCGTAATGTGTGACAACATTTGAACCATATAATCATCAAACGGATCATAAAATCGTGACATTTGATCGAAGAAAGAACATTTTATTGCGCAAGAATCACTTGATAAAATATTGGCTTTCTTACAGATTCAGATGCAGCTCAACGAGCCGCGTCGATTGCGCTATTTTTCATATTTTTCCCACGATATTTAAGGGGCCGCCAAAATTTTGGACCCTCCTGGATACTAAATGCCCTTTTCCGGAGGAACGGCTCGACAGAATTACTTAATTTATAGCGCAATCGAGAGCTCTCGACGAGATCTATCGATTGGAACATTCATCTCGGCTAAAAAACTCGACTTTCATTTTGGTGGACTTTGTTTGTCCACAACTGTAGGACCGGCGCAGGGCGCCTGGTGCTGGGTGTGTCGATCAGTAAATTTGACGCAGCGCAACGCGTCAGTCAAAACGTCCCTGCGTTATGCAGCATCACTTTCACTGTGCCCATTCGAAACAGTTTCAAACGGTTTAAAAACGCTTTGCTTGCCGCTTCTGTTTAGTTTGCGCCGGAAAGTAAATGGTTGGAGTCTTATGCCCCTGTCGCCAAGCTCGCTTCGATCCGCACTATCCTCGCCAAAGCCGCCGAGCTCGACTGGGAGCTGCACCAGGTAGACATCAAAGGAGTATAGCTGAATGGGGAATCAAACAGACGCAATCAAATTGGCGGTGTATTGATTAATTTATTTGAGGTGAGACTTGGACTCAGCCCTGACTGTGTGGCCTTTTTTTTTTTTTTTTTTGGAGCGTTTGGGATAATGACGTTCAGTCTGCAGAAGCATTCCAAAGTCATCCGCTGGGTCTACCAGAAAGTTCCAGTTAATGCCGGGGAAGTTGTCCAGGGAGGAAATGCCATTATGCACAATTACCATAGTGTGGGACTCCAGCCTCCGTAAAATTAGCCTATCCCATTTTTTGAATCTTTCAATCTCAATGGCTGTATACCCACTAAAACCCCCACTGTATATGTCCAGTCATCCGGCAGCGAGTCTTCATTCATTAGTAGACCACTCCATGTTCTTAGGACAAGATCCTTATTCAGCGCAAGATTGTGCACCTCAACATCTGTCATCTTTCGGTCTGGATTCTTTAAAACTTTGTCATTGCGAATATTCCAGATTGTGTGCCATGCAGTGGATACCAGGATGGCAAATAATCTTCCCATCTCAGGGATAATTTTGCCTTTCGAGCCTTTGAAGCTAACAAGATTACAACCCAATATAAGCCCCCAGCTTAGGGGAGGCCTTTTCAGGGACACCACAGGTTTCACAGATTGCGGTCTTTGGCATCCAGCCACCAAATTTTCAAATGAGCTATAGCGTCTTAATGAGAGGAATTCTTGGACCTATTTCAGGTATATGCAGCCTAGAAATGGAAATGTACGTGCTGTTCATTCCATAACAAGGTACAAAACGGTTGGCCGGGGATAAATAAAATCAAAAAATTGACATTCATGATGCGTTTTGCTACAGGTAAAGTTCGCTTCCCCCGAGCGCGATACGCCGGCGACAGATGCGCGAAGTGGAATGCGGACAAAGGAGCATCACGTGTCTCTCCCATTCGATGCCGAGCGCTCGGCCGTTATTCGTTACCCGTTATTTCGAACTCCCAAACTTTGTGATTTCTGGGAGATCAGTCGACTTGGTTAAGCTTTCTAAGACACCTATCAATATTGGCCCAGGTGTGGTGGCAGATGGTGACCCCGGGACAGCAGCCTGCGAATGCACTGATGAGGAATTGTACTTCTCTAAAGACAGAGCATCTAGGTCAATAATTCTTTGCAGGAACGGCGGGAGCAGCATGGCGGGATCCAGGGAGTTGTGTCAGCGGAGAGCGCATGCTGCTTCGGGAGGCGTTGAAGCTGTGGTTGCTGTTTGGCAGGTTGCGGCAGCGTCTGATAGATCGGAGAGCCAAGGGATCGGTCGATGCGATGCGGCGGCGGCGGCAACGAGGAGTTAGCGACGGGGCGTTCGAGGGCATGCAGGGGTGGACAAATCCGGGCCTGGCATAGCAAGGGAATGCGTTGAATCTGCACAGCAGCAGAGATGGAGTCAACCTTTCCTTCGGCATCTGTCAAGGAGTCATGAGCCTCATCCATACCCAAAAAGAAAAAAAAATCGAAACGAACAAGGGAAGCAGAACTACCCGCCGTCTCCAGTTCAAATAATTGCACTTGAGGCAGACCCAATCCGTACTCCCTCTGTTGCCAGTGTTGATGATGGGTGGCTTATAAATGCGGCTCTGTGAGCAGAAAAAAAGATAAGGGAGAGGGAAGGAAAACCTGAACCCCCATCAAGCTTGGTCTGATCTGTCCCCGCTCAGGGAGCCATTCATTATCAGGCCAGTACATGGTGCACGGACACAAGGGATCGCGTGAGATGTTTTGGACCTTTC
The DNA here is from genome assembly GCA_029289565.1 of Mycena galericulata. Taxonomy (NCBI): domain Eukaryota; kingdom Fungi; phylum Basidiomycota; class Agaricomycetes; order Agaricales; family Mycenaceae; genus Mycena; species Mycena galericulata. The sequence continues at coordinate 146,638 of JARKIA010000217.1, forward strand.
CGCCAACCGCAAACGCATGACCAGAGGGAGTGAGCTGGCGAACGAGATGAAGCTGCTGCATCCACTGCAGGGGAGGGCGAGGGGATCGACATTTGATGCATGTCAAGTTAGGCCTGTCGAAGGGAAAGCGTTTGTCAGAGAATGAAACTCCGTTAGATCGACTCACCTAAAATTGTGGGCAGCACATTTTGGCAAAGAACATCTATAAGTGCAGCTGTATGTCAGGTCAAGCGACAATCATGGATTGGTACTATTCATGTTGAGAGAAAGGGACCATGGCTGTCCGACAAAAAGGATGGAGAAAGAGGGTCTCAACTCACATCCAGTCACCGAGATCGATTCTGTTGAATTGCACTATTCGATGCCGCCCCGGCAGCACAGTGCTGTGAATGCAAATTTGGCCGTGTTGGCCTCGTCGCAAATCTAATGGCCTTTGAATCACACTATTCAATGCCGCCCCGGCAACACAGTGCAAATTTGGCCTTGTTGGCCTCGTCGCAAATCGAATCAGAGCCCCGGACAAAAAATCTGAGTCTTCTTGAAATTGAGCTGGCTATCTCCCCGTGCTGCGAACTCAAATAAGGCACTTGAACTGGGATCGATTCTGTTGGATTGCACTATTCGATGCCATCCCGGCAGCACAGTGCTGTGAGTGCAAATTTGGCCGTGTTGGCCTCGTCGCAAATCGAATGGCTTTTGAATTAGGAAACTCTATGGCAACGGAAAATTCGGTGAAGGGGTCGACGATCCAGCGGGTGAGTATCGGTGCAGTAATCGCAATGATATCTTACATTAGCAACAGAGCCGCCATCCGCGAAAAGATTTAAACCCAGTTTAGCAACAGAGCCGCCATCTCCGAGAAGACCTAAACCCAGTAGAAGGTATTGGAGAAAAAATACCCCAATCCGCGAACAACAGGCTTTTTGTTGAATATCAGGGTCGGCAGTCATACCAATTCTCGTGGAAAGGTGATTTGAAAGACGAAAATCCAAGCTCGCTGCCCATCTCTGCACTACGTACACAATGTATCGCCCGACTTATCCTCTTCCTTGCCGAGCTACCTCCGAGTTTGCCGCGGCCGCTATCTCAGATGCCACGTCGCCAGCCATCCCAGCACCTTCAAGCCCTCACACCTTCAACCCCAGCTCAACCCTCAAAAGGCTTCTTCCCTAGTCTCTTATAAACAGACGCTACAACAAAAATTACTCGTACCTCGTGTGTTGTAGTCCCTGATCGGTGTGATTGGAAGTCGACCTTATTACGTAAGCTCAGATTTCTCGGCTCTCTTTCACACATTTAGGATGAATGTGAGGGATTTATTTTGTCAGATTATCACTCAATGAATCAGAATGGAGAATTTTCTCACTCAAGTTTTTAGCAGAAGAGCACAGGCGAAGAGGTCAAATTTGATGGACCGTTGATAAGGCATGTCACGAGTGCGGGTCACCCGCGAGTCATGACGGGTTGACCCGTGGGAATACTCGTGGGAAACCCGACTCACGGGTTCGGGTACCCGTCGCCATGGGTATTCACGGATCTGGGGGATGCCTAGGGACTCTTCTTTCACTCCGACCACGTGGCACCCCAATTAGGACCCCGGAAATCGGCAGTGGCACCAACGCGCGTCGCGTCGTTCGCGCGCAATACTCGATCTATTCACCTGTAACTGAACAGGCAGTCTAAACTACTTGTTATCTACCAAAGAGTGAAAGAAGCATGTCGACTCCTCCCAGGGGATCACCCCCAAAACCGACACCGCTGGATTCGCCGACCACGAAAGACATCCAGCAAAGAGTGGGGGGGCTTGTCAGCCGCCCCCAACTCGTAGAAGCGATTGACAACTTGAAAGCTAAGAACAACAACATCAGAGACGCTGATTCTGCCAGGCACTATCTCGTGGAGAGCCACTGGCTTGCGAAAGACGCACCATTCACTCGCACCGAGCTATTTTCGGTGCTGCTGAAAGTGTCGCTGCTGCCACAGACACTTCAGAAGTCCATGAACCACACACTCCGTGCCCTTGCCTTCATGGCTGAGGTCATCGACGCGGCAGTGGCTCAGGAAGTGGCGGATTGCTGCGGGGAGGCAGTTAGCGAAGCCGTATCACCGATCATCGAGGGACTGGTGGACAGCCAGCACGGCATCCAAGTGACCGTGAATGAGCTTGTTGGTACGTCTTCCACTTTGTCTGCAATGGTGGGGGAGTCGCGCGAGGAGATACGGGCGCTGGAGGCGCAGGTCAAAGTCCTGAAAGAGACGGTGGAGCAGGCAGGGAAGGCGACGGTGGAGGCCGTGGAAACGCAAGCGGCGCGCCCGGTACCAACGGGTCCAAAGTCGTACGCAGCGGCAGCGGCTCCGGTCATGACCGCGGAGCAAGCGGGGGTGCTGGCGAGGAGTGTCCGGATGCGCCGCCAGATTCTTGTTGACAAGGCAGTGGATGCGACGTCGGATTCCCTCGCGGGATTGTCAGAGTTAGAGCTGAAAGAAAAGGCGAATCTTGCGCTGGGGATCATGTCAGAGAAGATGGATGGTGCGTTGTTTGTGGCGGCACGCCGCCTGCAGAACGGAGGCGTGGTTTTTGACTGTGTGGATGAGAAGACGGCGTCTTGGGTTAAATCCCCGAACGTCATGGAGAAGTTTGTGGCCGCGTTGGGCGGCTCGTGCGTCTTCAGGCCCCGGAGGCTCGAAATGATAGCGGAGATGGTTTCCATTGAGACACGCATAGATGATGCGGGGACGTGGCGCGTGGTGGAGAAGGAGAGCGGACTGAAGGAAGGAGACATCGTGGGGGGCCGCTGGATCAAAGCGCTGCATCGTCGCGCGCCGGGCCAGAAGGTCGCTCACGTGAAGATTGAGTTCGCATCTGCGGACGCTGCTAACCATGCCATCGACGGCGACCTTTTCATCCAGGGAATGCGAGTGCGGGTCCGGAAGTCGGAGGAGGAGGCCAGGAGATGTGCGAAATGCCAGAAGTATGACGGCCACTTGGCGAGCGCGTGTAAATCCGATGTGGACGTGTGCGGGCGGTGTGCGAAAACGCATCGCACGGCAGACTGCCCGGTGACCGACTCGGGCACCTTTAGCTGCTCCAACTGCGGAGTTGACGGGCATGGGGCGGTGGATCGCCAGTGTCCCGTCTTCCAACGAGAGCAGCAGCGTCGGAAGGCAAAAGACCCCACTGCGGGTTATCGCTACTTCCCGACCGAAGACCCCCGCACTTGGGCTTCTTCGGCAACGCCGCAGTCGGCAGTGAACGAGCCAGCAGCGACACAGCAGAGAGGAGGAATCGGGACGGGACGACTTGCGGGGGGATATGTTGGTCAAGGAGGAGGGAATAGGGGGAGCGGATTTGGAGGAGCGGTTGATCAGGGGTGGGATGGACGGCGAGCGAGACTGGCAGCGCAGGGGAACATGTGGGCGCCGGACGGCCGCCGCCAACCAGCCATCTACGAAGCATTCCAACGGCAAGCAGACGGCCTGTCGCAGTCGCAGCGGAAAGGAATTTTGGGCAGGACAGCGATGGCGAACAGTGCGAGGGCAGGCAGCGGAGGCGGAGGTGGAAGTGTCAATGAGAGGACAGGCGGCGGAGCAACGGATGCGGGGGGAGGAAGTAGTGCGGGAGGACGAGTAGATTGGACTGATACATCCCTGCCAGCGCGCCCTCCTCTGAACGGTCTCTTCGCTCACCAACCCACCACTCCTTCGCCTCTCGCTCAGGTGATGACCCGGGACCCGGACCCTTCCGTGGACGGCGGCGTATGAATCCACGACCTCGGGGAGGTCCGCTGCCACGAAAGCTGATGATCTGGCAGCAAAACCTGGACCATGGACTCAACAATCAGCACGAGCTTCTGCAGACAATGGGGAGAGACCGTTACCATTTTGCCGCACTACAAGAGCCATACGTGGGCCCGGGGAACGTAACAAGGGCGAACTCGCACTGGAGAGTGGTGTACCCGTCGGAGCACAGGAGAGAGGAGGGAGCGCCGAGACCGAGGGCGGTGATGTTGGTGAGCACCTCCCTACCGACGGAAATGTGGTCGCAGATCTATATCCCGTCGATGGATGTGGTGGGCATCGAGTTGAGGGGCGCATTCGGCACCCTATGTCACGCTTCGACGCGTTCCAACGCCGCACGTGACCACGTGCATCCCCGACGTACCCGACGGTGTATCCCTATCTATTCCACGTGACCGCGAACGACACGTGAAGGACCCATGACGTCACAACACGACGACACAATAAGGTGATCGACGCCTAACGACGACGGGTTATTGTACACGAACAATACGGACGATGGACACACATAATTAATAAATGATCTGTAGCATACACGACCTTAAGTCGTTATTGTAGTCAGTAATTATAGCGACCTCTAAACAGTATAAATACAGTAGATAGTCGCTTGTATTCTTTAGACTTTTTATTCAGTTCTTCTACCGCTCCTCTTACCCTCCAACCCCCAATCCTTGGTCGCACTGCGCGCCTTGGACGGAGACCGAGCTTTAGTTGTGACATAATAAAAAGTCTACCCTTCATACCTTCCTACCGCCCCTATCCTTTCCCTTTCCTCCCCACTTTACCTCTTACCCTTTCTGCGCGTCGTGCGCAGCCGCTTCATCAAGACCCATTTACCCTTTCCGACCTCTACCCGCCCGCAACGGTTAATCGTGCGATCGACATAGTACGTGATCCACTATAACGGACAGACACCAGGCTACGGGAAACGTTGAGACCGTCCCACGCCTTACGGTAGTCGCAGGAGTGCCGGTCTGACCTTCGGGAAGGACCGCCTCGCAGTCGTCGGGGGTGTCGTAGAAGACCCGGGACTGTTCCGTCCGCAAGAGATCACCTCCTACCCACCAACCGCTTAGTGCGGATTCCCCTTCCCCCACCAACCTCGCCGGCCCGTCGCAACGTATCGCGACACTCATACCATTTCGGATTCGTCCGACTCAACCCCGCCATCACCCACCGGATCCTCGTCGGATCACCCGCTCTCCCTCTCCACCTCCCCCTTATCCCCTTTCGAACCCCGACCTTCCACACCTCCCGCTCCGTCCCTCCCACCTATTTTCACACCCGTCACCATCCCCCTTCGGCCCGCCATGCCGAACTACAAAGTCATCCTTGCCAACCCCCCGCCGTTCTTCAATGGCAACAAGACCAAGTGGAGTAACTTCCACGACACCCTCTCCACCTACATCGCCGCATACGACGATGAACTGGACACCCAGAAGAAAAGGGTGTTCTTCACTATCTCGTTCCTCCGGAACGAGGACGGCTCGGACTGCCTCGCGGCAGACTGGGTCCGGAACTGGAAGAAGCGGACGTTTTCCGCTGCCGGCGTACTTCCCGCCACCTACCTCCACTCGGCACTGATGGCCGAACTGGAAGAGGCGTTCAAGGATCAAAACCTTGCGCAAGTGGCGCACCAGCGCCTGACGGCGACGCGGCAGGGAAGCCGCTCACTCGTCGAGTTCATCCAGCAGTTCGAGCTGGATGCAGAATTGGCGGGGTACAGCCCCAACTCCGCCAACACCGGGTACAACGCGTTCCTGGTGGAACTTCTGGAGGATTTGGTCTCGAAAGAGATCATCGAGCAGGTGTACGCGGGCGGGAACCAGGTCCCCGACACGTACAAAGGGTTCAAAGATCGCCTGATGGTGATCAACGGGAACCAGGAGCGCAAGAAGCTCCGAGCGGCTCAGCGGAGCCGAATGTTCTGGACCCCGGCGCAGAAAACCGCGCCGGTTGTCAAGGGGAACGCAGCGGTCGCCGGCGGGCAGCCGCATTTGATGAAGAAGATCGGGCCCGGAGAGGTGGCGCCGATGGATGTGGATCGGACGGGGCCGAAGCGGCCCGCGTTCAAATGTTACAACTGTGGCCAGGAGGGCCACATGAAAAGGGACTGCCCGGCGCCGCGCGCCAATAAATTTAACATTCGGTCGATCAAGGCCGAAGATTATGCTCAAGAGGACCTGGCCGTCCTCGCCGCCACGCTCCGCGAGGCGGGTTTTTAAAAGGGCCCCCGCTCAAGGCCGAAGCGGCGCCCCAGACTCCCAGATTGAATGCTATATATAAAATTGACCCTGTAGTTACCCAGGACCCCGAGGACGATATATATACGGATGTAAATGCTAGCCTACGTAAGAGTATAAACGATTTCCTCGTAGCTAGTGCAGAAAATAGTAGAAAAATACGTGTACTGGAGAATCAGAATCGGAAACGTAACTTAAAAAACCGGAAAAAGAACGAGAAGGATCAGGAGTGGAGTAAATTTAAAAAAGCATTCAAAAAGGCCCCTGGAACCCAAACCAGTGAGAAAAATAGCGAGAATAAAAAGGGCGGCGATGCCGCGAGGGCTCAATCCCAAAAGAGGGAGGAAGCGCCCAAGGAGGACAAGCAGAAGAAGTGGAGAGGAGCCACGCCGATCCGGGCACCCGCAGGGCTGTCCAAGATGGAGAAGGCGAAGTGGCTAGCGCGGAGAGCTCTTGGGATGCCGGAGAACAGGCTACAGGAGGAGATGCGGGCGCTGCAACGAGAGCGGAAGCACAACGAGATGTTGGTGCCGATCACTCTCACGGCGCTGGACACGGGGAAGACGCACTCGATCAAGGCGCTTCTTGATAACGGGTGCACCACCACGTGCATAGATCGGGACTACGCCCGAGCAGAGGGATTCGAGCTCAAGGAGCTCGATCGGAAGATCATCGCGCGGAATGCGGATGGGACGGAGAATACGCGGGGCAGGATCACTCATTACGTAGAGTTGATCATGCAAGTCGGACCACACGTCGAGCGCCAGAAGTTCTTAGTAACAGGACTTGGCAAGGCCCGCGTGTTCATCGGGTACAACTGGTTGTTCCAACACAACCCCGAAGTGGACTGGCGATCGCAAAAAATAGCCTTTTCACGGTGCCCGGTCGAGTGTAACATGACCGGAACGGAGTCCCACACGGTGCCCGCGGTGGAGGAGTGGGAGGAAGGCGAGTCGATCCTGTTGGTCGACTTCGCAGAACAGATCGATCTGCGCGCCAAGGGAACACAGGCGCAGCAGATGGCGGAGGATGCCGGCAAGGAGAAGCCGAAGAGTACGGCAGATGACGTACCTTCTCAATACCACGAGTACCTAAAGGTGTTCGAGAAGGAGTCGTTTGACGCGCTACCCGAGAAAAGACCGTGGGACCATGCCATTGAACTGGTCCCCGGAGCAAAGGCGGTGGATTGCAAGATCTACCCGCTATCTCGGGAGGAGCAGGGGAAGCTCGAAGAGTTCTTGGAGGAGAACCTTGCGAGTGGGAGGATCCGGCCGTCGAAATCACCGATGGCCTCGGCGTTCTTCTTCGTGAAGAAGAAAGATGGTGCCCTGCGGCCCGTGCAGGATTACCGGAAGCTCAACGAGATGACGATTAAGAATCGTTATCCTCTTCCGCTGATTTCGGAGTTAATCAATAAACTCCGAGGCGCCAAAGTCTTCACCAAGCTGGACATCCGGTGGGGCTACAACAACGTCCGGATCAAGGAGGGAGACGAGTGGAAGGCTGCGTTCCGAACGAACCGAGGGCTGTTCGAGCCGCTCGTGATGTTCTTCGGACTCACCAATTCGCCAGCGACGTTCCAGACCATGATGAACGCGCTACTCCGTGAGGAGATCAACGGAGGGAAGGTCATCGTGTACCTCGATGACATCCTGATCTTCACGGAGGATCTGGAGGAGCACCGTGCGATCGTAAAGCGCGTGCTCAAGGTTCTTCAGGATAACAAGCTATTCCTGAAGCCATCAAAGTGCGAGTTCGAACGCACAGAGATGGAGTACCTCGGTGTGATCGTCTCGCACAACTCGGTGCGGATGGATCCCATCAAGATCCGCGGAGTGATGGAGTGGCCGGAGCCGAAAAACCTGAAGCAGGTCCAGTCGTTCCTCGGGTTCACGAACTTTTACAGAAGGTTCATCCGGGGTTACGCAGACGTTGCGCGGCCGCTCACACGGCTGACAGGGAAGGAGGGCTTCCACTGGGGAGAGGAGCAGGTGATCGCATTCCAGAAGCTTAAGGATCGGATCGCGGAGGACGCCGTGTTGGCAATACCCACCGACGACGGCAAGTTCAAAGTCGAGGCTGATGCCTCGGAAGGCGCAACGGGCGCAGTACTGTCGCAGGAGCAGAACGGGGAGTGGAGGCCGGTCGCGTTTCAGTCACACGCGCTGAACGAGACCGAGAGGAATTACGAGATCTATGACAAAGAGATGCTCGCGATCATGTTGGCCCTAGACGAGTGGAGTGCATTGCTCAAAGGGACCAAGCATCAGTTTGAGATTTTTACCGACCATAAGAATCTTCAATACTTCAAACTGCCGCAAAAGGTCAATCGGAGGCAGGCGCGATGGATTACAGAGTTGTCGCAGTTCGACTTCTCCCTATCGCACCGGGCAGGCGCGTTGAACAAGAAGGCGGATTTGTTATCGCGCAGAGCGGATCACGACATGGGAAAGAACGACAACGAGAACGTCGTGCTTCTCAAGCCGGAGTACTTCCGATCACAGGAAATAGTGATCGAAGGACCGGAGGTCGAGATCTTGGAAAAAATCAAAAATACCAAAAAAGTAGATAAGAGCGTTAGATTAGCGCTAGAAAAGAAGTTGCCCGGATGGGAAAAAATAGACAATGTTATATATTACAACGGACTAATCTACGTACCACGCGATGAAGAACTTCGCGATAAAATTATATGAGCCCGTTTTATACAAATACCGGTTATCACCCTTGGAAAGGGATCGAGAATGCGGTGGAGTCGCGGAATGAGGCGGCGGATGACTTCGTAAAAAAGATGAAGAAAATACGTGACGAGGCCACAGTGGCGCTCGAGAAAGCCCAGAAAAAGATGAAAAAACAGTACGACGCGCATAGGAGAGATGCGCCGGAGATCAAGGTCGGCGACAAGGTGTGGTTGGATGGACGAGACATCACCACTAGTCGGCCGACAAAGAAGTTGGACGATCAGCGGCTCGGGCCGTACGAAGTCTTGGAGAAGGTCGGCGCAGCGGCTTGGCGGCTCAGCCTGCCGGAGACGGACAAGTCACATCCGGTCTTCAACGAGTCGAAGCTGACGCTGTACGTGGAGCCGCCGGAGCATAGGCGGGAGACGAGACCGGCACCAGAGATAGTGGCCGGGGAGCCGGAGTACGAGGTCGAGGAGATTATCGACCATCGGAAGGTGGGACGGGGTTACCAATACCTCGTCAAGTGGAAGAACTATCCGCTCGGGGAGCGGACGTGGGAGCCGAAGCGGCACTTGACGCACGCGGCCAAGATCCTGGAGAAATACCGGAAGGATCATGGGCTGGGGGAAACGTCGGAGAAAAGGGCCGTGGACGCAAGGCTGGATATCGGCAAGATGGCCGATGAAGAGAAGGCGGCTTGGGCCGCGAAGCTCAGGGCGATGGGATTAATGCCGCCCAAGGAGCAGGAAGTCGGCAGGATTGCCGAGAAGAACCGAGGACGCGCCCAGGACCGGGCGGACCGCTTCCTTGCGGAACACAGCAAGGAGGTGCTGGCCGAGACGGCTAGGAAGCTTCGTGCGGCAGGGATTATGCCGCCGAAGGAGGAGAAAGCCACGGAGGAAGTCGTCGAAGACGATACCGAGGCAGAGATGGCGGCGTTTGCCGCGAGAGCACGTGCGGCGGGACCTATGCCGCAGGAAATTGCAGCGCAGGCTGCCGAGGAGGAGCCGGTGTCGGCGACGGGCGGTTTGCCCGTGTTGCCTTTAGGACACTGGGATTATTTAATACGCCGGTACAAGCCGAAGAAAGAGTCGGTGGACTACCCGAGAAGGTTCCTTTTCGACCCTGAGACGGGCCGGAAAGTGGAAATATTTAAATTCCCCGTGGAAGGGGATGAAGGATGGACCCGCGATACCTCTGTCGAGGTTTAAATCGCCTTTATCTATCATCGTCGGGACGACGATCCTAGGAGGGGGGTAATGTCACGCTTCGACGCGTTCCAACGCCGCACGTGACCACGTGCATCCCCGACGTACCCGACGGTGTATCCCTATTTATTCCACGTGACCGCGAACGACACGTGAAGGACCCATGACGTCACAACACGACGACACAATAAGGTGATCGACGCCTAACGACGACGGGTTATTGTACACGAACAATACGGACGATGGACACACATAATTAATAAATGATCTGTAGCATACACGACCTTAAGTCGTTATTGTAGTCAGTAATTATAGCGACCTCTAAACAGTATAAATACAGTAGATAGTCGCTTGTATTCTTTAGACTTTTTATTCAGTTCTTCTACCGCTCCTCTTACCCTCCAACCCCCAATCCTTGGTCGCACTGCGCGCCTTGGACGGAGACCGAGCTTTAGTTGTGACACCCTACGTATCATCAACGTATACAACGACGGCGACCACGATGGTAGTTTGGAGGCGGTACGTGATTATATGCGTACGGCGCGAGCGCGGACGCGGAACGGGGGCCGCACCTTCTATCTCTGGCTGGGCGACTTCAATCGACATAGTCCGATGTGGGATGAAGATAGGAACTGGCACCTTTTCACGAACCAGGCGGAAAATGCGGTGCACCTGCTGCTTCAGCTGCTCGGGAGGTACGACATGGGTATGCCCCTGCCCAAGGGCGTTGCAACCCTGAAAGCAAAAGGGACCGGGAACGAGACTCGCCCCGACAACGTATTTTGCAGCCGTGACTTCCTCGATCACTTTATCTCGTGCAACGCATATCCCACTCGCGTTCCGGGCACCACTGATCACTATCCGATCATCAGCGAGATTGATTTGGTCATGCCGGTGAAGGAGGTGGAAGAGCGGTGGAACTGGAGGGGCGGGGATTGGCCGGAGTGGGAGAAGGAGCTGTCAGGAGAGTTGGAGGCGCTAGGTGAGGTGGACGGATACGCGAGTTTGGAAGAGGTTATGGAGGCGTTGGGGAAGTTGGATGCGGTGGTGTGGAAGTGTGTGCGCAAGCATGTACCGATTGCGAAGATCAGCCCGCATTCCAAGCGGTGGTGGAAGGCGGAATTCACGCAACGCAAGAAGGAGCGCGATAGGCTGGCGACAAAATCGTACCGACAGCGCGACGTCCCGGAGAGTCCTGTCCACGAGGAATACCGTCGCGCACGCAACGATTTTTCGGCGCTGCTGAAGAAGGCGCGGGAGACGCACTGGTTGGAGTGGCTAGAGGAGATTGATGAGGAGGATGTGTGGACAGCAGGGCAGATGATGAAGGGGGCTGCTTCCGACGGGGGGAAGACACGCGTGCCGGACTTGAAGAGGAAGGGTCCTAGGGGGGTGGAGGAGATAGCGGCAACGAATGACTTGAAGAGTGCGTGGATGGTGGAGGAGTTTTACCCAGGGAGGGGTGCAGGGGCGACCGATCCTTCGGAAGACACGGAGTATCCCAATCCGCTGTGGACATACGAAGCGCTGACCGAGCAGCAGCTCCATCAGGTTATACAGAAGATGAAGCCGTGGAAGGGCACACGTTCGGGCACCTTCCCAAACTGTGTCTACAAGTTCGGCGCCAGCCTCTTGGTCCCGAGGTTGCAGAAGATCTTCCGCGCTCTGGATGTCTATCAGCACGAGCCCCCGGACTGGCAGCGCACCGAGACCATCGTCGCCCGGAAGCCGGGCAAGCCCGACTACTCCTTGGTCAACGCTCACAGACCGATAATCCTGTCGCACGGCCATGCACGCCTACGGAATGCAGGGAAGACACTCCAAGTCGCGACGAATGCGGAATTTTTCGGGATGCTGCCGTCGAATCATTATGGGGGGAGGCCGGGGAGGACAGGAGTGGACATGGTGCAGGGGTTGGTGAAGAAAGTGAAGCATGCGTGGAGGAATGGGAAGGTGGCGACGTTGCTGTTGCGTGATGTGAAAGGGGCGTTCCCGAGTGCGATGCTATCGCGAGTCGTGCACAACATGAGGATGGCGGGGGTCCCTCGTGAGCACACTGACTGGATGTTGCGCAGGTTCACGGGGAGGACCACACGGCTGCTCTTCGACGACTATGCCTCTGAACCCTTCGACATTGTGGACGGACTGGATCAGGGTGACCCGCACTCTGTCATCTGCTATCTTTTCTACAACTCTCCGCTGGCTCGCATTGAACCGAACTCTGGCATCTACATCGACGACTTCCACATGCTGGCCATAGGGGACACTTTGAGCGAGACGAGCCGAGCGATCGTGGACGCGGTGACGAGGCAGGGAGGAGTGAACGAGTGGGGGGTGACGCACAACAGTGTGTTCGGCGCGGCAAAGGATCAGGTGTGCCATTTCTCGACGCGCAAACGGAAGGAGGCGCAGCCTTTTGGCCAGCGAAGCAAGTGGGTTCCGGAGAGACGCCCGAACCTCGTCATTGACGGGGTGGTGGTGAAGCCCTCCAAGGCTGTGAAGCTGGTGGGCATCTGGCTAGACGAGGGCTTGACTTTCCGGGACCAGGGAGCGGCGGTTTTGGCGAAGGGGCATGAGTGGTTGGTGAAGTTTCGACGTCTTGCGCGCGTCTCCGGGGGGATGGGAGCAGCGTACGTGCGGCGGCTTTACCTGGCCATCTGTGTCCCCCGCATGCTGTATGATGCGGAGATTTTTCTAGCGCCAACTCGTCAGCGCATCCGAGGAGCAAACCGGAAGAAAGACACACGCACTCTGGTGAAGAAACTCGGGTCAATCCAGCTACGTGCAGCCAGGCTCATGGTGGGGGGTATGTTCTCCTCGCCGGGGGATCTGCTTGACGCACACGCCGATCTCCCTCCTATACACCTCGCCATCGATAAACATCTCCAGAAAGCCGCGCTACGATATGCGACTCTTCCAGCGACGCACCCCCTTTATGCGGAGATAAGGGATGTCGAGCGGCGAGGACACGTAAAGAAGCACCCTTCCCCGCTCCATTTCCTCATGAATTCCTACATGGATGTTTCGCAGGCGAAGGTGGAAAAGATACCGGCAGTACGACGGCGGGCGGAATGGGTGGCGCCGGTGGATGTGCGCGTGGCTGCCTCCAAGGAGGAGGCCAAGGAGTGGGCGCTCGGGGAATCCTCGAGAGTGACGCTGTTTTCGGATGGCTCGCTTATCGATGGGATGGTTGGCGCGGCGGGGATTTTGTGTGTGGATGGAGTGGTGAAGAGGGTGAAGGGGGTGCGGCTGGGGTCGGCGAGGCGGTACGGGGTCTATGAAGCTGAAGGAGTGGGGGAGGTACTGGCACTGGAGTGCTTCAGAGAAGAGACTGATGAGCAGGTGACTGGGATCTTACCTCTGGGCTTGGACAACACGTCCGCGATCAAGGCCACTAGCAGTGCCAAGCCAGGTGTCGGACGACATATCTGGGACATTTTCCACAGACAGCTTGGGAAGGCGCGACGCGAGCATCGCGAATTTCGTTTGCGTATTGACTGGACTCCGGGCCATGTCGACATTCCTGGGAACGAGGCAGCCGATGAGGCAGCAAAGCGTGCCGCGCAGTCGGGCACTTTCGGAAGGCCTCCCAAGGTCTTGAAGAACCTGCCCTTCAGCAAGTCGGCGCTGGCTCTCACCCACACGAGACTGCTGCAGAAGATCGCGAAGAAGCAATTCAAGAGGTCGGCCCGGTACGCCCGCATCAAAGATGTGGACGAATCGGCTCCCTCGGCGAAATTTCGCAAACTCTCCTCTTCTCTTCCTCGCAAGCATGCCTCCCTCCTCTTCCAGCTTCGCTCTCGCCACGTTCCCCTCGCCCGCCATTTATTTCGCCTGAAGAAATCCCCGACCCCCACCTGCCCGTGCTGCGACATGGTTGACGAAACCGTCGACCATTTCCTTCATTTCTGCCCAGCACACGAACAAGCCAGACGTGCACTACACGCCACCAACCGCCTCGCCCGCTACTCCAAGCACCTGCTTTCCGATCCCAAGATACTGCCCGATCTCTTCGCGTACATCCAGCGCACAGGCCGATTCCATTCTGTCTTCGGAGACTTCAAGCCGCTAGACCGCCCCGAGTAGATTTCTTTTTAGACTCTTTTTCTCTCTCTCTCCTACGTATATCTTACTATTTAACATCACGACATCTAGTTCCCTCTAGAGGCTTTGGCCACATACCCCTATACCTCGCGGATTTCCCGCTTTGCAGCCGTCCTGTCACGGTTTTGCTAAGTTTTCGAGTATGAACGATTTTTACTGCCACCATTTTATGGACCCGATACGATACCCTACGATACACTAGCCAGATTTATATCTACCATATGTCTTAGACACACAGGATATAAAACAAAGATTCAAAAAAAAAAAAAAAAAAAACGGATCTGGGTTGGGTTTTTTGAAGAAAGAAGTTTTACTCACAAGTTTCAAGTGCTTTAGAAAGTGTCCTTTCAGGCTGAAAACAGCAAAGACAGAAAAATACTTGTGAGTTGATCCGTGGGAAACCCACGACCCACGAGTCAAGTACTTGTGAATGCGGGTAAGCCACGGATCTGAGTAGAGCTCCAAAATACACAGGTACTCGTGCCACAGATCCGGGTCAACTCGCGAGTTAACTCGTGACATGCCTTAACCGTTGACCGGCCCTTTCATTCCACGAGGATTATGGACCCGAAAGAAAAATTTGAGGAGACAGATCTATTGAAAATTAAAATCAAACTCATTTGGCCTCCTAGACTTTTGAATCCATGCCTCTGGAAGCGCCACAGAGCCCGAACCAAAATTCAAACTCCGCACTTTACGTAATAAGGTCGACTTCCAATGATCGGGCGCGGTTAAACTACAGACTACTTCTTCCCTACACTTCTCTGTCATCAAGTAACCGATACGTCTCTGTCCTCAAGCTACCAATACATCAAGCGGTGCGCCTAGCTGGCAAAATCATGAGCAATTTCCGAGTCGCAACACATGCCTCAAGTAATCTCAAACCCCTCCGAGTGTGTCCCAAGCCGTCAACTCTTGCATATCAAGATCCTCTGCCTTCTTGGTTCGTCCTGTATCCTGCTGCCGACTACGTTCCCCCTCCACTCCCCATCATGGCGTGACCGATGCGGAACCTATGCGGACCTCAGGCTGAGGATACCATGTGCTTCAAGCCGGGATGGAGCATGGGCGCGTGGAAAGGTGCATTATACTCACGTATTGACTTCGAACTTCTCACTGATTTGTCTGTTTCTTCATATCGTCGCATCCACCGGGCGGTTTCCGGCATCAGCATCCTGTGCTCTACTCCATCTGAGCCGACTTGGCTGTTACCTCTGGAGGGCTAGCTGGGAAGTTGCCTGCATGATTTACTACTGTATGTAGCCCTGTCGTCGTACAAGATGGATGAATATATCATGAGGCCAACAACTTGAACAAGTAAGGATGGACACGGGTTGCGGGTACACCCGCGGGTTTGTACCCGCGGGTGTGGGCAGGTACGGGTACGGGTCGCGTTTTCAGACCCGTGCTCAACCCGCATACCCGACCCGTGTACCCGCGGGTTTTTGAGTCTTTTTTTCTTGCTTAGTGTGGGCTCAAACTTGGCTCAAATTTTATCAATGTTGTTCTCGTGGTTTTTCATGTGCCTTCTTCCCCGGGCAAATTGTCCCATTTTTCTGACTCTCACCGTAAATTTGCGACCCGCACCAAGGAGTTATAACAGTAGGTCGAGTCACCTGCCCTCCCTTATCACTCCCGCTACATTTTGCCGCACTGTATCTGACAATAAAATATTATTTATGTTGGCAATTCCGCGGGTATACCCGACGGGTTTGCAGACCCGCGGGTGCATTGAGGACCTGCGGGTAACCCGTACGGGTTTTCGACCCGACCCGTACACGGGTACGGTTTTTGCGGGTCCGGGTACGGGTAGGCCCGAAGGTACCCGCGGGTGTACCTGTGTCCATCCTTACCAACAAGGTCAAATTTGCATTCACAGCATTGAGTTGCCGGGGCGGCATTGAATAGTGGAATTCAAAGAATCGATTCCATTTTTCGAGCTCTAGGTTTTCGTCATGAGCGAGCCCGTCCTTCGCGCCCCCGTGTACGATGGCAGGCCGTTCCGGTGCACCACCAACGGATCAGGCGTCGGCTTCGGTGGAATGCTCGAGCAGGAGTTCCTCGACACACTACCTAACGGGAAGTTAGACGTGTCTGGCACCCAATCGCGTTCTGCTTCAAGCGTACCTCACGCAGTGAGGCGGATACGAGCCATTCCTGCTCGAATTCGCGGCGTCGAAGTTTGCGCTGGACGAGTTTGCGAAACTGACCTTCGGGTCTCCCATTGTTCTTGTCACAGATTGCCAAGCCTTGCACAACCTCTTGGCAAATGACAAGCTGAACGCGACGCACTCTCGATGGCAGCAGTTCATCATGTCGCACCGGATTGTTGACGTCTGCCACCGGCCAGGAGTCGAGAACCCCGTGGTCGCACTGCGCGCCTTGGACTACCTCTTACCCTTTCTGCACGTCGTGCGCAGCCGCTTCATCAAGACCCATTTACCCTCCCCGACCTCTACCCGCCCGCAACGGTTAATCGTGCGATCGACAATAGTTAGTGGTTCACTATAACGGACAGACACCAGGCTACGGGAAACGTTGAGCCCGTCCCACGCCTTACGGTAGTCGCATGAGTGCCGGCCTGACCTTCGGGAAGGGCCGCCTCGCAGTCGTCGGGGGTGTCGTAGAAGACCCGGGACTGTTCCGCTCGCAAAAGACCACTTCCTACCCACCACCCGCTTAGTGCGGACCGACCACCCCTTTCCCACCAACCTCGCCGGCCCGTCGCAACGTATCGTGACACTCATACCAATTCGGATTCGTCCGACTCGACCCCGCCCTCACCCTCCGGGTCCAGCTCGGATCACCCGCTCTCCTTCTCCACCGCCCCCTTATCCCCTTTCGAACCCCGACCCCCCACGCCTCCGCACTTCCCGCTTCCCCTACCAACCGTCACCATCCCCGCTCGGCCCACCATGCCGACTTCTAAAGTTATCCTCGCCAATCCCCCGCCGTTCTTCAATGGCAACAAGACCAAGTGGAACAACTTCCACGACACCCTCTCCACCTACATCGCCGCATACGACGATAAACTGGACACCCAGAAGAAAAGGGTGTTCTTTACCATCTCGTTCCTTCGGAATGAGGACGGCTCGGACTGCCTCGCGGCGGACTGGGTCCGAAACTGGAAGAAACGCACGTTCAAAGCGGGAGTTCTTCCGACCGCATACACCCACTCGGAATTGATAACCGAGTTGGAAGAGGCGTTCAAGGATCAAAACCTTGCGCAGGTGGCGCACCAGCGCCTGACGGCGACGCGGCAGGGAAGCCGCTCGCTCGTCGAGTTCCTCCAGCAGTTCGAGCTGGATGCAGAATTGGCCGGGTACAGCCCGAACTTGGCCACCACTGGGTACAACGCGTTCCTGGTCGAACTTCTGGAGGACTTGGTCTCGAAAGAGATCATCGAGCAGGTGTACGCGGGCGGGAACCAGGTTCCCGACACGTACAAAGGGTTCAAAGATCGCCTGATGGTGATCAACGGGAACCAGGAGCGCAAGAAGCTCCGGGCGGCTCAGCGGAGCCGAATGTTCTGGACCCCGGCGCAGAAGACCACGCCGGTTGTCAAGGGGAACGCAGCGGTTGCCGGCGGGCAGCCGCATTTGATGAAGAAGATCGGGCCGGGAGAGACGGCGCCGATGGATAAGACCGGGCCGAAGCGGCCGGTCTTCAAGTGTTACAACTGTGGCCAGGAGGGTCACATGAAGAGGGACTGCCCGGCGCCGCGCGCCAACAAATTTAATATTCGGTCGATCAAGGCCGAAGACTATGCTCAAGAGGACCTGGCCCTCCTTGCCGCCACGCTCCGCGAGGCGGGTTTTTAAAGGGGCCCCCGCTCAAGGCCGAAGCGGCGCCCCAGACTCCCAAATTGAACGCTATATATAAAATTGACCCTGTAGTTACCCAGGACCCTGAGGACAATATATATACAGATGTAAATGCTAGCCTACGTAAAAGTATAAACGATTTCCTCGTAGCTAGTGCAGAAAATAGTAGAAAAATATGTGTACTGGAGAATCGGAATCGGAAGCGTAACTTAAAAAACCGGAAAAAGAACGAGAAGGATCAGGAGTGGAGTAATTTTAAGAAAGCGTTCAAAAAGGCCCCTGGAACCCAAACCAGCGAGAAAAATAGCGAGGATCAAAAGGGCGGTGATGCCGCGAGGGCTCAATCCCAAACGAGGGAGGAAGCGCCCAAGAAGGAGAAGCGAGAGTCGCCGTTAGGACGAAGAGTGGGGACGTTGGTCGGGAGGATGTCATTTAGGACAGTAGAAGTCGACATTGTGAATGCACAGTTAAAGGCGGGGCCCAATAACCTGTAAGAATGAGACAAGTGCGCGAGAGCTAGAAAGTATATAACTCAGTCTTCGCGCACGCAAGTGGAACGAAGTCTATATATTCACCTAGAAAGTATATAACTAGGTACGAGTCAATATAAGAAAGTATCAATGACGAGAGTCGCTCACCTCAGTCTTCGCGCACGCAAGTGGAACGAAGTCTGAGGAGGGGCGACTCGAGGTGCACTATTTAATACAACTACGAGTGTCCGTGTATGACCGAGTAGTTAGACTAACCAAAAGGAAAAATACGAAGAATACAATATATCGGCGTAAGTACTTGCCCGTCCATAATTGTGGCGACTCCCCCATTATTGTGGCGGCCATGGGCGCTGCCTTGGCACGGCGAGGTAAACCCGCCATCCGCCAACATACTCCACCGTGCCCCCGTGAGATTGGATGAATTCTGCTCGCATTTTTGTGGCAAGCATATGAAGATATCCAGTGTTCAGGGAAGAAGAACCGTGGCTCGCTTTTCTCTGACGAGGCCAAGGAGATGGCCAAAAGCCTCCTTGGTTATCTCTCGGATCCTCCCGGTATTTCCCTGTATTATCTCATGGGAAAGGATCGGGACGGACTCAACATATATCGGACTGACCGAGGGACTAACTCTCTCGAGGGTGGGTTCCATATGGTTGTTCGTCGAATCTTCGGCTCGTTGCGAGCGTCTCCGGAGCTGGCTGAATGCTTGCTAATCAACTGGATCCTTCGTCGAAATCAAAAGGTATAATTTTCTTTTTCACTCACCAAGTACACACTGTAACTATCCTTAGGTTGGTTTCCACAATCGCACCGGCAAGAAGTATCAAGGGCACTTTGACCTTTGGATCCGAGATGAGATTGTTGAACTTGCCATCATGGTTGGTTCGAAACCCTCCTTTCCGCTTCCTCGAGTCCTTTCTACTCGCATCGCTACATCGGAAACCATTGGCATCCTCCCCATTTCCAACTCCCTTGCTGAAAAACTTAGGATAACAACACTTCCCCGACCCCACATCACTGGTGTACCTCATCACCGCGACACTCCTGTTCATGTTTTAACTCGCCTTTCCACAAAACCGACAAACCAATACCGATATCTCCAACTACGCCAACTTGTCCTCTATGCGGTCGTTCCAGTTCATACTCACAGGGAGTATATCACGTTCAAAACCAACGTTAATAACCCGCAATTCAGGAATAGCGGGAAAACATACCCTCCTCACGAGCATTGGAAGAATATCAACTTTGAGAAATTTGCACAGTTTTGGAACGTCCTGGTCGATGCTCAATCGCGGGCTACAACGGACTCCAACCAGCGGCTTTATTACAAGCTTCCTCTGCAACTCGAGGCACACCACAAGAAAGTTATCCTGTGGACTTCCGAACGTACCACACTTGCTGGCGGTAGTAATTTTACTGCTCGCAAGCCGCTTCTCAGTGCAGAGGATAATTATGTCGATGTTCTTCCCGAAATCCCTCTTCCCGATCCTGCCCCAGATGGAGAACTTGACCTTTCAATTGCAGGTTTGATGATGCTCTCATTTCTTTTTTTTGAACATAGCTTACAACTCTTGCTTGCAGCTCCCAACAATCCCACATCCTTTGATCGAATGGCCGAACCAGTACAAGCCGGACACGGTGATTCCGAGTTTCAGGATTGGGAACACCCAGGCAACACTACCACGTTCCGCACCCTCACCGAAGTCTCGAGTGCTCAACCACCAACACCTCCATTCCCCTTCACGTTCTCGTCCCCTGCCTTAATCCAGTTTCCTGCAGAAACCGCCCCACCCATTCACCAGGCACAATACCAGACATTTTTGCCCGGTAGTTTCGCACCAACTCAGCGGCATGCCAAGCCATCTCCCAGGCGTTGTGCCTTGTGTGTGAAGGCGGAGTGTGACAGACGGCCGGATTGTCCGGGCAAGGGGGGTCAGAAGCTATGTCGCTGCGGACATCCTCCCTTGAAGCGGGGCGAACAGGTTCGTACATCTGAGGCCGCAATCAAGCGACGTCAGCAAGCCCGAAACCAAGCACAGAGTCAGGGCCAATAAATAATTAGCTATTATTCGGAACCCGATATGTATTCCATGTAATAAATTTTGACACATACCATTCGTGAAGAATCTTGTCAGGTCCGGATTCAGCATTAATGATGAACATGATGAACATATCCAGTCGCACATTCGGCGCAAGACACGGATTCGTGCCTGCGAAGGATGTGCGACAAGATTGCATTGACACTCAACACCTGTCTTATGTCAGTGCGAGTGAGGGCGACCCCCTGAAGTGTGGGGAGCCTCGATTTCTAGCGGCACTGGCGCCGGCCCACAGCGCGAGAATGATAATTATATGAAATATACTGACTTACTTTCGCCGAAATGGTGAGCTTGACAGTAGTCTCGATGCCGCGTCATGGTAATGCCTTGGAATTGAAAACTTGTTAGCTTCCCGGCAACATGAGGTACGTGCTGGATTCCACGACCAAAGAGGGATCAAGTACTCACCTCCGTAACGGTGACTAATCTGTTGCTGCCAGCAATTCAGACCTTGCAACGAAAGAGCCCACGCCACGCGCGCATGCCCAGCACAAGACAAAGTTGCTCCAAGCCAAGAAATCTTTCGGAGGCGAGCGCAGAAAGGGAGGCCGAGATTTGAGGTAGCAGGGACTGGTTTGGGGAACCAGAGGTGTTGAGCGGAAGCTGTAAACCACGGTGCGCAGGTCAAGAGAGTCGGGGATGAGAACGAGGCTCGAGTACTTGGCAAGCGCGAAGACCGCTGGCGACGTCGCTTGTGGGAGCGAAATATTAATAACTTGAATTTGATTGGCTGTGCACTATCCTGTTTGAGGTCATACCTCCGGATATCGACATAATGCTTGAAATCACTGCAATCAAAGATCATTGTAAGCCGAGACATAAATTCAAGTTGCCGCGACGCTATTGTACAGTGCCCGTCATCACATCACGGTTCCGCATTTGGCAGTAAACAAGTCAAAACTTTGAACCTCTAACTACATTATGCCATCATCATGAGTCAACCTAAAACACCCTGGAAACAACTTGAATTCGCTTCCGTCTCCGAGGACATAATGCATAAGCCCGGAAAGGAATCCGGATGTTAGAAGTCTTGAAATATCTACTATTAGCGTTCCCAGGCTCCGAGTCACGATCTTCTTGTCTAGCACCGCCGAGGACTGCCGAGGATATATTTGGAGCGGGGATCGGGGCGGAGAGGAGGTTACTCGGCCACCACGCTTTGAAACGAGTGATGTGTTCTCATGGCCGGGCGGACACGGGGGATAAAGGATGTTAGAAGCTGTTAGAAGTCTTATGTAAGTTGAAGTGAATATTTAGCGTTCCCATGCTCCGAGTCACGATCTTCTTCTCAACCGCCGTGGACTGCCGAGGATATATTTGGAGCGGGGATCGGGGCGGAGAGGGGTTACTCGGCCACCACGCTAAAGGATGTTAGAAGTCTTGAAGTAAATATTTCGTTCCCAGGATCCGAGACTCACTATCTTCTTCCTCTCAGTGTCTAGCACCGCCGAGGGCTGCTGAGGATGGATTGGGGCGGAGAGGGGTTAATTGGCTTCGGAACGAGCGAGTGATATTGTTCACATGGCCGGGGTTGCCGGGGATAAAGGATGTTACTGCGCTCTGATAGGGTAGACCAATATGGGGAACAATGGGGCCTGAGTGATGATGAGATCTGTAGCTCGATACGGCGAACAATGGGCACCATAACTTATATATACTTCAGTATGTGCGATCTGCCTCAACGAATTCAACTTGAAATGTCCGACTCGGACCCGCATACCCTTCTCCACAATTCGGAAGAGTACCTTTCTCTGGAGCCAGTTCAGGCGACTAGGAGCCCCGAGATCGTTTCCATTGTCGAGGATGCTCGGGGTAGATTCTCTCTTCCACGCGAGCTCCAGCGACCTGTAACAGCCACGATTAATACGGCATATCTCGAAAGATACCCAGACCTCAAGGGTGTGCCAGTGGAGTATGTTCGTGAGAACCTTCCGATTGCAGAGTATGTCGTTCTGTCCCATTTTCACTACATAGGACTGATACGCCGGTCGTCAGGATGCGAGCGGCATTGCAGGGCGTAAAGGTTGTTGGACGCATTACGAGAACCCTCACGCTAAGCATAAACACCGGAATTCCGCCCACGCACATGCTCGCTACCGAAACCCTTTCAAGTTCTTCAGACCGACAGTTCACACTCTTCCCTGTGCACGACCTCGTTCTTGCGATGTACTGTGCCGATCTCCCCACTTTACCGCAATGGATCGACTTGCCAGAAGTCGACATTTCCTCCCTTGAACTCGCAGTACCCGCTGCCTCCGCCACGCCAATCTCGCATCGGACAGTTGCGGTCATACCAGTCCGCATCCCTTCCCCTCAGACTTTCCCGCTTTTACTGTCATACTTCTACGCCGACATCGCACATCTGCGGTCAGAATTACAGCCACCGACCGACGTTGCCCAGCTCCTGGGTCATGCCATCAAGATATTCGGTCTCTGGAAGAATGCGTGTGCGTTTCTTGTGGCGGACGACCGACTGTATGAGATAATCGAGTTAGCATGGGAGGAGACAATTACAGAAATACAGACTCATTGGAGTTGAACGTGTTCATTTTATTCACTTTACCTACCGTTTACCTTTCTCCCGTATGCGTCCGACGCTATAAGTATCATCTTTGCTCTCGTGGGACCCCCAACATTCTAAAAGTAAGGGCCCAGGACCGCCTGCGCTCACCACAATTCAGTCTGCATTGACCTCTTTAACCTTGTCTCTCGTCCCTTTGACACCGAACACAACCAAGCTTGCGATCGCGCAGCCTGAGTTGAACGTGCCGCACTTACAGTTGTGGACAAGGAAAGTCCACCAAAAATCTTTCTAGCCGAGATGAATGCATCAATCGATAGATTTCGTTGAGAATTCTTCAGGTTATTGTGCTATAAATTAAGTGATTCTGTCGAGCCGTTCCTCCGGGAAAGGGCATTCAGTGTCGAGGCGGGTCCCAAATTTTGGCAGCGGCTAAAACATCATGGGAACAATATGCAAAATAGCGCAATCGAAGCAGCCCGTTGAGCTGCACCTGAATCTGCAAGAAAATTAACAAGTCACCGAGCGGTTCTTGCGCAATAAATTGTTATTATTTTTCGTGAGAGCGAAACGCTAGCCAGTTCGGCTACTTAGAAGCTCTCTGTGGCCCCAAGTTCTTGGGAGCTGAAAGCACTCGATACAAACTCTTATTCACAGAAGGAATGTTGTAAAAAGCTTCTGTGGTGTCCGTGCGATCCAAGGAAATCGGGCACATCAGTATGGAAGGCAAAAAAAAAAAAAAGCAAAATAGGGACCATCCTCAGGAGCTGGGCAGGATTCGACAGGATACTGTGTATAAGAAGTGCCTCAGAGAACAGGAGGAGGAGAAAGTATAGTATATCTAAGTCGCAAGGGGAGGTAGCTTTCTTTGAATCCGGGGAGGGCATCATCGGGGAGCCAAATATTTGGCAGTACTTCGTTTCCTTCACGGTGGAAGTGTTCCTCCAGGATTGGAATTGAGTTGGGAGATTTGATGTCGGAAATGTTCTCCCGCCAGGTGAGGAATATCCTTGATTGGTGTACAGTTGTGGACAAACAAAGTCCACCAAAATGAAAGTCGAGTTTTTTAGCCGAGATGAATCTTCCAATCGATAGATCTCGTCGAGAGCTCTCGATTGTGCTATAAGTTGAGTAATTCTGTCGAGCCGTTCCTCCGGAAAAGGGCATTTAGTATCCAACAGTCAGGAGGGTCCAAAATTTTGGCGGCCCCTTGAATGTCGTGGGAAAAGTATGAAAAATAGCGCAATCGACGCGGCTCGTTGAGCTGCATCTGAATCTGTAAGAAAGCCAATATTTTATCAAGTGGTTCTTGCGCAATAAAATGTTCTTTCTTCGATCAAATGTCACGATTTTATGATCCGTTTGATGATTATATGGTTCAAATGTTGTCACACATTACGACCAGTATCGGCACGGTTCTACATAGGGAGCTGCGATAGCAATCTTGAACACTTGCATCTCCCACATTGGGTCACATTGCACGGACTGGGACGTCTCGTTGATCGCATCACTGTGGCTATGCTAAACAAGGATAAACACTTTTTTCGCGAATCGTCTCTATTTGCAAATCTATTGTGTGGATCTTGGCCAAAAATTTGGCGCCGCTACTTTGTCGTGGGAAAAACTTTGGAGCATGTTTTTTGAACTCTTTGGGCCAGTCTGGTCCCAGGAAAACTGGAATTGGGACTTAAATAAGTCTAGTTAAGGCTACAGGCAATTTGTGGACTTTGCTTGTCCACAACTGTAGGTGGCAAGGCGAGGAGGAAGCAAAGAAAGGGCACGTACCACGATGGTTCATTCTGTTGGTGATTTAGCTGAAAGCTGTTAAGCTTGCACTTGCGCTGTTAGGCGACTGGGTAAAAACTCGTGAGGGGCTACACTAAGTGGACAAAATAAATGTCCGATGGGTGTTTGGGACCATTTCCGACCCCAAATCACTCCAAATAAAATTTTGCCATGAACCTTGAGCGATTTCATGAAGATACGCACTGGTTAATCTACGTTCATTCTCTCGCAATAAATTATTTTGGTGTTTTCTGAAAAATCAAGTTTGCGGAACCATCTTGTAGGTGTATATAGCCTGAAAGTACTCATAAAATGAACCTTATACATACAGTATGTTAACTTATCCCAATGGAAGGTGTCTTGGGCCCGCAATGCTTGAGGCAAGTTGCCCATCTTTAGCATTTTTGATGCAAAATGGCCCAAAAATGCTCAAAATGGCCAACTTGAATGACCCAGCACCAGCTCAAAAGCCTATCAGTCCACTTCAACCAAGATATGGATAGGTCTATTTTGGGAGCACTTTCAGACTATGTACACCTTTGTTGCATACACGATGATTCCACGGACTCGACTTTTCAAAAAAAACATAAAGTATTTTATTACAAGAGAACAAAGGCGCAATAGTATGGATGAAATGGTCCATATCTTCTAGACTCGGACCAGTCGCTATGAGGGACACCTTTGAGTTGATGACAATCAATCAACAGTACGGCTAAATAGCGACTGGAATATAATCACGCGTTTTAGGACAGTCGGGAGATGCCGAGCTCTTTAAAAAACTTAGAGAAATTTCGACGAAAGTCGAGAATCGACCTCCTCCTTTCACAATTCTGAGTAGACAGTCTTGTAGCTATATAAGTTAAAATATAAGAATCTTCTCGCCCTCAAAATTTTCATCCTCTCAAAATTGAGTCGTTGGCGAGCTCATCTTGTGTGACAGGGGCTTGCAGCGGTCAGCTATGCCTTGAACTCCCCTCAAGACGCTTGACCCCGTCCGACTCCGCCACCTCTCATCATCGATGATTGAAAAAACACCTGATATTCCCATTCCCGCCTAGTTTAGGGACGAAATGTGTGGGAATAACGCGGGTGCAGACGAATCGGTCGATTCTTGAGAATAAATTCTGATGCACCCGATCAGGCCCTCATATCTCCAGGTGCCCAAATAATGTATTCCCGAGGTGATTTTACTCCCAAAATCGACATTGTGTATGAAATTCCGGTGATGGGTACCCCTTGACGTAAAGTCACATAATTGAAAACAGATTTTGGACGTCAACGACTCATGCAAAGCCAAATCACCAGGGAAATATTGAAGTGAAGAGGCAACTGGACCTTGCAGAGCTAGCAACTGACCCTTGCACAACGATTGAAAAACATAAATTTTTATCGCAATTTTGTGGGATGACTAATTACATATGACTTGGATAAGGCCTCTCCGAGGCGGAGGCTGAACCTTTAGGAGTTTTTTTCAGAAAAAATATTAATACTTCGTTGATTGTAGAAGTACAGTCCTTCCACAGTCCTTGCAATTTTCGCGGTCCTTGGCATTTCTTTTTTTGAGAGCTAAGAGTCCATATTTTTTGGCAAGTTTTCTTTTCATACCTTCTTCATATGATGCGAGCTTACTCCCACGTCTTTTTAGGACTTGAGCTTGCCTCAGAATTAGTGAATATGGGTGCATTGTCGACAACCGTGCCTCGAGAATTGGGCTGATTTCGACTGAGAAAATTAACAAGGATTAGATTACAAAAACAAAAAAGTTGAGGTCAGCAGCTCATCAGGGGGTGTGGAACGACGACGACTCGGACAAGAAAAGCTCTGCGTCCAGGTGATGTTCATACCGACATCACTTCTCCTCAACTGCACCACGCCACGAGTTGGAATTGTGAATCTCAAGAAGACCAGGGACATTCAAGCATTGAAAGATGAGGCCAAGAAGATAGTAGTAGAGCTTTACAAGCAAGAACTGGAAAACATGGAGAAGCATGAAAGATATTGGGCAGGAGTTTGGTATCGAAACGGGACCACTGATGTATACGTAGGGAGATAAGGCGAGGCCTAAAATGTCGTACAGTAAAGTATTGAAGTTTTTTGTGTATCGAGGTCATTTGTGCCTTGTTTGGGCAGAAATGCAAGGATCAAATATAGCGACTAAATGGGTTCCGGAACACGGTGCAGTAGATCACGAATAAAAAAATAGTAAAAGAACATATGGAAATTCTGTGAACATATTCGAATTCTACGCCCTCGAAAACATAGGTTACACGTTCTGGCGAGGTTGTGGGGTGCCTTCACCCTTGGTAAAACGGTGGCGAAGGCCATTGGCTGATCTCAGCATTATTACCATTTCCGGAACATGTCACTTTTGCGTGCGTCTTGTGGATGGAAGTTAAATTGTGATATTCAGTATTGCACACAGATGTCTTTCAGTGCAATTGAAAGCTTCCTGATGCAAAAGCCCCATGTCGAGCCTGCAGATATGTGGAAAAGGCCCAAGGGCATTGTTTATGACTGTGCAGGCCTGAAAGGAAACATTAATTTTTCATGGGACAACGGGCAGGGGCTGTTCACTATCTATCTTGCACGAGAATATAAGGTACATACATGGTAGATTACCCAGAACAAAAATCATAGACAAAACCCTCTGCATTGTGAAGAAATTCAGATTGTTCTGGAACCCAGTTAGCGGCTGTATGTCCAAAAATTGCAGATGTTGGTTTTCGTCCAAACCTTTTTGTAGGTTGATTGGGGTTTGACGCATCCTTGAGCATGCCCCTTTGCGGCACGTGGTCGTGCCACCCCGGCTGTGACAAGCCGGATCAGGAACTCTCTCACGTCAATGGATACAGTTACTGGCCCGAACACAAGGCAGAAATGACTAATGACAGGAAACCACACTGAGAGAATATCCTTGGTTCTACTGGAGGAAGCAGCCTCACAAGCGAGCTTTCCAGCTGGAAGAAGTTGAAAAACATACCCTTGCATTCTGATTTATTTCTACGTCCTTCCTCCTTTTATTACGATTTATTCTCCACCATGACCAATATTGCATGACGAAGTCTTTGTTTGTACATGTAGTGAAAGCTCCCGAAATCCAAGTTCCCCTAGGTAGCCAAACCTAAAGGTTCAGCAATGACGAATTCTTTGTTCGTCCTTGTAGCAAAATTGCCCGAACTCCATCTTCTCCTGGGTAGCCAAACCTAAAGGTTCAGCGATAATAGATAACAATTGTAGCGCGCTTTGCGGCAGAGCCCACTAACTAGTGATTGGATCAATATGTTTGCTGGCAAGTGTTCGAACTGTGCTGGGGCTGTGGAATGCGCAGGATTGCAGTCTTTTTCCAGGTGCATATCCTCTTCATCATTGTTGATGATTGTATACTCCATTGCATGTAGAGTTGCCAATACAAATTGGATATTTGCTCGAGACATGCCAGTGGAAAGGGGAGATTGTTTGCCTGTTTTGGTTTCAAGGACTTATCTAGTCATTGGATTGTGGCTAGCTATTACAGGCAAGAAGGATTGGGGGCCACCATCAAATGTCCAGATGCGGGAACAGACCTTGGCCCTGTTGACACCCATTGTCCGGACTCCAACTCAGACATGCTGCACTTGTTAGGCCTATTTGTCTGGACTCTGGCGGTCACCTCGCAAGGCAGATTTCAGAATTTTGTCTGGACCCGGGATCCGACCTATCAACCAATAATTATTGGTCCTGCTAGATCTCATGCCAAGTTGTCAAGGTGAAAGAAAGAAGACAACTCTGCACTGTGTTTATAACTAGAGGCCCCCATTCACTGCGTTGAGTGATAGCCTAGACGGAAAATCCGTGTATGGCCCTAGACAGGCGTAGACAGCAGCGGTGGTCTAAATCAAGCTGTGACGTGACTAGTGCTGGCAGGGTCCGGAAATCGGTCCGAACCTGAACCGAACCTGGAATGAAAGCAGCTCCAATGCCAACTCGAATCTCTCTGTAGTTGGGTCGAAGAGTCGTAGCGCTGCCAAAATTTCACGGCCATCACGGCAGTTCGGATTTACCCGCGCTTGAACCTGCTTCTGCCGGGCAGGTAAGTCCAAGTCAATATAATTTGTGCGTTGCAGACCACTCACAGAAAGAGATATGCCTTGGCCCGCAGGCAATTGAGGATTGAGTATCGAATTTGGTGCGCACAGCTGCCACTGCCGTCCCGTCCCCGTTGACGGCCGTCTTTTTGCCGTCCCGTACCCGTCTCGGCCCCAAAATGCCGAAAAGACGGCCGCCAATTTGACGGCCGTGCCCGTTGACGGGACGGTGGGCAACCCTACCCTATCTTGATAATTGAGGCTCTGGTGTCATATATGGAACTGATTCAGGCCGAATTAAGCCTGGCTCATCTATTCTGCCTTGTTTCTCAAGTTTTGCACTGGTCTGCCATGCCGGGAGACTTTGTGTAGTCCAATTTGAGATTATATCTGAACCATTGCGCTGCAGGCCCCAAAAAATCGTCAAAATAGCCCCTGGAACTACAAGAACTTAAATTAAATAAATAAATATTTTGGACTGACTCTGGCTCATAAGGGCATGGGTGAATTTAATTGGGTCCTTGAACGAGTTTGGGAGTGCTGCAGGCTGGCCAAATGAGCCAAATTTAGTGAAACAGAAGCCAAATTCGTGGTAGAAAGCAAGTGTGGTGGCCACAACACGCACTCTGTGGGGACTGGCAATGTAAAGGGTTTTGATGGCCTTGTTCAAGGCAGCGTCGGTGCAGCCTCAGTTGTCAATATTTTGGATGAACTTTGAGGGGGAAGGTTGTTTGCATTCACCTTGCGCAATGCGAGGCATGAGGTTATATCACGTGACTGTAATATTTCCTTTTTGGGAAGCACGAATTTTCGAGCTCCGATTTCTGAAACTGCGGCATGGTGTCGGATAAGTCATTTGAGACACTTTCAAAAAGGAAGGCCATAAACATTTTTCTGAGGGCAGATATTAAAATTCTGGCACCATAGGATTGTTCCTACACTCAAAATACACCTTCCTATGGTTCTACTTTATGTCCCAACTCCGACGCTACCAACTAGTAAGGGCGGGAGTCGGTGTCACGCTGTTACATCACGTGACTCGATGGATGCGGACTGCGCCTACCTTATCATACATAACATTTGCTCATGACCAATTCTAAGTGAGTTTCTTGATGTTTTCACGCTGTAGGTTGCGAGGACCCATGATTATCCCAACAGAGGTCGGATCCCAAAATGGCCGCTCCAAAAATTTTTGTCCGAACTTTCACTTGGCCCCGCGGCCTAAATTTTGTCCGAACTCTGCCTCTAGTGGGCAGCCGGTCACAATTTTGTCCGAACTTTGCATCTGACATCGAAAAAATGCGATTTTTTTCCAGGGCCCCCAAGAAGCATGAAAAAAATCCCAATTTATTACTGGAGGTCCTCCTCGTCCTCCTCTATCTCTAGTAAGCTAACATTGGTCTTCCCTTTTTTTCTCACCATATTCAAACTTGCAACCGCCTTCACCAAGAGTTCCTTCTCATCCGAGAGCTCTTCGAAGATTTTCCTGGCACAGAAACCTCGACATGGTCTTGGAAGATGCTCACTCTCTCATTGCCATCTTGGGATTAAAGGAAGAGAGAAGAGTTAGATGCTACATGCCACCTGCATCTCCCAACATCAATGGAGATAAGCCACATGTACATTGTTCAGGTATCCTGTGCACTCCACCCCATTCCAGATTCGTCACGTTGAAGTTCTATTTCGACAAGTAAGGTAACTGCCAGTGGTTGAACAATGTCCGAATTTTGATCTGACCTCCGATCACGGTGGCCCCGCTGTCCGAACTTTGCTTCTGAGGTCTTGCAATTGGCCCTCCAATTTGTCCGAACTTTGCACTAACCTATGCCTCCCAGATCCAAAATTTTGTCCGAACTTGGTATCCGACCTATCTACCGATAATCATGGGTCCTAGGTTGCGCGAGGATGGTCAGTCACGTGATTTGATCAAACTTTGTTCAGCTCGAGTTTGTTCAGATATATTTCTAGGTGTGCTTCAACGTGTCTTGGCATGTTTTGGTGTAAAGTTTAGACCATAAAATACCCTTCCCAATTTTTTGGGGGACTGCGCAGCGGTAGATTGGGCGTGAAATGCTCTGAGGTTCAAAAAGTTCGAATGCGTTCGAACGCCAAACCTGAACCGAACGCAGGTTCAGGTTCAGCGTTCGCGAAAAAGTACCCCGAACCTGAACCGAACCGAACCTTGCCAGCACTAGACATGACGTGACGTCCGTCTAGACCGGTCTACATCATGTACTACAACCATTTCATCAAATTCGTCGATCCTCTCGCCGGATTTTGAAGCAAATGCTGCACTCTTTGGCTAATTATCAGCCTTGTATGATATAGTGCTCATCTGTCAAATGAAATAATAAGAATAAATACGGACCTTCACCCTTGTAAGTTGTGGATTTAATCCCAGTATGCTCCGCTGGGGGCCTAGGATTGCTGCAGTACGAATACAATGGTGCCGAGGATGGTGGCGGCTATGAAGAGAGTCGGTCCATTTTGCGGTGTCACCACACCATGACTAATAACCAATATGTGAGTGTCGTGTGTTGCCAGACGACCGGGAGAAGACCTAAGGACACTCAGGGCCATGTAGTAGGTGTAATGGTAACAAAGACCATTTACAAACCAAGTACATATTCCTCCGGATCCGAATCAGTTTCTTCAGACAATTGTAATTCTTCCGGTGGGATACGGGGTGTACTAAGTAGGCGGTACACGTAGCCAGTTGAGTGATCTTGCAGGCTGAAGGACTTCGAGGGACGTGAAGCGCAGGTTCCTACCCAGCCGCGGTTTCGAGGTTCCTCAGTCCAGTATGTTAGCAATTGAATTCTGAGGATGGGTGGTCAGAAATTTTCGGACCGGAAGTGATTTGTTCTCTTACGCAACTTGGGGGAGGAATTTACTGATGACATTCAGCGTTCAGGTAGGCCAAGAAGCAAGAGCAGAGAAGAGAATAATATTAAATAGCCCACGAGATGGTAGACGGGACTAGACGGGCCCACCCAAGCGATATACGTTGGCACCCCTCGACCTACATGGGTACGGGGTCTATATGGGTTACCCGGACACTGGCTAGGTCGCTACGCGGATCTCGGCAGAGTTAGCCTGAAATAGGCAGGACATCCAATGGTCTAGACGATTGCCGGTCTAGGCCTGGCCTCAATGCAGTGATTTTTGTGCTGGCCTAGCTAGTAATCAAAACTCTGAATCAAAGTTTGTGTGCCAGCTGGCAAGCACTACACGGGTTTTGTGATGAGTATAGCACACCCAAAAAAAAGAAGGTACATATTTTATCATTTGAAGTCGAGATTGTGCAGTGCATGGGTTGTTAACAAGTGAATTTTTCTATTGAGCTGTTATCTGAAGGACAAGTTACATTCGCTATCCCGGCCTTCAGGCCCTCTGGAATACCTCCAATTACATCATATTAAAAAATCTGAGCCAATCGGAGCACTATAGCTAAGGTGGAGAGCGTGGGAACCCCGCACCTTTATGTAAGCTACTTTGTGACACCGTTATAACTATATAACACACCATCAAAGAAATATTATGGATGCTAGGAAATGTGCCTATTAACAATGTTAACACTTCCTAGGAAGCAGAATCCTCAAAAAGGACACCAGTCCAAAGTTATAAGCACTTCTTTCCTTTTTTGGAAATTATGTTCCTACAGCACTTTCCATCCATTCTGTGCGATTTCGGTCAGCCGGAATGGAGGATTTGGACAATTATGTAATCCCTCACGTGACCGGCCCGACCCTTCCGGCGTCTCATATCGGGGAAGGTGATGCTTCGCAGCAAGTGATGGGTTACATACAGGCCTGCAAAATATCCTGCCAGCAGCCCCAAAATCCATTTTTTGCTGCAGCCAGTGAGCAGCTGTCAAAATATGCTACTAGGCATCCTATATTTTGGCCTATGCTATGTGTGGGTATCAATCATGCTAGGCTATAGAGGAAGCATTGAGCTGGTGGGCCTGCAAAATGGGCTGCCAGTGGCCTCAAAATCCATTTTTTTTGCTGTGGCCAGTGAGCAGCTGTCAAAATGTCCAGTTGGGCCCCCTAGAATTCAATTTTCGGCCTGCGCTATGCGGGGCCTAGCCTATTGAGGGGGCTGGACTGGCAAAATGGGCCATTGGTAGCCCCAAAATCCATTTTTTCGGCCCGCGCTAAGCGCGGGCAAGGGAGCTCCAGTTATTCTCATTATTTTCGGAATCGGCTGTAAAATTTTTGTCCGGACTTTGCCTCTGACCTCAAAATCACCCCCAAAAATCGCGAAAAATCCCAATATATTACTAGATGTTGTCCTCGTCCTCCTCCTATACATTCAGAAGGCTCACTTCACATTGGGCTTTCCTTTCCTCTGCACCATGTTAAGGCTTGCAATGTCGCAAAAAGGCCTGGAGGGTTATAAAGGGTTAAGCCTTATAGGCCACTTATATCTGACTTAGAACTGTGGTATAAGTGCTTATAAGGGCCTATAACTTCTCTACCTTAGAGCAATGTTTTCCGACCCTCAGGCCCTCAGGAGAACCCTCCATTGGATTGCAAGAGTCCCATTCCAATTCCGGCAGGATATTGGGAAACTATCTTTATTTACCGCGCATTATCTGACATTATCAACAGTGCCGGCCTCCCAGGCTTGCATCGAACAATATGGTAGTGGTGGAAAAAAATATACATTCAACAAGCTACGGACATTCCGATGTGCATGTACCATTGCTACGCCCTGTAACTAAAAGGCCCGCCGATATCCTATGTGCCGCATTTAAGCATACACTCGCTCACCCGCGTCCGATAAGTATCCGACATTTTGATTTGTGCAGGCACGAACTGTTGGAGAACTCAGCGAAGTAACAAGAAGTCAGAAGAGGACAGAGGTCCCCCTTCATTTGGTGTAAGCTTCCACATTAAGAGTTGAGGGGTGTTACACCGCGGTTGACCTGCCGTGGCCACATTAAAGGACTTAGAATGGATGAGAAATAACACAGGGTACAAACGTGAAGGAGATGTAGGAGCATATCTGTGTCCAACCGAGTGATCTGCGGACACAGTGAGAGAAAGAAGAAAACGACTTGGCTGGATACTCCGTTCCTGGCAAGAAGCGCTCCTTGGAGACAGACCGGAGGTTGAAGTGGGCACTACAAAAAGAACGCCCACAACACACCTTTCAGCGCAACACAAGCGCAACACGTTGCGCAACGCCGCCACAACCTCGCTCCCGAGACTGTCAATTCTCAGGCGCGCTTCCGCAAGTTCCAGCCCAAAGTACGGCTCACCGCTTCTCTCTCCGGCTCGGAATGGGAGAAGAAATTTCGTGCCGAGGGCAGATCATTTTTATAAAAAGACTTAGCGCGAGGCATATGTAGCCAAAAAGAAACCTAATTGGCTTTGGAAGGGACCGAACAAAGCAGGGCGAAAACATCACATCACAGCGGCACAAGTGAACAACCACTACACTAAGCAGACAGTAGTGGTTAGGAGCAAGGATAGGGGATGTTCTCACGCTCTGACCACCACCATGGCCACTCGCCGCAACTGCCCACGTCTCCCCTTGCCACATATCCGCACAGTTCTTTGCCACAGCCTTGTCCTGACTATGTCCAGGTACACCAGCTACGATTGGAGACTCTTTTAGAGTCCGCGCTAGCCACTCTCATGCTCTTGCACGATGCAGCCATCACACCGGTCGCTCACACAACGCACACCTTTGAGGTCCTCGCAGCCTTGAACCGTCGTATTTCAGCCCCCTCCACCACTGCCTCTCCCCACACTGCCCACATCTCTGCCCCAGATGTGTCTGCCACCTCTCCCGCCCTCGACAAAGACACAAAGACCACCAGCATGACGTATGCGCGCGCAGTTTCGGCCGAAACCCCCAGATCACCTTCACCATCCCCATCGGATTCCGATCAATCTGACATTGTTATCCGACTGGACTGCCCGGATCTCCCTGAATATGAGCGCGCGTACCCGCCATTGATACTTTACGACATACAGACCGCCATCCCTGGGAAACTGTTTGCCGGGGTGCGCTGGACACGCAACAAGAATCTTGTTTTGCAGATCAAGCCAGGCACAGTTTCGGCCTCTTACATGATCGAGACATACACACGGCGTATTTGGGACGTCCTCAAACCCATCCTGCGACTTCCCGACAACCTTCCCTTGCCCATGTTTGAGACAGGCGGTTCCTGGCACTCGGTGGTATTTCACAATTTACCAGCCGCCAAACATGATTGCTATGCTCTACCGCACGTCCAAGAATCTCTCCGCGAAGGGGGATTCAATCATGTGGTCAAAGCTATCTCGATCCTGTGTGATGACCAAGAGCTAGAGCGCCGGGTGAAGAACAAAATCCCGATTTCTATGCGGGTATCCGTTCTTACGGAGGCCGCAGCGCAGCAGCTAGTTGACAGGGGCGGACACATCGTGGGTGGAAGATTCCGGGCGACGCACTATCTTGCGAAGCCTCGCACTCTGGCTCCACGCCCCAAGTCTGTTCAAAACGACGAGTAGAACTTTATTTCCTCTTTCCTTTGCTCTTATTTTTCTTTCTCTGTCACTTATGCTCCCTCCCTTACCATCACGACATCTAGTTTCATCTAGAGGCTACGGCCATCTACCCCTATACCTCTGCGGAATTTCCGCTTCGCAGCCGTCCCGTCACGGTCTTGCAAAGTTTTCGAGTATGCACGATCCTCTGATTTCCATTTCTTATGGACCCGATTTGATACCGTACGATGCAATAGCCAGATTTATATCTACCATATGTCTTAGACACACAGGATATAAAACGAAGATTCAAAAAAAAAAAAAAAAAAAAAAAAAAAAAAAGGGAGCAAGGATATACCCTGTCCGGACTCTGATCTGACCTCTGCTCAGTGTCCGGACGTTTGATCAGAGGTCTTCCACGCCGTCCCTCGATTTGTCCGGACTTGACACTGACATAATACACCCTTCAGATCCAAATTTTCGTCTGGACTCCAGATTTGACCTACCTACGGATACTGTACCAATCTGTATGACTGAAACGCTTCTTCGACCGTTACTGAAACGGTTGCGGTGAAACGTGAAACACCAGAACCTGAACTGAACTGAACTGAACTGAATTCTATTGTTGCTGTACCTGGCCATGGTGGCTACGCAGCAATACTCTAGCTATTTACGCTATACAGGGTAAGAGGTAGGTAACTATATGGAGTGGAGAGGGTAATTTTTTTTTTTCTATCAGAAGTGAGGACGAGTAAAGTAAAAGTAGGAGCGTTCGGGGAAAGATGGGGATAGAGAGGATGCAAGAGCGTGAAGGGAAGGATGCAGTGGAGGCGAGGTGTTTAGGTATCATGAGGTTTCTATATGATTTGTGAGAGCATTATCAGTAAGATAAGGTAAAGTATACGAGAGAAAGCGAAAAAACAAAAACAAAACTTAAGAAAATCTGCCAGTGAGATCAACGAATTTGATAACGGGTTTCAGGAGTTTAGGGTGAGAAAGCAAGGTGCGTACATCCACGGCGCCGAGTAAGCCCGCAGCGTAGGACGCCATCTGGAGGGGAGGACGGAGATGATCCCACACAGGGCAGTGCAGTAAGAAGTGAGCACGGGTTTCACTCCGGGCGCCGCACGCATCACATGCAGGTGAGAGAGTGAGACGGCAGCGGAACCGATGAGCGTTAAGAGGGGAAAAATTTGTGCGGAGCTGGCTGAGAAGGGATATGTGAGCGCGGGATGCCGACGACGTGTACGGTGAGCGGAGGATCAGACTCGGTGGGGTGTTGTCGATCTCGCGGAGGCCGCGGCCGGTTTTAGAGACCTTCCACAGTGCCTTCCAACGGTCAAGGATGTCAAGGTTGATGCGACGTTTGCACGTTGTGAGGGAGACGGGGGTGGTTGGCAAGGGAGGAAGGAGTGTGGCGGCCTTGGCGGCATCATCAGCAAGCTCGTTACCGAATGTGCCGATATGCGCCGGCGTCCATAGGTTCGTGATCTGGAGTGCCGGTTGCTTTGACAATGCGCCGCGGACTAGCACATCATACTCGATGGCGCGGAATTGGCCGGAACGAGGCGCTGTAGAGGTAATACCTTTCAGACCTGCCTGTGAGTCCGACACCGTGAGCATGCGGCATTGTCCATCCCCCATAACCTTCTCCGTGGCACGCAGGACGAGTCCCTCGACTTCTCCCTCCGCAACCTGTCCATCCCCGAGGGGGATGAGGATCCTATCCCGCACTATACCGTTCTCAATCCGCACCGCTGCCCCACCAGCCGCTCCGTTCAAGAGAGAGCCGTCAGTGAACCACGTGGTGTGCGCAAACCCGGGATCAGAAAGGAGTCGCTCCAGTACGGTGACGGCGTCCTCCTTGAGAGGGATGATAGTCGTTACCGGAAGGGGTTCCGCCCAGGGCGCTACGTAGACAGGCAGAATGCGTTCCATACCTAGCGTAAGGTCCGCATCAGGTTGAGCGTTGCCGGGGAGGAGGTACGGTGTTTTGCGGCAACGGATGCGCTGCCCACGGACCGGAATACCTACCGGCCAGCGGACAACTGGGAGGCGCTCAACGTAATGTAGAGCTGACGCACGGTGCGCATGTTTCGGCGGGGTAGAGATGGCATCTTGGAGAAGGGGTACCACACCATGCGTGGGTGGAAGCGTAAGGTATCGCGCAAGTCGGTGGAGGAGGGCTGACTCAAGCCGGAGTGAAACCAGGAGAATTGCAGCTTCCTTCTCAAGAGCGGCCCCAGACGCAGTCCGGCCAGATGTATGAATTTAGTGAACTGATTAAATGTCGGGGTCGGGCACGTCAGCCGAAGACTGAGCGCTTGAGCTTTGAGCTCGGCGTCGCTTGAGAAATCGTCGTCCGAGCGGGAATCAAATGTTGGAGATTTAGATGGAGTAGAGGGGGAAGTCTCGGGAACTGGAGTGACAGGGGGTGTAGGTATAAAAGAACGATTCCGGGACGAAAGTGAGCGGAAGATGGCCATTATGGGTCAGAGTGCGGGAGTGTGTGTTGGGGCTAAGTCCAGGAATAGTGGTCCATTTTATAGTATTCGCGGCAATGATCGAGCGGATTTAGCGGAAGATTCAGAATGTGAGATCTGTGCTGGCTCCGCTCCCAGGACATGGCCGCGGAAGACAGGAAGACAGGGAGGGCAGGACTCCGCAGACGCATAAGGACTCGGAATTGGGGGTGATGGTCACTGTGGCGAAGAAAGAGGATGGCTGTGACACGTGTCCGGGTCAATTTCTAATCCTTGCTTGAGCAGGTTTGTCTCTTGACTCGATCTCCCTCTGGGCCCCTGAACCTGCAACAAGTCGCTAAAATTGCTAATTTGAAGGCGCACAGGGCACCCAAGACTTACTCTGTTGCCAGAACCTATATTTTTGGGCCGTTCTGCAGCTGGCCCTTTGGTGGCCGGCCTCAGGGTTTTGCCAAGCTCTCCGGGTCGCCTCGCGCGTATACGATCCTAGCCGCTCGACCCGCGTCCGCCACGGGCCGCGGGCTTGTCTTGCACGCCATTCATCATCTTGTGTATTCCGCCGGCGAGGATCATCCGCTGGTTACCCCGCAGCTCATAGAGTCCTGAGTCGTGCGTTATGCGTCGGCTGGCCACTGGCCCCTCCACACACCCGACGCCGTGAGCGAGCCCCATTCCTGTTGACGTTGGTCGTTTGTGAGGCCACAAACGTATAGCATGTGCTGTCCCGTGCTTGAAATCCACTGGATAAATCCCATACCGTTGCGAGCGGCCGAATTTTGAAATCCGAGCAAAACTTGCATAAATCGCCGAGAGGTATGGCGTTCAAACGGCTTCCGAACGAGCTGGATCACAGAGAGATAATCAAATGCTCCTGCGTTTGTCGACAATCCTGTTTGACATCCAGCCTGAGATTCATTAGCTCAAAAAATGCGCCTCGCACGTACCGTACCATACGCGCTTCAATTAGAGCTGTATTCATAGCTATGACACGGGCAGACATCCAAATAGCAGTCGCCGAAGGAGAAATCTGAGTCGGCGAGTACGAGACTCGTCGGAAGAGAGCGAACAACCGAGGTCCTGTGAGGACTTTTTTTTAGCCGTCTGCGGTGTGTACGGTGCAGGTGTGCATTGCAGGACTATGTGTGATGAATTAAGGACGCCTGTTCCACGGGTTGAGATAAAGTCGACTGGGGACACGAGGATAAGAGCAAGTTCACAAACAGAATAGTTTGTGCTATGGAGACCGAAAATGTCGCCAAATTACATAACCCGTTTTGGGTCCATTTAGGTCTAGACTATATTACTAATCTTCAGAGTCTGAAACTTATCAAGCCTTTCTCGTCGAGCAGCCTGAAATCTGAGCGCGTCTTACTTCCAAGATCCCGAGTCCTCCGCTGCTATCATGAAATTAGACTCTGCTACTAGTAGTCCCATTTCTGGACTATGAATCTTTTTAATAATTTCAACGGAGCTGCCGTTCAGGCCACCTAGGGAGCCGCCGGTTTCGTTACGTCGGACCTTCTTAGCTACCTTTTCATGTAAAGTAAAAGGTAGCTAAGAAGGTCCGAGTAGCCGCCGGAGCCGGAGGGGACCACGTAAGGCTTTCCAATTAGGGTGTTTGCCGATCAGGCATTCATGCCAAATGCACGGCATATCCCACAGATCCCCACGCGCTTCCTCTGCAGGAGGCCTCGGTCGTGCGCAGGCTTAATTGGCCCAGGCTGGCCTGAGTACTGGAGCATTACTCGTTTATGGAAAAATGTATGTACTGCTTATTCTGCGAGATATCTTCCAGCAGAGCCGGATATAATATTCCATCATAAAATATTTCAGCAGCCTTCTGTCCGTATCCAATTGCTAGATCACAATACTTTGGGTGAGGGATGCGGGATCGCTCTTAAGACGCACCTGTTATGCGATGTTCCCGGTGACACTGGTAAGAAAGGGCGACTGGGGCCGGAGGCCTACAGCCGTGAGCATCGCAGGAAATTGGGAAATTGGGCCCAGGGTGGTCCAATGCGAAGTAGATTACAAGGGTAAACGACGATTAACAATCACGAGTTGACTGACCTGGCAAAAAAACAGAAGCCGAAGGCCTACGGCATCAAGACTTGACAAAACTAGACATAGGCCACAAAAGAATTGTATTCTATACTGGCCTGTTACAATACAGAAAGTATGCTACAA
This sequence comes from Mycena galericulata, assembly GCA_029289565.1. Classification (NCBI taxonomy): domain Eukaryota; kingdom Fungi; phylum Basidiomycota; class Agaricomycetes; order Agaricales; family Mycenaceae; genus Mycena; species Mycena galericulata. Next base: position 186,611 of record JARKIA010000217.1, read on the forward strand.
GTATTCTACAATATGTACATGTGAGTCTGTCAAGATAGCAAATACAACAAGAAAGAGTATACAACAAGAAAGTTAGAGGCAACAAGAAAGTTAGATACAACAAGATAGGAATACAGATATACAACAAGAAAGATAGCAGAAGATACAAATGCATGCGATGCGATGGGTGGACGGATCGACAATATGCGGTAGAAAAAACAAGAGAAATCGGGCCTCCGGCGGACGCACCTCCCATTACTTTGGGCCCATACTTTTCAGAAGATTGTCGACCACAGACGCCAGGGCTTCGGGCGAAAGGGTCGAGAAGGCGGCGTTGAGGGCGGCAGCGGGATCAAGCGGCGGCGGCGTGGCGGACGACATGGCGGGAGGCGGGGCAGAAGGCGGGGCAGGAGGCCGACCCTGGGCGCGACGCTTCCTGGTGGCCGCCGCCGACGCAGGGGCACCCTGCGCGTCCTTGGAGGAGCCCTGTACGAACTGCGGCGACGTAGTCAAACTTGTCCCTCGTCTGTGCCTTCGGCCGGTGGCCCAGCGGGATGTCATCGTCGTCCTCGTCCTCGGTTTCGGGTACGACGTTTGGCGAGGGCTTCTTCCTCTTCGCGGGGGGGGGGGGGGGAGGGGTATCGTCGTCGTCGTCGTCGTCGTCGTCGGCGTTGGCACGGACGGGCTTCTTATTCCTCCTCGCGGGGGGGGGAGAGTCGTTGGCGTCGGCGGCGTCGGCGTCGGGAGCGAACCCAACGCGCTTCTTGGCCGGAGCGAGAGAGGGATTGGGGCCCTTGAGGGCCGGCTTCGAGGGCGCCTTGGGGGCGGCGGCCTTGAGGGGAGCGGCGGGCTTGGCGGAGGCGGTGGCCTTCTTAGGAGCAGGGCCTCCACCCTCCTGCGCTGCTGCCCTGGCGCGCGTAACACGGGGCGTGGGCAGCGTTGGCTCCTCCTCTTCGTACTCCTCCTCGTTGGCACTACTTTCGTCGTCCTCGTCGCTATCGCTGTTGACGAGCACCTCCTATCCCTTCCCCTTTCCCTTCCCTGCGGCCGCCTCCTTCTTCTTCTTGGTCTCAGCCTTCAACCCCACCCGCCGCCGCTGGGGGTTGCTGACCTCGGGGTCACCGTCGATGTCATAGGGGGAAGACCACCCCTGGCCCATCCCATCAATGACAGTCTCACGGGATGCGCCAGAAGTGCGCCAATGGTTCTTCACGTCGTCCGACGCTGGGTCCCCAGGTGGCACGATGCGGCCGTAATCGTGCATGAATATCACGATACCATCTTCACCGTAGGTGAGAACGCGCCTTATAAAGAGAAATAAATGACGCACTCTTCTTGTACTCATATCGCTCAACCCGCAGGCCTCCATACACCGGGCTGCCCTTCCGCACAGCGATTGCGCCTTCGATCATGAGAAGTCGATGCCGAAATTTGATCCCCCGGCAGCTTACAAATCCCGCAGTCTCATTACGAGAACTTATGTAATAAGTGATCGTTCTTTTAGGAAACTCATGGGTACGATTTCGCGGGTGCGTACAATTTGGTCACATCAAGATGAAGTTATTGAAGATAGTGGCTGTGCACTAAAAACACTACTTTGCTTCGCCACATCCATTAGATATAATGTAATGTTTTTAAAAGTTTCTAATGCTTTTAGTGGCTGTGTTTCTTACGTAATTTTTTTTCCTGCTGGCAAAGGTTCGAACCCCAGAGTAAACATTCTGTTTTTAAAAACCGTAAGGCTGATGATTTTTGCAAGCCCACGCTATTCAATTCAATTTAATGATCATCAATATTTTAAGTAACAGGTTCTGTCTCTCGGTTTCGCATAATCACATCACATGCTCCGCCGCGCTGTAATATGAGTGGAGGAGGAGAGAATGGACCGAGGTACCAAGAAATGAATAAAACTGTAAAGGACTGCAACAGAAAGCCCAGAAGATGCTCTGAACTAGACTGGGCGAGCAAGAGGTGGTGCAGAAAGAAGCGAGAGAGTAGGTCCTATTTGGGTCTGCCATCAACGCACTGTGATCGGGCCGTCGGCATTTCGGACTTCCGTCTTTCTTCCGCTCCGAGTCGCCCCCCTCCGTGCATCTCTCGAAAGTGCATAAAGATGTCTTACAAACAAGATAGTTTCTCCACCAAGTCTTGCCTCCCATCTCGACTCGCACGAAGCACGGCGATGAGTCTGACTGTCCGAGGTTCCGAGTCGGGGAGCAGAGCCGATGTCGCGAGTTTCATAACCCTTCTCGTCAGTTCATGGATTTAATGATTCAATATTAAATTCAAAGCAGGCCCACGCTGTAGAAGGCCGTGGCATGCATCTGCCTGCCGCGACAAGAGTTTATTTTTCTTCTCTACTTCATCTACCAAGTATCTTGTTCAACACACAGAGTCCCTATGTTCTGGCACATCCCTGCCTCACATATTTATCAACATGACCTCGAAGTGTGCAGAACACATGCAGACAATGTCGTTTGACTCGGGTCTATGCCCTCCTCCGATCTCCTCCTAACTTTTCACCTTTTCATGCTTTTGATTCCAGTCTGAGTGGGCCAAAGGTATCTCTCTGACGGCATAATGTTTTCTCTTCCTCAGTCTGCCCGCCAATCCTTCCGAGGATCCACAAGCGGTAAGATTAACCTGGGCTTATATAATTGGATTCTTGGCTCGGTGCGGAATCCCGCCTCCTCGGAGTCCACGTGAGTTCCGAATTCGGGATCTTGATGGCGGGAGAGCCGCATCGGATCAACCCATCAAACTTGCCGCGCAAGTGGAAAAAGTACCAAGTCCAGCATGGGTGGCTTTCGGGCAGTACAGGTGGGTTGTTCGAAATAAGAAACCCGAGCTCACATGGAGGCGAAAGATCAGAGCTGGGAATTAATTCGGTCTCTCAAAGGATCCCTTGCGCCGACCTTGCGCATTATGTGACAACGGCAAGCCGTTTTTCTGACACCTCCTCTCTTGCACCCGTCGAAGCCGGGGTCTTTTATGTATGGGTTTATTTTATTGACGTGGTTGCTGACAGATAACGAGACCAGTTGCCTTTAGAGGCTCACTGTCTCGAGGAAAAATAGGTTCCTACGGTCCGGGTAGGTTTTATGAGGCACGAATTACGGGAACCATCCATCACCCTTCGTAACTGCATATCCCACTTCATTAAAGACTGTGGTTGGCAACTCGCTGCGCAGTTTTCTCCACTGGATTTTACCCAGAGCTACTTCTTCAATCTCGGGGTTCGACCGTCTGAGGCTGGCGTCAAAGGCCAGCACATATGTATTCGATCTCTCAGTCGTCCGTCCCACCATGCCGGCTCGTTCGTGATGTAGAACTACAGGTTATGAGAATGGCTCGGTTGCGTGCAGCGCTCATCTGCTTTCCATGGCGGTATATTTTTTAGTTATATGCACCGACTGCAGATTTTCCCGTTCGACTCGGGACTGGGTCATATTTTAGGCGAGTGTCTTATTTTTATCCTTCTATGCTCCATTCATGTGTCTTGCATGCGGATGACATGCAAACCACGCATGTCGTTTCGACATGCGTGGGTCTCTGCCCCCAGTGTCAGTTTACGTGTATATAAAAGTGAGATCTTTTGCTAAAATGAATCCGAAGTCGTCCGAAATCTCGAAATTTCAAGAACTAAAAAACTATCCACTAACATTCTCTATACAAAGTACTTTGCATCAAGGATGCATTCGAAATTTTCGCTGAGACATTTAATCATTCTCGGCGAACTCCGTGTCTATGAGCCACCGGTGATTTGGCTTGAGTCATTTGAGCATGCTTTTGATCAACTGTCCTCAATACTGAAAATAACAATTGGCTCGAGTATAAGGAAAGTTGAATATGTCGACCGAGTTGGTACGGAATGTGTAGTATTCGCCCCTCGTACCACTCTGTGCTTCCTTCGGATGTATGTGTTGATTCACTGCAAGGAAACGGGCGGCTGACTATGCAACACGTTTGGTATGGGTTTTGTCTTCTAAAGGGGGCATCACATATGGTGGAGGGAGGAGGTATGGCTCTGTAGGTCATATTTGAAAGTCCGACGAAATGCCAACATTTCAAAGTCCGTCGACCTGCCACGTCCTTGCCGCCGGAATGATCCTGGACACGATCACCGGAAATCCCATAATCCATTCTTTCACGCAAATCGGCCTCCTCCTTTCATAATTCTGAGTAGACAATTCTGTAGAGAATATAATTACAAGAAACTTCTCATGACGATTTTTTTTTTGCTTTGCAGGACTGATTGCACGGTGACCGAATTTTGTTTGGTATGCGATAGGGGTGTGTACACGTCCGTTTGTAATGCTGTGTCCTCCAGCGAGCCAAGATTGTAGCGGGTGACATCCGGAGATGTATTGGCTTCTTATCCTTCCATGTGACTACTGTACCATTTCGACCATAGGTTCACACTATGTCACCCGTCACCGCACATGTTCACTGGCTTTGATGTTCATTCCTCGGCAATCATGACAAAATTACCATTTATGGTGATCCGGCGACTGCCGGAGGAAAAATTTGCGCATTTTTGAGCCCATTTGGGCCAGAAATACCAACCGTCACCGTCACCTATACCCAATAGGTTCAGTTCACGGCCATCTGTCACCGTCACCTGAACCTACGGTCGAAATGGTACAGTATATCCACCAAAAATTAAGCCCTCGGCGGGCCAGGGGCGCATGTTTCTGGGCTTCCCAATGCCCATAAAATGGCAATTGCGTTGCGATGCACCTCACAGACCATCTGACAACACTTAAAATTGAAATATTCTTCTGAGGTAGTCATCAATCTCTTTGAACTCGTCCTCTGGTGCCTTTTCCTGCCTTGGCACCTCTTCTGTCACCACTTTCTGAATTCCGCTGGAAATTGGTCGATCTGAGGCCCTGCGATGACGTCGAGGGGGCGGAGGAGCCTGTTTGCAGGGGGCCGATGTGCAGAAGGCCTCCACTGAGCTGTATCAGGACCCCGGACTAATGTCGAAAGCAGAATGCACCAAGGACCGACCATTCTGATGTAAGGAAGATTCCGGCTATATAGACTCTATGGTGCTACTGGGACCGCTGACGAAGTGGCAGGAGAAGGAGAAGGCATTGCAGATGGTGAACCAGTGCGGCTGGGTGAGAGTCGGCCAAGTGCCACTCAGGCGCCGATTTTTACTCTCGTCAATAATGCTTGGGTCTCTGAGGGACATAGTCATGGTTGAACTCCTGCCTGACATGACATCCATGACTTAGATGGGGAGAAGTGGGCTTCCGGGATGGTGCACAACCATCGTGGTTTGCAGCGCTCTGCTTTTTTCTGATTGAGATTCGGAAATGAGGAAGATCTTAGAATTTCATCACCTACAAAACTGTCTCTTCAGATTTCTACAATAGCGACTTTACGATGTTGCCACCTGATGGCTGATGGCTCCAAAAATTACAACTTATCCATGGGTTCTCCCTACCATCGCCTGACTTTAGATACATCAAATGAATGCTCTTCGGACCTCTATTAGCCATAAAAAGATTTCGGATTGACTTGGTTGTTGGAGCGAGAACACAAGCCATACAGTGGCCCGGATGGCGCATCACAAACTCTCTAATGCAGACCTTCACTGCTGAACTTTCGCTGAAAACCTCGGCAACTTCCGACTGTACTAAATGACGGGATTATTTTATTGTGCACTGATCAAACGACAGTCGTTTGATCAGTGCGCAACTTTGGATTGGCTCAAGTCCACGATGGTCCCTGGCCTTGGGAATTCTGAAGCTGGAAAAACTGCATTGTCTCAGTGGATCCCCTTATAATAATAACCTGAGAAGGTGATAATGGCATGAAGTTTGAACCCGGTATGCAATGATGTGAAAACCAAAAAGGACTTGAGGATAGTCACTCCGGAAATTCCGATGTTCAAGGCCTCCCAAAAGCGTACCACAAACCTTTAGTTTCAGGTGCTCTCCTGCCAGTGATATGTTTAGTTCAAGGTGCCGGGCTGGGACGGACCAACGGGGTCCCTTTCAAGTGCATACAGTAAGGAGTTAAACAGCACTCCATTGAAAGTTTTGAGGACTTGTGGTCGGCTACATGCATTATTAGCACCCTCACCTCTCGCGGAATCTCCATTTTTCAGTAAAGAGTATCCACTGTTTCTGATGGCTTTAACCAAGTGAGCCGATAGCATCGCTGGGCTGTTAAATTAAAATGAGGATTCACTGAGTCATTGGGTCGCTTATGGGACTCAAACCGGCGTTTTTTCTCTTGGACTAATGTGCCATGGACCTCCTTTTGACGCTCTTTTGTTTCAGTCCAGTTTAATCTTATCTTATCTGCTTATCTTATCGAGGGTTTCAACACAGAATGCCTGAGAACGGGGATCGGAGAGAACTTCACCCTGAATGTAACAAGAACTTCATGCATTTTCTGGAATACCTGACTTTGCGCCGCCAACTTTTGCGCGGTTTTTGAATTCACCGACTTTGCGCGGTTTGATGACCGCGGACTTTGCGCGGAATTGGATTTGCGCGATTGCGCGATTGGTCGAATTCGCGCAATTCAAGTACGTGGTTCATTTATATGCGGGATTTCACTCAAAAGGGCTTATTTAGTGCGGAAATATGATTTCAGCATGTGTGATGTGCGCGGGATTAAATGTGCATTTGGACACTCATAAAGTTGTTGGGGGAAGGGGGATCCGCACTAAGCGGGTGGTGGGTAGGAGGTAGTTTTTTGCGAACGAAATAGTCCCGGGTCTTCTACGACACCCCCGACGACTGCGAGGCAGCCCTTCCCGAAGGTCAGGCCGGCACTCCTGCGACTACCGTAAGGTGTGGGACGGGCTCAACGTTTCCCGTAGCCTGGTGTCTGTTCGTTATAGTGAACCACTAACTATTGTCGATCGCACGATTAACCGTTGCGGGCGGGTAGAGGTCGGTGAGGTAAATGGGTCTTGATGAAGCGGCTGCGCACGACGCGCAGAAAGGGTAAGAGGTAGAGTGGGGAGGAAAAGGAAGTGATAGGGGCGGTAGGAAGGTATGAAGGGTAGACTTTTTATTATGTCACAACTAAGGCTCGGTCTCCGTCCAAGGTGCGCAGTGCAACCAAGGATTGGGGGGTGGAGGGTAAGAGGAGCGGTAGAAGAACTGAATAAAAAGTCTAAGGCATACAAGCGACTAGCTACTTTTTTCGTTTCGAGCCTTGTTGTACCGTGGGAAGATAAAACGCAAAATTTGGCCGGCTGACCAAAAGAATAGTGTGCCTCTGGGAGCCTCTAGTGCATTGGAAATCCTCTTGGCAAGTCATTTACAGGTAAAAAGTGCATTGATTGGCTCTCCATGCTCCTTGACCGCCATTGAGGCCGACATAAGCATACATATGAACTGAAAAAGGAAATTGATGCGAAGTACAGCCACCGGGTATATACCGGCCCGGACCGAAAACGCAAAATCTTCCTGACGAAAAACAATTTTTCCACTTTTCAAAGTTTTGCTCCGAGGGATCCATAGAGGACCTTCTTATAGTCCTATTCACACAATAACATTGTATCTCGATAGAAACTGGGGTGTCAGTAGTGATTTCCAAATCGGGACAAAAACTTGTCACAAAGTTTGGTCTGCAATCATACTTCCGATCACAGGACATAGTGATCGAGGGACCGGAGGTCGAGATCTTGGAAAAAATTAAAAATACAAAAAAAGTAGATAAGAGCGTCAAGCTGGCGCTAGAAAAGAAGTTGCCCGGATGGGAAAAAATAGATAATATTATATATTACAATGGCTTAATCTATGTACCACGAGACGAGGATCTTCGGGATAAGATCATCGGTCTCCACCACAATTCCCCCCTCTTGGGCCATCCCGGAGAGAACCGGACCCAGGAGATGATCGAACATAATTATTGGTGGCCGAGGCTCGGCAACCAGGTGTCTATTTATGTGAAGCAGTGCGCACACGGGTGCATCGGTATCAGCAGGGAAAGCTGAACCCGCACAAGGCCGCGGAAGGGCTGTGGCAAATTATATCAGAGGATCTCATCGGTCCTCTGGCGGTATCTAATGGCTTCAACGCCATACAAGTCTGGGTGGACACATACACCAAGATGATCCACTGTGAGCCGACCTCGATGGAGCTCACGAGTGAGGGGATGGCCCGCTTGACGCGGGATCGGGTGATCCGGTACCACGGGGTGCCGAGGAAAATCATCTCGGATCGGGACACGAGATACGTCTCGGGGTTCATGCGGGAGCTCAACCGGCATAGAGATGAACCTGAGCACGGCATTCCACCCGATCACGGATGGGCAGACGGAGCGGATGAACCAGGAGATCGAGAAATATCTCCGTGTGTTCGTAAATTATCGCCAATCGGATTGGGCGGAGTGGCTCGCTTTCGCCGAGTTCACACACAACGACAAGGCTAGCTCGGCCACAACGATGAGCCCGTTTTATGTAAACACCAGTTATCACCCTTGGAAAGGGATCGAGAACGCGGTGGAGTCGCGGAACGAGGCGGCGGATGATTTCGTAAAAAAGATGAAGAAAATACGTGACGAGGCCACAGCGGCGCTCGAGAAAACCCAGAAAATAATGAAAAAACAATACGACGCGCATAGGAGAGATGCGCCGGAGATCAAGGTCGGCGACAAGGTGTGGTTGGATGGACGAGACATTACCACTAGTCGGCCGACGAAGAAGTTGGACGATCGGCGGCTCGGCCCGTACGAAGTCTTGGAGAAGGTCGGCGCAGCGGCTTGGCGGCGCAGGCTGCCGGAGACGGACCTGTCACATCCGGTCTTCAACGAGTCGAAGCTGACGCTGTACGTGGAGCCGCCGGAGCACAGGCGGGAGACGAGACCGGCACCGGAAATAGTGGCCGGGGCGCCGGAGTACGAGGTCGAGGAGATTATCGACCATCGGAAACGGGGACGGGGTTATGAATACCTCGTCAAGTGGAAGAACTACCCGCTCGGGGAGCGGACGTGGGAGCCGAAGCGGCACTTGACGCATGCGGCCAAGATCCTGGCGAAATACAACAAGGATCACGGGCTGGGGGAAACATCGGAGAAAAGGGCCGTGGACGCGAGGCTGGACATCGGCAAGATGGCCGATGCGGAAAAGGCGGCTTGGGCCGCGAAGCTCAGGGCGATGGGGTTAATGCCGCCCAAGGAGCAGGACCTCGGCAGGATTGCCGAGAAGAACCGAGGACGCACCCAGGACAGGGCGGACCGCTTCATCGCGGAACACAGCGATGAGGTGCTGGCCGCCGTGGATGGGGATGAAGGATGGACCCGCGATACCTCTGTTGAGGTTTAAAATCGCCTTTATTTATCATCGTCGGGACGACGATCCTAGGAGGGGGTAATGTCACGCTTCGACGCGTTCCAACGCCGCACGTGACCACGTGCATCCCCGACGTGCCCGACGGTGCATTACATTATTTATTCCACGTGGCTGCGTACCACACGTGAAGGACCCATGACGTCACAACATGCCGGATCACGCAACAAGGTGTCGATCAATAAGCGCAACACGACGACGGGTTATTGTACACGAACAATACGGACGACGGACACACATAATTAATAAACGATCTGTTTCAGTAGTATACAGGACCGATGATTACCTCAATATAGGTCGGATCCGGAAAATCGGCCTCAATCTGACTTTTGTCCGGACTTTTCAAAATTTCCCACGCTTTCTGGGACTGCGGAAATCGTTTTCTCCGCAAAGCGGTCATTTTCTGTGTTTTTTGCTCAAAGATTTTCTGAAATTTTGTCCGGACTTTGGGATCCGACCTATATTAGGGTAATCATCGGTCCTTAGTATACACGACCTTAAGTTGTTATTGTAGTCAGTAAATATAGCGACTCCTAAACAGTATAAATACAGTAGCTAGTCGCTTGTATTCTTTAGACTTTTTATTCAGTTCTTCTACCGCTCCTCTTACCCTCCACCCCCCAATCCTTGGTTGCACTGCGCACCTAGCCTTAGTTGTGACATGAGCACACTGACTGGATGATGCGCAGGTTCACGGGGAGGACTACACGGCTGCTCTTTGACGACTACGCCTCTGAACCCTTGTTAAACGTGACGTGCCATCACAGGGGCGGTTCGTCAATTAAAGGCTCATTTTAGTTAGCTCAGGCTCTTTAAGTATCGTAAAAAAAAAAAAAACGGCCCAAAAATTAATTTTAATATTTGTAATTTCGGGCTGGGCGCAATCTAATCACTAATCTAATCTATCAAAGTCCAAATATAAGTCCACCGAACTCCAAGTATCAGAGCTACTTTCGCCAGCGATAAGACGCGATATAAAAGTTGAGGAATAAATGTTCTTGAAGCGGGTTTCGAAATCCAAAGTATGTCCAAGATGTTCTTGGTAAGCCATCTTCACTCGCCCTTTGCCTCGCGTCAATTTCGCGCTCATCTTCCCTGTGTTCTAGAGGAACGCGAGAAGAAGAAAGCGAAGACTTCGAAGGAGCCTACGGCTCAAGCGAAGAAGAAGAAGGCGCCACCGAAGCCTTCTACGGCCTGAAACTCCAACGCAGCAGCCTCGTCGTCAAAACCGGCGGCGAAAGCGTCAAAGGAGAAGAAGGTTCAGGAGAAGAAGGCCAAGGGGAAGGCGAAGAAAGCGGCGGGTGCAAAAGGAAACGCAAAAGAGCGCAACGCCGGCAAGGGAGATCGGAAGGGGAAGGGCAAGGCGAAGGACTCGGACGTCGAAAGCGACGACGAGTAATCACTCCTGCCCTCCCGGCCGCCCAGCCTAACGCCGTTCTAACGTGGTTTCTTTTTCTCTGCTCCCAATTCGCTTCAGCGTCACTTCGTACTGTCCAAAATATCCTGTCTGTATTAGGATACACGCATCCGAAATGGAGCGTTCCATAACCTTACGTGACTCTGACATACGAACAAGTGAAAATATTAGCGATGAATTCAAAATTCGTCCCGAAGCCTTCTAAAACTTCGGTCGAATCAGCGCTTGCTTCACTTGATGACTTTGCACGTCGTCTTCGTCTCTCAGAAAGAGCGAAACAACAGCGACATATAAAATTGATACAGGGAATTGACCCGGACATTGACAACGGGCAACCACGTTATGTCTCGAAATTCCATATCCCTGTTGAAACTGCTGAAGCACCAGCGCTGATTCGCCACGTTGAGAACGCACTGGTCCGAGTTCGAGAGGTTATTGGTGGCCAAGTGCTAAACCAACAAACTCTGGCTGTAAAATCCAACATCAACCGTAAAGAACTCAAAGAATTACTCAAAGTCCTGGGTGACCAAAACTTAGTTGCGGTCCCCTCAGATAAAAATCTGGGACTCTGTGTAGTCACCACCGCATGGTACTATGAGCAGGCGTGGAAATTGCTTATAAATCCCTCATATCGAGAGGAAGCACCGGATCATGAAGCTCTTCATAATTCGCTCGAAGAAATTCTGCGAAAAAGTGTTGACCTTCTGACTTGGCAACAGTATAATTGGCTACGAGACCCCGTAGACCGGAAATTGACCAAATTCCCGGTGCTTAAAGTCATCCCTAAAATCCATAAACTTCCTGCATCTGCGAGACCCATTGTCCCAACCTTTGACACGTTGCTGGCCAATGCCTCTGCATGGGTTGATTTTCGCATCAAGCCTCTACTCTCGAGATTCGACTGGATTCTTCCAGATTCGAAGACGTTTTGCCGAAAACTCCTCGGTACTCGTCTCCCCCCTCGTGAAGAGATCTGGCTCGTATCCGGCGACGTTGTGGCCATGTACCCAAATATCCCTATTGAGGATGGTATAAGACAAATTGCAACAATGCTCGGAGTCTCCCCCATGGAGGAGGCGTCTGAATTGATGATCACGAACCTGGATGAACTTACAATTGTTCTCCTTCGACTTGTTCTTCAATTCAACTACGCGTCTTTCGCTGGCAGGACTTTCCGTCAGGTTATTGGGACGGCAATGGGAACAGCGCTAGCGCCTACCTATGCCAACCTATTTTTAGCTGGATACGAAGTCCTTGCGCTCAAGGAATTTAAATCCGACCTTCTACATTATTCACGCTTCATTGATGATACATTCGCTATCATCCATGGTGACATAAGCAAGGTTCGAGAATTTCAAGAGCGATTTGGGAAGCTGCACCCGAACATGAAAATGGAGTGGAGTCAGTCACGCGTCTCCTTACCATTTCTTGATGTACACGTATCCCTGGAGGACGCACCAGGGTCACTACACCGGGGGTCAACAAGACCACTTTGCTAGGCAAACCCAAGAACAAGATGCTGCTACTGGCGTATGTTGCTGCCACGGACCGTTTTCCCAGATACGTACACACGCCCCCATGAGACACCACCGCGTCTCCCTTCCTATACCCCCAGCATTATGTGTCCCCCTTTTTCCCTTATGCTTCCCCCTATACATATCTCTTTCTCGCCCTCTGTCTCTATCTCTCTCCTCTTTTCCTTCCCATGGGACCCCCCATCGTCCCTCCCTGGCACCCTTTCTGGAACACGCCACCACTCACCCCCCACCACGATACAATTTGATCCCCACACGCCACATTACAATACAAGATTCGAACACATTGCTATCCACATATATCTTCCTCGGCCGCGGGGGAGTCTGACGCGCCACGGGGCAACTGTGGCGTAGCGCGCGTCCACCGCGCGCGACAGTCTCCTACGGGTTTTACCCCGCGACCTCCCTTAAATGGGCGGAGGCTGCTTAGGTACACTCTTTACCGCGTAGAGTAGATATATAGCAAACTAGCTACATAGGCCATAAATGGCCTGAACAGCTAGTATAATACATTGATTTCATCATCATCAACACCGGGGGTCAAACCCTAGCTTAGTGACACGCGTATATCAGAAATCGCTGAACTCCTACCTATATATCCCCTGGAAATCTTGCCACTCTGTCCAGTCCAAATGGGCTTGGGTCAAGGGTGAACTCATCCGCTATGTGCGGATATCCTCTCGGGAGGAGGATTTTAAGAGAATGCAAGCTCTTTTCACCCTACGTCTCCGTGACCGCGGGTATCCAGGGCGATGGCTTTCAAAAGTCTTTTCAGAAGTGTCTTACGCTAGGACCGATGATTACCCCAATATAGGTCGGATCCGGAAAATCGGCCTCAATCTAACTTTTGTCCGGACTTTTCAGATGTTCCCATGCTTTCTGGGGCTGCAGAAATCGTTTTCTCAGCAAAGTGGTCATTTTTCGTGTTTTTTGCTCGAAGTTTTTCTCAAATTTTGTCCGGACTTTGGGATCCGACCTATATTAGGGTAATCATTGGTCCTCTTACGCTGAAGAGCGGCCACGTGCCCTCTATTCTAAGCTTCCCCACCCACCTTGGGAGCGAGAATCCAATCGGGTATATGTTCTGAAACTCACCCACAATCCAATTTGGGAAGAAATTGACTTCAACCCAATCTGAAGTATCCTGCGAGAAGCCTGGAATGAATGCGGGCTCGGTAAATCTACCGACCGGTTCCTTGCAAGCTTCAAGAAACCCGCAGCACTGGGTGATGTGTTGAATAAAATCAACCGTGAGACCTTGAACGCCTATCAAGCTTGATTGAGACGGAAGTTTCTGCAAGATTTTAAAACAAACTCGGTCTCGCATGCGTTAAATGCTCGTTTTCGTGTGTTACATGCGAGACCGAGTTTGTTTTAAAATTAAATCTGACGAGACTTCTGTCCCTGTCCTCTATGCTTAATCGTGACCCTTGACACTGCTCAAGAATTTATATTCCCCTGATTAAATATTTCTGGTTGACCACCGAAATATGGGCCTGGTTCCTCTGTGAAGTGAACCTAACGGATAATTAAATTTCCTGAGATGTGCTAATACAAGTTACGGATTTTGATGCTGTGGATAATGGCTCGATGAATTTTCTGTGGGTCGTGCTCGCGCACCTCGTCTTGTTCCCCGGAACTTGACCCCGCAAAAATTCTGTATAGCCAAAAAATTCACAGTTAGCAAGACGACTTCTACCGGGAAACATAAAATGACCTAGGAAATTTTATGGGAGTAGTCGGGAGGACGGGCGTACCTGGGTACCAAGTGCCGTTGAGTCCACGGATTCCGCCACCCAAGTTTGTCACGATCATGTGATCCGTCACGCTTGATTGTCGAGAGACATGCCGCCTGATGAGTCTTCTTTAACAGACGAAACGTCGGTCAACGTCGCGGCCACACCCCCTCTGCTAAACTACCCCCCTAGAAACTTAGCCTCATCACTCGGAGCTTCGCTCCTCGCTCCGGCATCTACATCGACGACTTCCACATGCTGGCTATAAGGAACACTTTGAGCGAGACGAGCCGAGCGATTGTGGACGCAGTGACGAGGGAGGGAGGAGTGAATGAGTGGAGGTTGACGCACAATAGTGTGTTCGGCGCGGCCAAGGATCAGGTGTGCCATTTCTCGACGCGCAAGCGGAAGGTGGCGCAGCCTTTTGGTCAGCGAAGCAAGTGGGTTCCGGAGAAACGCCCGAACCTCGTCATTCACGGGGTGGTGGTGGAGCCCTCCAAGGCTGTGAAGCTGGTGGGCATCTGGCTAGACGAGGGCATCTCCTGGCCTCCTCATCCGACTTCCGAACCCGTACATTTTCCACAGACAGCTGGGGAAAGCGCGACGCGAGCATCGCGAATTTCGTTTGCGCATTGACTGGACTCCGGGCCATGTCGACATTCCTGGGAACGAGGCAGCCGATGAAGCAGCAAAGCGTGCCGCGCAGTCGGGCACTTTCGGAAGGCCTCCCAAAGTCTTGAAGAACCTGCCCTTCAGCAAGTCGGCGCTGGCTCTCACCCACACGAGACTGCTGCAGAAGATCGCGAAGAAGCAATTCAAGAGGTCGGCCCGGTATGCCCGACGAATCGGCTCCCTCGGCGAAATTTCGCAAACTCTCCTCTTCTCTTCCTCGCAAGCATGCCTCCCTTCTCTTCCAGCTTCGCTCTCGCCATGTTCCCCTCGCCTGCCATTTATTCCGCCTGAAGAAGTCCCCGACCCCCACCTGCCCGTGCTGCGGCATGGTTGACGAAACCGTTGACCATTTCCTTCATTTCTGCCCAGCACACAAACAAGCTAGACGCGCACTACACGCCACCAACTGCCTTGCCCGCTACTCCAAGCACCTGCTTTCCGATCCCAAGATACTGCCCGATCTCTTCGCGTACATCCAGCGCACAGGCCGATTCCATTCTGTCTTTGGAGACTTCAAGCCGCTAGACCTCCCCGAGTAGATTTCTTTTTAGATCCTTTTTCTCTCTCTCTCTCCTACGTATATTTTACTATTAAATATCACGACATCTAGTTCCCTCTAGAGGCTTTGGCCACATACCCCTATACCTCGCGGATTTCACGGTTTTGCTAAGTTTTCGAGTACGAACAATTTTTACTGCTACCATTTTATGGACCCGATACGATACCCTACGATACACTAGCCAGATTTATATCTACCATATGTCTTAGACACACAGCATATAAAACAAGGATTCAAAAAAAAAAAAAAAAAAAAAAACCCGAGTCGGTCACCGGTCGACATCGGATTTACACGCACTCGCCAAATGACCATCATATTTCTGGCACTTCACGCATCTCCTGGCCTCCTCATCCGACTTGCGAACCCGTATTCGTATTCCCTGGATAAAAAGATCTCCGTCGATAGCATGGTTAGCAGCGTCTGCAGACGCAAACTCAATCTTCACGTGAGCAACCTTCTGGCCTGGCGAGCGACGATGCAGCGCCTTGATCCAGCGGCCCCCCACAATGTCTCCTTCCTTCAACCCGCTCTCCTTCTCCACAACGCGCCACGTCCCCGCGTCATCAATGCGTGTCTCAGTGTGGTGGTGGGCAATCCCGATTGTTCCGCCGTGACGATCACGTGAGGCGTTAATTGAGACTCGATCAATTTTCGCTGACCCACAACCGTTTCGAGTTGGCTTGACCGGAGTTCTGCACATTTTCTCAACATTAAGTACTAAAAATGTAGGTAATATGTACCATAATCCCCTGCATTGATATTATATATTTCCCTTTTGAATTGAAACTGCAGGAGCGTGCCGAGTGGAAAACTGCTGTACATAGCGCCGTCTGCTACTAGCCCCAGTGGAACCAAAAAATCGAAACTGTGCCCGGAGAAAATTCAAGGGACACTTGGGAGACCCTATGATAATATCCAGGCTATATCCAGGCCCTTTTAGTGTCCCTGGCCCATAAACGGTGTGTTGGGTCGTCAGATCACGGTTCTGATGGCAAGGTTAACTAGGCATAAATTTCAGGACTTCCGATCCGCGAATACATTTTTTGCCTTCCACACTCAAATTCTGATAGGACTTCCATGGTAAAAAATCTTCACAGGATCCACAACTGTGTTTTGTTCTGGGGAAATTTGAAAATATGATGACTGTCCTCCAAAAGACACACTTTAGTGGATATTTTCCGGATATTTTTCTCAATTTCCAAGATTGACACAATTCCCCAGAACATAACACAGATAGTGGCCTTATAAGCATTTTTTATCATTGGTGTATATACCCATCGTGACTGCGCAAGCCAGAAAATGTGTTGCCGCTGCTGGGTCAGTAAAAGTGGCCGCTGTTCCGGCAACTAAAGCGTGGGAAATCAGTGATGGTTCGGGGAATTGCCCACCACCACTCAGTGGAGACCATCTCTGCTATCATTTCGAGCCTTCGCGGCCTGTAGACACACGAACCGCCTAACGCGGCCACAAACTTCGCCATGACGTCCGTGGATTTGACCCAAGACGCCGTCTTCTCGTCCACACAGTCGAAAACCACCCCCCCGTTCTGCAGGCAGCGTGCAGCCACAAACAACGCACCCTCCATCTTTTCCGGCATGAGTCCCAGCGCCAGATTTGCCTTCTCCTTCAACTCTAGCTCCGACAATCCCGCGAGGGAATCCGACGCCGCATCCGCCGCCTTGTCGACAAGGATCTGGCAGCGCATCCGTACGCTCCTCGCCAGTACCCCCGCCTGCTCTGCGGTCATGACCGGAGCCACTGCCGCTGCATACGACTTCGGACCAGTGGGTACCGGGCGCGCTGCTTGCGTTTCCACGGCCTCCACCGTCGTCTTCCCCACCTGCTCCACCGCCTCTTTCAGGTCTTTGACCTGCGCCTCCAGCGCCCGCAACTCCTCGCGCAACTCTTCTACCATTACGGTCAAAGTGGACGACGTACCTAGCAACTCGTTCACAGTCGTCTGAATCCCTCCCTGGCTATTCACCATCCCGTCGATGTATGGAGCTACCGCCTCGGCGACGGACTCCGCGCAGCAATCTGCCACTTCCTGTGCCACCGACGCGTCGATGACCTCGGCCATGAAGGCAAGGGCGCGCAGGGTGTCAGACATGGACTTCTGCAAGGTCTGCGGAAGTAAAGAGATCTTCAGCAGCACCGCGAACAAATCCGCGTGGGTGAACGGTGCGTCCTTCGCAAGCCAGTGGCTCTCCACGAGGTAGTGGCGCGCAGTGTCCGCATCTCTAATACCATTGTTTTTAGCTTTCTCATTCGCCTCAATGAGCAGGGTACGGCTAGTGTACCCCCCCACTCGCTGCTGTATGTCTTTCACGGTCGGAGGGGCCAGCGGTGTCGGTTTTGGGGGTGATCCCCTAGGAGAAGTCGACATCCTTCTTTCACAATTTGGGTGGTAGCAAGTATATTAGACTGCCTGAGTAGTTACAGGTGAATCCGATTGAAGTTGCGCGCGAACGATGCGCCGAGTGTTGGTGCCACTGCCGATTTCCGGGGTCCTATTCGGGGTACCACGTGGTCGAGGTGAAAGAAGGGTCCCAGTTCAACCCGCTCACCGAGAGTGTGGTGATAGAGGTCCCATTGCCACGTCTCTTGCCTTTTCCCCCCATGTCGTCTCTCTCAGTCTGTTTTCAATGCGCACTCTGCTTCCTGCCAGCATCCTCAAGCCTTGTTCAAGCAAGCATCTTCAAGTCCCTTGAAGCATCCTTGGCCTATCCTCAAACAGCCTCGAGCTCTGTATATTTCGCGGTTTCAGTATTCAGGGTGCGATAATTGTCCATTATCTGGCGTTAACATCTGTACGCACTGCTATGTCGAGTCGAGTGGCGATGTGTGTACCCTGTGGAGGCGGCATTGATGTCGATGTCGGATCGGCACGTGAGTCGCATGTCGCGTGCCGTATGGTCTTGGGGAGGGCGCTTGTGTGTATGATGGGCAGCACGGAGGGTTGTGCACACTTGCCCTTCTTGCTTTTCAGGAGACGGCGCTGGGCGGGTGTGCGTGGGTACACAGGCGTCGGCGTCGGGGAATGCGGGGGTGTGTTCGGGAAGGAATGAGCTAATTGTCCATACCATTGAGCCTCAATTCATATAGTAAGTAGTAGTAGGATATTCAATGCATATGTTTGTTTAATTCAATGTGTATCTCTTTGAGTGTGCCGTGAATGTGGTGGAGCTGGCATCGCCGGCACCATTTTCCTGATATTGATGCTCGGTGAGATGTTGGCTGTCCAGGGAGTGCCCTTGAAATTAGGACGCCTGAACCATTGGAATCCGAAGAGCAGCCTATTTACTGGGATTCATTGATCTGCCCTTTGAAATCCGACGGGCATCAAACCCGTCGAATTCCAAGGTCTGCCGGGATAGCCGTGTAAAAGAACGATCACTTACTTGGGGTGTAGGGCCGTGGCGGTTGCCCGGCAAAAACTCGTGCTTTTCTTTTTTTTTATGGAGGGGCCACGTAGATAAAAACTCGGTAGTATCAATTCTATCATATGTCTTAGGAATTATTCACAATTATTTGCTTGTTCTACAGTGTAGTAGGGTTCGATGGATGATGACATATCACTGGATAATTCATTTCTTAAGCCACGCACACTTGTCCTGGGCACAATTCCTCTTGCATGCAAGATTCTATATGCTATTCCTATGTCCTCAATTAATTTCAAGCGGAGTATACAGCTGAGTGCTGAATGCGACACGTTTGAAGGTCGATCAGTCATACATCAGAGCTGTGATCAACTTTCCTTTTGCTTGATTGTGGTTAAATACTATTTTTCTTATGATAGACCACAATATCAGTTACATTCTTCCCCATAAGAGTGACTCACTGAGACAATCCGACCAAGACTGCATCAGGAAAAAGTCTCCTGACAGTAGTTCCCCGCTTAGATATGTTGCCCTAATTGATCGCTATAGCTGCCATAGTCGTGTGCCAAGGCTACGTAGCTCTTATTGTCTATGTAGCGCAAGAGGCTACCAAGATCCAATTTTTTTACATCACGTCAAATTATAGGCCAGTTTTCTGTGGGGATTCTGAAAATCAATATCCGGAAGTCAAAACTTCGGCGGTTGGTGAACCAGGGACGAAAATATTATTACTGCATTTGGGAGATGACATAGGTACAGCCACTCCGAACATAGTAATTTGGCATGTGCTCGGACTACGGCCCGGCGGCGGGAACCTCTTTTCAGTGGGAACATGAATTCCTGGTTGAAAACACTCCGGTGACAGCACAATACAGCCGGTAAATCTACAGCTTGCATCTCCAGCCACTTTCATGGACTTGGCTTGCATGTTTTGACAGCATGCACAAAACCAGTGGATACTCAAGTCTAGCAGCGCAAATCAAGGAGGATCTTACCTAGTAAGATTCATAGGGCCTTTATACATTGACTCATCCAGTTTGAACATTATTATGGTTAAGTAGTCTCACTGCACTGTGATTTTTTTGAGAATTTCGGACCCTCCCAAAAAGGGAATTTGATGGCATCTGGTGGCTGTGAGAGGGAGGGAGGGGTCCCCGACTCTCTGAGAAAAAAATTTCGACGTGCGGTACATTTTTCGGGTATTGGCAGCCCCTTGATGTAGCGTGGCGCAAAGTCTACAACGCACACCATAGTTACCACTCTGAGAAATATAGCCCTCTGTATCATATCCCTCGTGTCCCCCACTAGCAGACAGCAGAACCAACACGGACACATTTGAGTGTATGTTTTACGGCAAAATTAGAAAAAATGATCATTCCGAGTGAAACTTGGTTCAAGTCGGGTGGTGCCACTAGACACGGTTTGATACTCACGCGGTGCGCATAGCAGCCGAAACAAGCACGCGCGATGCGCTCTATGCCAGCACGGAGGTCCTGAAAACGCTCCACGTTGGCAGCGTACATTTTGATGCCCTTCTCGAAGTCGTGGAGGGCGGGGTGGAACCCATGGAATTTTTCGATGATTTTAGCGCGGATTTTGACGCCTTGACTCGGAGTTCCGACTTCGAGACTCAAGTGGATTATGATACCGATCCTGACATGCCTTCACTTACTGAAGCGATCAACGATAATGATAACGAGTTGACGAAACACAATGGCTCCGAGAACGCACCTGGCGAAGATATGCGTGCAGTTAAGCCGAACTTGCACGCTGTCGTCCACTTGCCGCCTGAATTGTTTGCCGATAACGCGCCAGACACAAAGACCTTGAACACGGTTGGAGAGACAAAAGGTCTGCTCACCGATTCTGGAAGACTTTTACCCAGTTTCCCGAGCACACCAGAAGTTTCCCGCTGTGCAATCTTGCATCAGAACATGAAAGACCATCGGCCGTTTGTGCCCGAAACTCTGACATCCGGAATGGAAGGCAACAGTACCACTAATCGCTTGATGAACTACTTGGAAGCGTTGCCAGCATATAACGCCGACAAGGCAAGAGGTGGTGGAAGCAAGGAGACAGCCGTGAATGGCGGCTTAGCACAGCCTCCTGTCACTGAACCTGACTTGGGGTGTAGGGCCGTGGCGTTGCCCAGCAAAAACTCGTGCTTATTGTTTAAAAATAATTGTAGGGTCTGGTCAGAAAAGTAATCAAATTATTATTACAGCTATTTGCATAGTAATTCTGTGAAAACACGAAAAATTTTCACCGGTGCAGGTGACCGGTGCCGAGCGGTGCCGAGTTGTGCTGGGTGTATCCCCAGCCCTTCAGTATGAAGAAGGCATTTTATGTCGGAATACACGCCCAATACCATAAGAGGTAATCAGATGGCTGGTTACTCTTTCATGTTCTGGCCCCTGTTTGACCACTCGGTGCCCATCGTGTGCACAGGCGATTTTTTTTGATGTTTTCACGGAATTTTGTGAACGACTGTAATCCGAATCGAGTCCAGGGGCGAGGTCCGGCGTATAAAAAAAATACATGCTGAGTCATATGCAAAAATATTTGGCAGACGGAGATCTCATTCCAATGGTGTACTTGGACACATTTTCTCGGTTGTGCAAATTTTCGGGCTGACCCAACCTTAGGTTGAGCACGGGCTTGGTTAGATTTCAGTGTTCTGGAGTTGTCAAATACTCCCAATAGGTGATGAAATCATTATATTTATACTAGATCTCAGGCCATTTATGGCCTATGTGTCTAGTTAGCTACATGTCTACCTCTACGCGTCGTTCGGGGCCAGAGAGCCTCCGCCCATTTAAGGGAGGCCACGGGGTACAACCTGTGGTGACTGTCGCGCGCGCCGCGGCGTGCGCTACGTCACAGTTGAATCCCCCGCGACCGAGGCGCACGCTCCGGCTGGAGGCGGGAGCGCACGGAGAGTGCCGCATGAGAAAAGGGGGGTGAGGAGAGAGCAGCAGTGATGATGTTTGAATGTGGGATATCGGGAGGCCTGTGTGGTGCGGAATGTATTTTGGGGGGGTACTAGGGGGCGGCGTGTTCCGTGTAAGGTGCCGGGAAGGGACGATGGAGGGTCCCGGAGAAGAGATAATATACGGGGAAGAAGGGAGGAAGGGGAGTAGAGGCATAGATGCGCCGGTCAACGGCGCGGTGGGGAGACATGGAGAGGAAAAAAGGGGGGGGCGAGTGGAAGGGATGCGGCCGCCTCATGCGGGGTTAGAGGCGTAGCGCGGGAAGCGGTTAGTCGAGGCAACATACATTAGCAACGCACCCTTGTTTTTGCACTTGCCCAGAAGGGACCTTTTGTTGAGTGGCTGCTGGTCATCCGCGTAGAGGGCACGCTGGAGCACGTCGCGCTGTCCCGTGAAACGGCGACACGTGAGAAGGAAATGGTTGACAGTCTCGGGCTCGCGGCACGCCGGGCACAGGTTTGAGTCCACCGCGCCAAACCTCGCTAGGTACGCATTGAGGCCGACATGGCCAGTGCGTATCTGCGTGATGATGCTACACTGGCCGCAGTGGAGGTCTTCGTACCAACGCAAGGTGCGCTGGCCCGGTGGGGTCTTGTCGAAATCCGCGAAGCGGGCACCGACTCGCGATGACATCCACGTGTCGTGCCATACGTGCACAATGTGCTTCTTGTGGGCAGCTTTCAGCGCGGCCAAGCTGGAAGGGAGGTGATACAGGGTGCGGAGTGCGTGTGGGGGTACAGAGGACTCGCCTTGCGCCGCTGTCTTCGCTTCTGCGTCGACAGCCTCGTTGCCTTCCACATCCTTGTGGCCTGGGATCCACGCGATGTGCAGCTTGAATGTTCGCCGCTTCTTTTGCAAGTCGTGGAGGGTCTTGTGGAATATCTGGACGAGATGCTGGCCAGGTTGGGGCCGTGGGTTTGCGACCGCACGGATGGCCGCTTGGTTGTCGATGAGGATGGTAGCTGCGCGCAGACGAGGGGTGTTAGCAATCATGACCAAACAGAGAATGAGCCTGACAAGCTCAGCTTCAAAAACTGTGTGCTTCTCCATCGGACCGAGGTGGAGGCGCAACGTCTCGTACACGCCATCTTTGTTCTTGAACACCGCAGCCCCTCCAATCCCGCCCTCGTAGCCCGATCCATCGCCGTACAAGCACGCGCCGCCCGTGTACTGCGCAAGCTCCTCTATCGCCATGTCTTTGTTGTCTGCAATCCGGAAGGTGAAAGGCGCTGTCCACGTCGTATCTAGTGGAGTGGGGTCGATCGTTTCGAGGGAGCGTATCACCGGGAAAGCATGGAACATTTCGTGGAGGGCTCAGCTTGATCATATGATTCCGTGATGTGCCAGCACATCACTTTGCTTTTTTTGCACCTTCCCCCACCGTGCTCGGAATGGACTTTAATAACCGCGGAAGATGCATGTGCGGAGGCTGCCAGGCTGGGTGTACTATATTCATTCCCGAACTCGGCCCGCCTTCTGGACATCCAGGGCTTGTCAAATGTGTGGTCTGCTCGGATGTGTGTGTTGCTGCCCACTGGCAGCATGCAGACTTAGCCCAAGGGATGTGGGTGTGAGCGGGAGGCGGTGGAGTACATCAGGAAAAAAGTTTTGGCCGGGTAGATGTCGAGAAATGGGTAGCTCCAGTAGCGGTCGGGTAGTACTCAGTAGCGCCAGTAGCTTTTGCGCTAAATGTTGGTAGCGCCCAGTAGCCGATCATCAACGGATCAGTAGCGGCTGATAGCGAGGTTTTAAAAATAAACCATTCTCAAGCAGTCGGGGGCTTCAAAGAGGTTGGTAGAGGTTGGGAGCAGACCGATATCGGATCTCTTTGGCTCGAGCAGATGCTCCGAACATTTTCAGTTCTAAATTTTTGAAAAAGAATTCGAAGTCATTTCAGACTCCGCAGGCACGTGCAGGATTGCGTCATGTTTGGGGGCGACACGTCGCTCTTTTGATCAATCCTTCTTCCTTTCCCCCACCACTCCCTCCCTCGTCTGGGTGCAATTCTTGTCTAAATCCGCAATCTAGCCTCGTTCCATACGTTTCCATACCCGTGCTGTGCCCTCCTTCATGTTTTGATACTCGGCGGCCTCTCAGCAAGCCATTCGGACGCAAAATATTCCGGTCTTGGACGGATCCTACAGTATAGTGCCGCTCGGTGGATCACTACTTTGATGTTTCATCCCCAGGGCTTGTATTTGGACACGATAAATTCTGAATTTAATGGGAGACATATTAGAGCATGTATTGAGTTATTCTGCACTTCAACTTTGATGATCTTGGCAGTGGTATGTTGCGAGGAAGGGATATGCATTTTTGATGGCAAAATGTCGCAGTTCCGTTCCGTGGATCACTCCACTTTCTCTGCCATTGTCCGGTCTTGTACCCTGTTTCAACTCATTTTGGAGCCCATACAGAGCCTAACGACTTATTCAGAGGCTCTTGTGCACAATTTAAGTTCAAACAAGCACTCTGAGAGCTACGGTGCATTAAGGCTCTGCCTGCCAAATATGGCAATTTTCACTTGCACAAATTATTCAAGCCCAGACTTTAGTCCGATTGCCTCGATCTCTAGGAGTAAATCATAGCTGGTATGGCCATCTATTGTAAAAAATAATGTTTCAGCCAGAATCTCCCCAAATGGTCGCAAAATGGATGAAAAGGAAAGTCACTGATGGTGTGATCAAGGATTGATTTGCCGAAAAACACGTCGTTTGGGAGCCTCGGTTGGCCTACTCACTCAAAATTAATTCAGGCCATTCAGACAGCATACATGGCTAGGAATGTCAAAGGGTTTTGCCGCAGGATGGATGTACGTGCCGCAAAAAATGAATGATCCATTGATAGGCCGTGATCCACCGAGCGGCACTATACTGTACATCCACTGCGCAAATTCGACTTGATTCCGATGGGACCTCAAGACTCAGCAAGCTACCTTCCATATCAAGCTCGCAATTCTTCAAGAGTATGTCTTGCAAGACCTGCGCGGCTTGTACGCCGTCGAGCTCCAAGCCCTTGGCTGCCCTTCTGCTATACACCCCTCTTCTCATGCTCGTTCTGCGCCGTCATGGCGACTCCTTTGTTAGCCGGCATTCCCGATCTCCGCCTTTCTGGTCAGTGACATGTGCTTCGACAGATATATTACTAACATCTCTCTCCGTGCGTATTTAGGGACCGCGGGTGTGACGAGAACATTCCCTCTTCGGCAATGCGACGACAACAATGTGTTCCCAACTACCAAGCACCCGAGCACTCAACATGTGGAGCCTGGGTACGCGAATAAACCCGCAAATCCGCCCTCCCCTGCACGCGCAAGAACCTCGCGCCCTCCGCACTCGATGCGACGACGCAGAAGTGGGCGCATGCGACGCCCAGCGCAACTTCGCGCACGCGTGGCTGTCCTCGCCGTCTTCAAGAAGCAGTTAGTGCGGCCTGCGCATACAACAAGTACAACGCGCTCGATAGGGAGAATTGTGAGTTCGTCTTTCCTGTGGGCGGTCGCTGACTGGATTCTTGCTCGCGAACCCGCCCCCGGGGCACAGGTCGTCCCGCCCACTGTCGCCATGCCGCGAGTCGCGCATCCCAGGAGTTTGGGCCCATCGTGCGTGCCGCCTTCCGCCGTGAGGGAAACCAGGGATCTTCGTGATAGGGCGGGGTTGCCACCGCCTCCGGTGCAGGACGCATGCGACGTGCGTGCAACGCCGCTTTCTGCGAGGGATGCTCCGCCGCCGCCGTTGTCTGCAAGAGATGCTCCAATGTCTGCGAGGGACCCGCGGGATGGGCGGGAGGTGCGCATGCCAATGCGACAGTATTTTAACCAGTTAGCCATGTGTATTCTGTACATAGACTGAATATATTGCTTTTCTGCTATTTCTTTCGAGCGAGCGGATGAACCTACCTTGAAACTATATGAGCTACCTTGCTGCTACCTTGCTGCTACTGAGAGCATGTGCCAAAGCTACCGGGTGCTACCAGGCTTTGGCGGGGCTGCTACCGGGTTCTCCCACCGGGGGGGACCTGTCTACCCAGCTATCCTGGCTACCGGTGCTACCAAGCTCTACCCAGACTTGTGGTTTTTTCCTGATGTAGTGAGTTGAAAGGAGTCAAGTGGCCGAATTAGGGTGTCAATATAGGAAACAAGATCATCCAGTTCAGCAGGAGTGGAATGTGGGTCGTTGAGAGCAATGAGAATGAGGCGGATGGCACTGAGCTGCCGACAAGCTCGCTCCACTGCCGCGGAGTCAGTGTTAGGCAGTGAGTCCACAAGGAATTGGGCTTCTTTTGAGATCTGGTGACACTCCATGAAGAAGCGGCAGGTCTCATCTTGGCTGGTGTCCATCGTAGGACCTGGCAGGTTCCTACCCAGCCGCGGTTACGAGGTTCATCGATCTCAGTAGTATTATTACAATCGAATACAGCGAAATTGACTGACCGGAAAAATCGGACCGAGTGACCGTGATGTTATAGCGTGACAAAGTTGGGATGAACCTCTCCACAACGGCTGGAAGAAAATATATACAAACAACATAGCCACAATTTTCACAAATCATTCGTAAAATCCTTCAGGTCCCTTCCTCATGTTAAATAAAGTGACTGAAGTAGACCAAAATACGTATAATATGTCTAGAACCTCCCTCAAAAAGTTACAGGTTTAGATACCTTCGACTTGGGGCTTGGTGCGGTAGAAACACGATGAAACCCCGCTTTTCTCTCAAGACAGCAGAATGAGGGTAGCATAAAATAATACAGCCCCTCAGGAAGACTTATATGACGTTTTAGAAAGTTTCTCAATATGTATTTATTTCGGGGTGGGGAAACTCAGAATCGATTTTACGAATGATTTGTGAAAATTGTGGCTATGTTGTCTGTATATATTTTCTTCCAGCCGCTGTGGAGAGGTTCATCCCAACTTTGTCACGCTATAACATCACGGTCACTCGGTCCGATTTTTCCGGTCAGTCAATTTCGCTGTATTCGATTGTAATAATACTACTGAGATCGATGAACCTCGTAACCGCGGCTGGGTAGGAACCTGGAGATATCAGTGATTGACATGATGTGGCGGTGCATATATGACAAGTTCATCAAGTTCGCTATACGTTTTTTTCTTCGAATCCACCTCACACGCGTTTTTTTCCTTCGTGATTCGCATTGTGTTTTTTTTTCTGGTCTAGAACTCTACGTTTATTTGGAACATCCCATACGTCGTGATTTTATACAGAAATATTATCTACATTACAGTCTTTTAGGAGGATTGCGGTCCATCAGGGTAGGAGCGTTCTGGGGGTGGGAAAATTAGACCGTGTTCTAGACAAATCAACTCAACGCACCGCGTTTACGAGCGAGAACAACATTCCCTTCAACCCGCGCATCATCCACGGGGCCTCCGTCGTCATCGTCGTCGCCATCCGGCAGGGGTGCGTGACTTGAGGCCAGCATGCCACGCTCAACGAAGTCGGCGCGGGCCGCTATGAGCTTGTCGAGACGCTGGTTTGTTTGCAACATTTGAGCAAGGGCCTCGTAGCGACTGGATCGGCGCCAAGGCTTTTTGACAGCTGTAATGTGGCGCGACTCGGTGATAGAAGAGCATACGCCACCGGGGGCACCGTACTCCTCAATTCCATGGCGGTAGTGGACCATTGAGTGCTGGCGGGGAAGCGAGAATGCCGTCGAACCGCCCGGAGTATCGGCTCGCACGTTTAGTTCCTTGAAGATTTGGCGGTGTGCATGGAAATTGCGGACGGCACGGTCTACTGCATCCAGGGTCAGTTCGTCAAAATCGGCCCGTCGTACAAGATAGCAGAAGTCGAGGAACGCCGCAATGGTTTGAACAATTTCGTCGGGAACCAGGCCCTTGATCGCCGGAAGGTACACCTAGTCAAGATTGAGAATCAACGTGCGTCGTGCAGGCGATAATACTAGACCACTTGCCTTCATAAGTGCCTTGGAATCATCGCCCGTCCACTGCTTAAATCTCCGGCCTTGTTTGAAGCGTCGAAGACATGGGAACGCCGGCGTCGCTGCAATGCTTCGATGTACATGCATTAGTCAGTATCAATGTCGAACGTCAACGATATTATGGCTTACCGACGGTCAATCTCATCCATAATAGCATCGGCCTCAGCTTTCGAATACTCCAAGTACAAATATTCCCCGACCCACGTAACAAGGTGATCCTTGAACGATCCTTTGATTACATGGTGCAGGAGATCCGAGGACAGCATCTCATGGATGTCAGCGCGAGGGAAGTCACGAGTAAACGGCTGGGGAAACCAAAGATAAGTTACAGCAGTGAGGAATTCTTACAGGCGCTACTCACAATTATATCGACATCAATGCCATATGAATCCCAGAGTACATCAGCGCTAAACGCTGCGCAAAGCTCATCTGTCAGACCGTGAGTACGCCGGCCGCATATATGCCCGTCCAAATCCGTTGAGAGGGCGGTACACCTGGAACGACAGGTCAGAAAAAATCTGATGCGACGGCGGTACTTACTTAGCACACCAGTTTTGAACAATCCCGGCAAGCATTACTTGCTCGGGATAGTCCGCAATGAACGGCCCAAAATCATAGATTACACGGCGGAGAAAATGAGATTCTGATTGGAATCTGAGGCATATACTGGTGAGATTATTGTCGCCAGAAGGACCATCTAATATAGTAATAGGTATGGCAGCCATAAAACATTCTGGCGCCCGACGTGTCATTATGCTGCCAGACGAGATTCTGGAAGTCTGGCGCCGTTGGGTGGTCTGATGCCAGATCAGCCAGACCGATTCTATTTTGCTGATGCAGCGTGATACCGCGCACACGTGCTGTGACTCAGGCTGCAGCAGATGCCGATCCTCAATCATCGATTCTGTGCCATCTCCTACCTACCTACCTACCGAGCCATACATCTCTGCCGAGTGTTTCATCACACGACAGATTTCGACCCGTATCAAGACTTATTTTGGGCCAAAGTCCTTCTGATCTTTGTCCAAGAAATAAATGAATCATTCATACATGATTGCTACTAGTACACCAGCTTCAAGGCACGAGACTACTAGTGGCCGCAACCATGAATTCAAATGCCTCCTTGGAGACCTCCAGCTCCTCCTCGTAGTCTGGGTTCTTCTTGACCCTGTCCGCCAACCACTTTTCATCGTACATTTTTTTGGGGAGACCCGTTGGAGGTCCTGAACGGCCAACTTGAGCATCTTTCTCCCGGATTCGAGGCATTGCTCGGTTCACCCCGGTTTTCATTTTTTTGGCGGTGTCATCAACGATGCGAACATAATCTGTGATGGTCGAGGCTCGCCAGGCACAGAGTCTCACATAGTAGACATTCACCGTGAGTCCATCCTGGTCCCGTACCCCGGAATCTTCTGAAGACATCCCCCCAATATCAAGATACGCAAGAATCTTCTTCAATAGGAGCCAAAACTGGAGATCGGGGGCCTGCGACAAAGTCTTGATTGCTACGACCTTCTCCACGGTCTTTGTACGCCTGTCTAATTTCTGAAACAATATTAACAACGGAGAGGGATTGGTGGTTGTTTCACCCACAGCTTTTTTGCTAGAACGGGTATTAACTCTCTCCTGCCGATCCCCCTGGTAAGCCTCGACGCGTGCCCTAACCTCCGCCTCTGTCTCCATTCTATTCAAGTTGAAGATATAACGAGGACGCCACTGTGCCCAAGCCTGCTGTGACCTCTTCAGCTGCCCATAGAATTCGCCCTGGACATATTCAGTGGTTACTTGTGGGAGGCCCCAGCCATGGCTGGAAGTAGTATGTGCAGCAAGGAAGCTTTGGGTGAGCTTGTTAATGACCTTCTTGTTCCACAAGGATGTCAGGTATCCTTCGCTGAAGTCGAGGGTGTACTCCCCAGGCTCAGGTCCGCCTTCCCCATTGTTGCACGCCTCGACACGTTCCAACGGTATAGGTTGGTAGCTTTTGAAATCGTTTGCTATTGACAGGGCATGGGTCTTGCGCCAAACTTCACGCAGGCCTCGCTGAAGAAAACAATTAGATGAGAATTTAACATGATAGTCAACCGACTTTATATAAAAGATCGTCCTCCTTCTCCATCAAAGACTGCTGACTTTTGACCTCCAGAGATAGTTTGGTATGTGCGTTCATTTTCATACTCCCTGAACACGGCTCTGTCTCCATGTTAACGTTCAACGTTCACTACTTAACGATGTACCTTTGTATTGATCTCTGCTCTAATAGCTTCCTGTAATTCATATGAAACCAAAAAAAAAAGAAATGATCGTGTCCTTCAGACCGCGGGTGGAATCGAACCACCACCTCCGAGAATACATTGACGGTTCGCTACTACGAGAACTCGGTGACCTAACCAAGGATCCACACGGTCTTGTAGAGCTTTAATATCTCATCAAAGGTTGAGATATGCTGTAGATCGAGTGGGGAAAATGGTGCCGCAAATCACAACATCGAGAGGATTAAAGAATGCACTTTGTATGCATGAGAAATAGCGGCCTGTAGAAAGAATATAAGCGGCTACTCCGAATCGCTCGTAAGTACGTTGCTTACATTTTGGTATTGCAGCCCTTTCCTGTCGGAATGCAACGGAGGCACCCGAAGTGCCCTCTTTCATAGCCAACCGATAAGTGAGGTTAGTTCTGTCCACAGACACCGAGAGTGTACCTGGTCCGGTCTGAAGGCAATTCCCGTTCCATACTAAATCGTGATTTCTCAAATATGTCCCCACTTTTCTCAATTTGACTCGGGGTGAGGAGATTAAATATTCCATCTACGTTCATTGCCTACTGACTTATGACCTCCGATGAGGCCCTCGCCCCCGAAGAAATTTCCATTCGGTTGCAGCGAGCAGTTGATGCCTGAATCCGAGGGCCAATCCGCTACGTTGTACGTTCCAGGTGCGCGCATTCGATGTCGTGCCTTGGGGTTCGACAGCTTCAACTTGGGAGTACACTGTTGATTCCTGATGTTGCGCCCAGACAACATTTGTATTGAAAATGAATAAATCTTATGACCTCCGATGAGGCCCTCGCCCCCGAAGAAATTTCCATTCGGTTGCAGCGAGCAGTTGATGCCTGAATCCGAGGGCCAATCCGCTACGTTGTACGTTCCAGGTGCGCGCATTCGATGTCGTGCCTTGGGGTTCGACAGCTTCAACTTGGGAGTACACTGTTGATTCCTGATGTTGCGCCCAGACAACATTTGTATTGAAAATGAATAAATTGGTTTGGGGCCGCCAACCGGGGCCGCCAATAGGTGGTATCCCGTCTCAATGTTGAGTAATTCATAACATAACGCTATTGACCCAACGGTGTAGCGCAACCACGTGACCGGCTGATCGCGGTCCGAAGCCGTGCCCAGGCCCAGGCTCGCCTTTCATCAAGTCCAACGGAGCGTACGAAATGCTGTGCTGCTGACATGCTCATCGCTTGAGCGTTCTGCATGTCAGAGGGTCACGTGAGAGTTCAGTGTAGCCGACTTGTCTGTGTATTACACTTTGATAATAATGACCTTTGCGAAGTTTGTCATTTCCTGGGATATACAATTAGCCTAACAGGATAAGATCCTCCTTGAATATCCTCAGAATTCCGCACGGGCCCCCCCATGTTTAAGGTGAGTTACGATCCGGGCTTCTGACTCGGACCCAAAAAGGAAATTGCAAAAGTAAAGTGCCGACAAGCTACAAAACGACCACATCTAAATGTCCATAGAGTCCTCGCCATTGTTAAAGGTGTATCCCATGGTATTCTGAGTGTACCTTGCCGAATTTTTATTCCCAGCTTTCGCCCATGTTGTTCGTCGAATTGTTCCTGTTTCTGTCAGATGATGAACATCAGCAACCATTTTCGAGACGTCGCCTCCGATGTTTTTGTTTTTTCATCGATTTGAGCCAAATTTTGGACTCCTGAGCATTGGCAAACTGGCCCTCCATGATATCAGCCGCCTTTCGAAGTTCTGAAATACGTTTTTTTCATGAACTCTTGTACTTCATCGTCCTGAAATAAATTACAAGTCAGTCCGAAGCCAGAGTACTAGATAATTGTGAGCTTACATTGTTGTACTCCTCATCTTCTCGGACAGGGGAGGAGGAAAGAATGTAGGGATTTTCGGCATCACCTGAGCCATGGCTGCAATCAGCCTCAGGCTGCGGCTGACTCGGAGCGGCCTCATTCACTCTCTTGCGTTTGACACCCCTAACAGGCTGCGGGGACTGTTCACCTGCATCCAGCACATTGTCTCCATCGGAAATTGACCCATCGGCATCAACCACCTCCGCAATTATTGATCCATCCTTTGGTTTGAGAAGTGGATGCCGGTAAAACGGAATTACACGGCGGCGAACAACCTCCCGGAAAAAGGCAGCCTCAGGGGGATGGACCGCCTGTACAAGATGCTTGCAGAGTAAGTAGGAATTATACTTTTGCTGCCCACACGAACACTTCCACCGGAAGACGTCCACTGTGTATTTGCGAGTGCCGAGTGGACGCAGGGAAAGACGTTTCCACTCCGCTTTAAATGCTTTCTGCCACGGAGTCAGTGCTTTTGGTCTTCCAGGTAAGTGAGCGGCGTCGAAAATCTGCATCTTGGCCTCAAAGGTAGGGACGAGATCGGTTACAATGAGGTAGAGAAGCTGATCGAGGCGGGGATGGAGAAGGTGGTGGAGAGTTTCGTGTTTCAGGTAGCGCCACAGATTTTCAACAGCCATAGTTGTCCGCCAGCGTCCAATAAAATTTGGCTGGCTAGCGCGAGCCCAAAGTCTGTATTTTGCGGGGCAATACCATGCAGCCCACATGTATCCCCATACCTCGCGCAGTCCACGCTGGTAGCAGAATTGGTACATCTCGTACACAGCGTCATATCGAATTTTGGCTGAGGTCCGGGGAGTTCCTGTACGGTCGGGGAGCAATGGGTGCTCGCAAAAATGCCGAATGAAGATTCGAAGAATCTGCTTGCGATGCGCTGCTGGACAGAAGGTATATGAACTGTCCTTGGCAAAAACAGTCTCCCCAGGTTCAAACCACGAGTCCGGGCCATCCCAGCGATCAACAGCATCAGGATCCTCTTCAAGGTCTTCCTCATCGTCGTCGAGGGAATCCACAAATCGTTCTAGCGCGGCCACGCTGTCGGTTCCCGTGTCATGGGTATCTTTATGTTTCCCATTTAAGTTTATAACCAATTTCGGCCGCGCTGGACCAGAAGGCAAAATCTTCCCATCGAAGCGCACTTTAAGCGTTGGAATAACACTTTGTGCAACTTTAAGACGTTCCTATAAGCATCACATTCAGCGTTGGTATCCGAATTGAGAGAAGAGAATGCATTACCTCCGTCCGAAGTGCATTATCAAGTTGGCCTATGGGAACAAAGGTACGATCGATCCAGTCAAACTCGCTGAAAGCCTCATCTTCGTCATAATGCGCTGGACGACGTCCCAGCACACTGAGGCGGCCTTTAACGATTTTGATTGAATGCCAGAAACAGAGTTGGTACTTGACGCTGTCTGGCAACTCCGCTAGAAGAGCATTGATCTCGATGATTTCCTTGTCGCTGAGACACTGAATTGTTTTAATCTCCCAGGTTTGCGCAAAATGTTTAACCACAGAGCGAAGATATTGCTCTTTGGCACCTGGAGTAGGATTATTGGACTTCAAGAAAAGGAAGCCCAGAGGAAGCCCAGAGCCGAAGATCTCTCCGACCAAAGCGTAGCATTCAAAACCCGCTTTGTTGGTGTTGACTGGAGAAATATTGAGAAAGAATATGAAACAAGTCTGAACAAAACTGATATTCGTATCGCGTCGTAGGACTATTTCTGAACGGGTGGGAAGAATGGTAGCTGACAGATTAAGTCAACTCGGGCGTCAAATAATTACATAAATAAAAGACGCACTGAAAGCGATAGTCAATCTGGTCCCAGATAAGCTCCGCAATTTTATCGGCACAATCCTTCGCGTCATCTTCTTCAATACTCGAAATATCGACGAGAGCTGTAAGAAGCTCAATATCCCCGGCTTCTGACAGAGAAGCCAAAAACGCGTCAAGAGACACCGGGGACATTCCGATGAAATCCGACGCGTCATTGAGGTCCTCGGAACCGTCGGACGCGTTCTCTTTCTCGGCATCGGTGTGGGCCCGCTTCTGACGAATATTTTCCTTTGCAAGATCCAAGCATTGTCGACAATTTGCTGTAAGCTGATATCCCTTCGCGCTAAATTTTGCTCGCCAATTTTCGGCCGTGACTGCTTTATCACGTCG
Source organism: Mycena galericulata (assembly GCA_029289565.1). Lineage (NCBI taxonomy): Eukaryota > Fungi > Basidiomycota > Agaricomycetes > Agaricales > Mycenaceae > Mycena > Mycena galericulata. Next base: position 220,442 of record JARKIA010000217.1, read on the forward strand.
GCACTTTCCGCAACGTCGAGTGGAACCTTCCATTGCGAAGCAGTGTCAAAGAAGCACAAGAAGCAGGCCTAGGATAGCGCGGAGTTAGGTGGGAAAGGAATAAAAAAAGCGCGACAAGTCGTGACAGTGACATTCACATGAGGTGACAGGACGCGGAAAAATAAATAAAGGTTTAATCGAACTTATGGGCATAGCATGGAACAAACACTTTATAGTACATCCTACTAGAGTATCTATTTAATGAGGTAGAAACTACTACTACTCAGTATGTGTAGATTGAGTCCTTCGGACTTAGTGAAACACGAGGGGCACGGCCTGGGCACGGCTTCGGACCGCGATCAGCCGGTCACGTGGTTGCGCTACACCGTTGGGTCAATAGCGTTATGTGTAATTCATACAAACCCCCAAAAAACTCTTGATTTCTCGAATTATGCCCTTGTACTTTGATCTTGCCTCGGGGTGCACTTTGATCCAAATCGAGCAGAAAGCAACCCAAATCGAGCTCAAAGGAAACACCCTTTTGAAAGCCCGGCGCAGCTCCTGACGACAACGCTGCTCCGAATCTTGCTTCAGTAACGCTTAGTGGTGTTCACACCGCTCAAGTGCTCAGATCTACATCCATTCTACTAGTGATGGGGAAAAAACACTTTACGTGCAAATGTTCACTGCGTCCCGACGAACATCTCGTTCTCATAACCAAAAAAACCGAGCACGAGAAGGAGTTGGCCGCATCTCGTAGTCTCAGCAGCCCAACGAGTACGGTAAGAAACCAACCAAGGATATTCGTGTCGAGTTTACTTCTGGCCCTAGCCGACGGATTCAAATGTTAATATCTCGCAAGAAATGGGGCTAGGTCTAGCTGACTCGGATCTCGGTCTCTCGGAGGCGATGATGGGACTGAATTTGAAAGATTCGGTAAGCACATTACCGCCGTCTGTGAAGCTCAATTGACCCACCATCACAGACGGCTGTGGCTGACATGGCATTAGCGTTGGCTCTGACCGATGACGGCCCAGACGTTACCCAGCAGCCCTCCAAACTTTTTACATCGCGAGCCGAATTTCAAAGGACTCGTGCACCACATAATCCGACTTCTTTTACCCCTATCCCTATCACAGAGGCTGAGCGCAGTATCCAAGCACTCTTGACAAATCCTCCGACCGCTAAGAAGCCTAATAAGTGTGATCGCCGCCCTCTCGAAGTACTAGCCGAGTTGGGGAGGAAATTGGAAGGCGCAAATAAAAACCTCGACATCGAGCAGTCTTTTGATATGGATGACAACGAGCAGACCACACGGATGCGCACAGAAGTGAATGCTGCCTCTGAGGTCGCTCTGTCCGTAGAAAAAACACTCCAACGTGTTCGGGATTGTTCGGAGAAGGAATTGGTAATGAAGGAGTTGAGAGGCCTTGAGTACAAGGTCAGCTTCATAGGAGCTTCCCTACCGCCTGAGACGACTCCCCTGCGCTACGATGCTTGTAAGCCTCTTTCGCTCCCGAAAAGCAGCCAACTTACCTGCCTCTTGCAGCGTATATCACCGATAACCCAATCGAACGACTGGATTTGATTGCCCAGGTCATGATTCTCCTCGGAATAGTATGCCATGTCATTATCGGACTTGGCACTGATCCAACAAATTTTGTGCTGCAAACCGTAATGCTGCTCATCAAACTTGTCATGTCGTTGCATTCCTCAAAGACACCGGATGGGAAGGATGCTTATGATGCCCAGCAAAAGGATGTGCTTGAACAACTTCCTTCTAGCCTGTATGTGGCCATGCAGCAGTTCAATATCGATGGGAAAACGGTCCAGTACGCTGTATGCCCCTCCTGCCATCATACACACGCACCGCAAAATACATCCTCTGCAGTCCCATCCTATCCTTCCACCTGCGACAATAGCATCCTTGACAAGTCAGGACGGAGAATATGCGGCACGGAGCTACTCACCACCTCGCAATGGTCGGCTGCGGCCGATCAAACCCTTCCTTTACGCATCGTTCATCGACTACTTGGCCCAGATTCTAGCCGACCCCGAAATCGAACGCCTCTGCGATAAAACCTGTGATGATGCTTTTGCATCGTCCAAGAAGCCTCCACCGTCCCATTCGACCAATGTTTTTGACTCCACTTTCCTCCGAGAATTCGAGGGGCCCGTCCCTGGACGGCTGTTTGTTGATCGGGGCGATAAAATGCGGTTGCCATTCACCGTCTTTTTTGATTGCTTCAATCCGAATGGCACCAGGAAGCGCGGCAACCATGACTCCATTGGGATACTTTCCGCCGCCTGTCTCCTTTTGCCAGAGGAGATACGATACAAGCCGGAGTATCTCTACAAGTGCATTGTCAACGGCCCAAAAGAACCCTCGAACGAAGAGATCAACGGCTATCTTCGGCCTCTTATTGATGACGCCGTAGTTGGTTGGGAGCGCGGTATCCATATCTCGCCTACCGGTGCATCGCCCGGCGGACGAGATGTCGAGATAGCTTTTGTTTTATCCGTAAATGACTTGCCGGCTTCGCGCAAGGTATCGGGTAGTGCCAGCCACAGTTCACACTTTTTTTTGCACGGTCTGCTCCTGCTATGGGATCCCAACCATGTATCGTACCGATTTCAATCACCGCGACTGGGGACCGAGGGATGTGAATGAACTACGACGTCAAGCAGAGGCATGGAGAGATGCAACCACATTGAAGGAGCGGGAAGAGATATTTAAAAAGTACGGTGTTCGTTGGTCGGAGATGTGGCGGTTGCCGTACTGGAACCCAACTCGAATGCTGGTCATCGACACTATGCACTGCATCCTGGAAGGGCTCGTCCATTACCATTGTCGCAAGGTTCTTCAGCTTGATGCTGCGGAAACATCCAATGCTGAAAAGCCCACACCGGCCTTCGAACATGATTGGCTTCCCTACGAAGCAGAAAAGGTCCCAAAGGATTATCGCGTTAAAAGCGAAAAGGAATACAAACAGATATTTTCGTTGCAGAGTCTTCTTGTCCTCCCCTTGACGGGTGAGGCAGCTACCATTCAAACTAAAGAGGCGCTTGTGAAGAGGTTGATGGGGAAGAATAAACCCGCCCTTCAATTCCTTTTTTTTTTGTGGAGCGTTCCAACTTAATGGTTACGTTGAGCAGTTTGATTGATTCTTGAGGCGCATGGCCTACTAAAGAAAAAAAGAGTCCACCCGGGAAAATACATTTACGTACGCCATATATGTGGCAGTGTGGGACTCGCCTCCTCCCCAGCAGCAAGCTACTGGTTCCGCCCCGTGGGGCGGAGAGGAGGAATACCCACTAAAAACCCAGACTGCCAGACCCATATATCCGGCAGGTTTTCGGGGTCTTTTAGGACCCCATTCCATGTGTTCATAACCTTTCTTATATTCAAGGCTCGGCTTCCATATTTCTTGGTGTCCGTAAGCAAGGCGTCTGTTCTCAAGCGGGAGTTGATACAGTGCAACCATTTATTGTGCAGTTCGGCTTCCGTTGCGTATCGTGTCGGATCATTTCCCCGATCAATCACCCTCGTGCATCGGGATTTCCATATCTGGTGGGCAGTTTCGGATATCAATATCCGGAAGAACCGGTTCGCTCCTTGGTCACTCTTTCCGTCTTCGTTCTTGACGTCGGCGAGGCTGCAAGCAAAAATTCTACCGAGGTTCATTTCTGGCCATTGGTAGCCTTTCATTTCCCACAGCTTCTGGGCTAGTCTCCAAAGTACTTCTTGGCCTGGAGCGCTGCACTCGAGCAGGACATGCTCCATTGATTCGTCTACATTGCAGTGTTGGCAGACCGCGTAGTGCTCGTACGTCGGGATGTTTCTCCAGTATCCTCCAATCTTGTATGCTTGGTGTAGGCACCTCCACATGAAGTCTCGCGTGGTTCGTGTTATGTCCTGGTGGCGGATGGAGAGCCAGATTTGGCTATCGGTTGGCGTCTTACCAGATAAATCCTGGGCTGCATGTCGCGTTATGTCAAGCATTATCTTGGTTTTCTCGCGTTCTGGACTAGGTCTGCTTGCCTTTATTGCTTTATAGAACGATGCTTGTGTTCCTTTGCTGAGTTTGATACCCTTTAGGTTGTATGCTCCCGGGATCCTGGTTTCAATCGCTGTGGGTTCTTCCTCGTCGAGTCCACGCTTTGCAAGTTCCGATGCTTTTATCATGCCATCACTGTCCGGGTCGCTGGCTTCTTGGAAAGTACATCTCGATCCTCTGCCTCTCAGAGCTGCTACAACTGCTTTTAGAATCGTGCTGTCGTTGGTCTCGATCCAGCCCTTGTCTTCACAAGCCTCAAGGTCTACTGTCAACGTTCGGAGGATCTGTTTTGATTTAATTTTGAAGTGTAGAACGACTTCGAAAGGCGAGTTCTGGATTGCATACAGAATTGCAGCAGCTTCACCTCCATTCTTTGAAGCCAGGTCATTCTTCTTGACTCGGATGGTTGAGTTCCGCTCGTCATCTTGGCCATACCAGACCGCTCCTGCTGAGCAATGGGTTCCAGCTGGTTTGCGGGTGAGTCATGTGTCTCATCGCAGAAAATGCGATAGCCTTCTTCCAGTGACGTCTTCAGGGTAATCTTTGGGTCAAAAATCACCACCTCCTTTTCTGTGATTGCTCGGGAATTCATTTCCCGCTCCTCCGCCGTTAGTTCCGGATTGGGCTGATTTGTTTCTCGGCGTGGATCCCATTTCTCATTGAGGCAATCAATTATTTTAATTGCTTCTTCCTGGCATTTGTACGGTGAGTTGCAACCCTGGAGTCTATCGCTTTTGCAGGAGTTACATGCACAGTTTCGACGCCGGCTATGCCGGTAGTAATTTCTCTGGATGAGTTTGAGTACGTCACCCACAGTTCGTACTGCATGGCGTTTCCTCAGACACCTTACACACTCCGTGTTGTTGTGTCTCGTCAAGTCTTTCTTTGCCCCAATGTGGAACCATACGGGGAGTATCTCTTTGACATCCTTGGATAGAGCCAGTGCGTCGAATTTAAGTTGGAATTTTCCTGCTGTCCTAAACATCTGTTTCAGTGGTCTCGGAAGCTTCGTTTGGAGAGGCGACCAGGTTTGAATAAAAGGATTGATCCTTGCTTCCTTGTCTACGACAGGATTTAAAGGTACCTGCTTCCGGAAGCTTTGGTCTGCCAGTGAGCACCATTTGGCTCTATTTTCCCCTTCTGAGAGGTAAGTCTGGAGCGTCTTAATTTTGATTGCTTCATTGCGGTCTTTCACAGACAGAAGGTTCTTTCCTCCTTCCTCGACGGGGAGTAACAGTATCTCCTTGTTTATAGGTGCGACTGCTCGCCCTTCCCACATGAAGGTTTTGATCCGTTTGTCAAGATATTCCTCCATCTCTCGCGGCATTCCTTGTACCGCAGTCAGGTACTGTGTCATGCCTCCGACCACCATCTGGACGATCTTCTTGCGTCCCCCCCTTGTGGGGTAGGACTTTTCCCAGTGTGCAAGGCTTCGTTCAATCTTTTCTATGGTAGGCACCCAGATTGCCGCTTGATTTGTTTCGTTTCCTTGCCAGCTACCCAGAATGCGTACAGCCGTCCCGTCTTTGGTTATATCTATATGTTGCGGGAGCTCCGGGTGATCCGGGTGCAGTTTCCGCTGTTGGATAACATGGTTACGGTAAGCTATTGGCCCGATTGGAATGATCTGTGTCTTTCCCTTATTGAACTTGGCCCCAGATGCTTTACACCATGTGCTAAGAATTTCCTCCAAGTCATCGAATTTATCCTCCTCAGAGAGGCACACTGTTGTGTCATCCGCAAATAGAGCAGTTATAATCCTTTCGGTATGTCCCGGGCATTTAAAGCCCTTTAGGTCCGACGAGCGTATCATTTGAGCTAGTGGTTCGATCGCCAGGTTGAAGAGCAGGCACGATATAGGATCACCTTGACGTACTCCCCTAGTGACTCGGTAACGTGAGCTTTTCTCTCCGTTTATGACTACTGACGTATATGCGTGCTCGTACAGGGTTCTGATTATGTTAGTGAAGTGGTTCGGGAAATTAGTCCGCTCCATAGTTGACCACAGGTATTTGTGTAGAATTTTGTCGTAAGCTTTCTCATGGTCAAGTGCTATTACTGCACCCCCTGCTGACTCATGTTCAGCATAATTGATGATCGTTTCTATGAGTTTTACTTGGTCAAAGATACTTCGGCCAGGAATAAACCCAGCTTGGTCTTTGTGAATTATCGAGGGAACAGTCTCTACTAACTTGATTGACAGTGCCTTTGTGAAGATTTTATAATCCGTGTTTAGCAAGGTTATAGGGCGGTAATTCGAGACATTGCGTTTGTCATTTTTCTTATGGATCAAGCACATCCATCCTTCAGCAAATTGGGTTTCCGGGTGGACCCCATGTTCCTCGATATCGTTGTAGACACTGGTAAGAATTTTCGCAATATCCATTGATTTGTGTTCTTTGTCTTTTGTGCTCTCGTATTTCTTGTTGATTATTTTCCATAGCTCGTGCACTAGACCGTCAATTCCGGGGGCTTTACCATTTGGTAAGTGTCGTAGGACCCGTGCTACATCGGCCCTTTTGAGGTACTGGGAAAGTTTCGCTTTATTCTGCTGTGTGAGGCGTTGGATATTTTCAAACGATTTTTCTGCAGCTTCGGCTTGCTCCTCCAGGCTGGCCATATCCTCCGATTGGAGGTTCTCGTGAAAATCTCGTGCCAACTCGGCCATTCTGTCCGATCTCGTCTCGTATGTGGGTGGGTCCGAGCCAGGGACCTGTAGGCTAAAGGTTGTGTCCCGTGGCTTTTTTTCTTTGTTCATTGATGTCCAATATTTTGTGGCTGTAGATTCTCCTTCAAGACGGTTCCTTGCCGCAGTATTGTCACGAATCTTTGCGAAACGGGCTCTTTCAGTTGAATCAATTTTCGCCTGGAGCGCGGCACTCTCTGTCTTTCGTTCCTCGTCTCCCATCAAGGGGTTGTTCAGCATGTTCTTAAGATCACTCTTCATGCCGCGGATTTCCTTATCCAGCTTAGGTACGAGAACTTTGTCTCGATCTCGGAAAATGGTTGTGATTTCGTCTTTGAAATTCTTGAAAATCGTTTGGGGGTTTTCCTCGAAAGTTCGCTTATTTTTAACGTTTTCCATTCGAGTTTCCATCTCTTTGCCAACGGCATAGACTTGCTCCATCACTTTTTCGTCCCGTAGGAGATGCAGGGAAAGTACCCATCGCCCTTTTCCTATGAAGGGCATCTTTGGGTCAGAGTATCTTACAGAAACTAGTTGGTGGTCGGTATGGATACCTGGAGATTCTATGGTCCAGTCTGAACAGTTTTTCAGGATATCGCTTGTTACAAGAATTCTATCAATTCTCGACTGCGGTCCTGTGGCGCTCTGAAGGAATGTGTAGGCTTTTATGTCCGGATATGTATGTCTCCAGCCGTCATGAAGGTGTAAACGTGCCTTTAAGTTTCGCATGGCATCTACTACCGCCGTCGGGTCCTTGTGGTGGGGCAGTCTATCGATTAAATCTTCGACCATATTGAAATCACCTAATACGAAATCAGGTTTCGGAAGGTTTCGAGTTTTAAATTCTAAGAGCTCTAGAAAGCGTGCATTTTCTGCTGCATCATTTGGTGAGTAAGCCGCAAGCACCGTGCGTTTCGAGTCCCCATGCCATGGAATTGTCAGGTGCAAGGCGCGTCCAGGTATGAGTTCGTTTGTTTTAATTCCAACTATGTTCGAGATCTCCTTGTTCACAACAATTGCAACGCCTTTAGATTGGGAGTTTGCAGGGTCTATGGTCGCATAGATCTGGAGTCTTTTTTCAAAAATTTTGTGAAGGTCATCTACTTCGTTCGGGGATAGGTGCGTCTCCTGCAGCGCCAAAATTCCGATTTTTCTGTCTCTCATGATTTGATTAATCCTCATCCATTTGTCTTCCGCATTGTGGTATCTTCCTCGCATGTTGAGCGTGCATACTTTAATCCAGCCCTTGGTTCGTTTTTTGATCTTCCGCTTCCTGCCTTTCTGTGGCTGCGCGTTCAGTTGACGCTGATTCTGTGCAATCAGTTGCCGTCTCACACGTTGAGACCTTGGTTGGGGAGGTGCCGGATTTGGCGGCTCGTTTCGTAACCCATTGTTTTCCGCGGGGCGCAGAGGCATGCCAGCTGTGTTTGGCACATTGGAATTTTCCAAGCCCGTGTTATGTCCACCGGTTTCTGCAGCATTTATTGCTCTCGCGGGATGCGAGTCAGGCCTATTCGGGCTGTTTAATCTCTGCGCAGATGCAGAGGGTGCATTGTGCACTGCGGCATGTACGCCGCCCTCGCGATGATTATCGTGAGGTTCCGGTCGTCCGTTTCTGGTGGTCGCTTGCTGACTGTCGCTTCTCTGCCCAAGGCCATCATTGGGGGTGTAAGCAGCGACGGACCCACTCCCCCCTCCAGCCTGGGCAGGCCTGTTGTCGCAGTGTCGTGTCTGCGCAACAGGAATTGGGGGTGAGGGGGTAAAAAGGTAAGTAGCAGTTGGAATACATCATCGAGAGGACAACCAGACTCTTCGGGACGTGTAAGTATCCCCGGACTTACAATCGGGGGGATTATGTCAAAGACTAGGGATTATTAGCATCTGCCGGGATAGCCATGTCTGGCGCAGATTGCACTCCCCGTCCGACTTCAGCCTCTCGGCACGGCACATCCCGGCCACGAACAGCCGCCGTTTACTACTATATTCGCGCCTGAACCTTTCCTGTCCTCCGCAAGCAGAGTCAGTAAATTTGGGGTTCAATCGGCGCATGAGCTTAACTCTTACTCCTCTCAGTATGTACTAAGAGGTGTTCGTGATCCCTGTCAACGAACTAGTAAGAGGCTCAGAAATGTTCCTTAATACAACGAAGAGAATAACATCCGAGTATAACATTCAAGTAAAGCAAGAGTACATGATTACAGGACACAAGGCATGATCAAATTAGTTCCTACGGTTGCCGCGTACGTTACGGTTTCCCGCCCTGCCACCGCTACGGTAACCATTCTGCGATTTACCCGCGCCGCGGCCACCTTTCGTGGACTTCTTGTCGTTGCGTTCGTCCGCCTTCTGGAGGGTCTTGTCTTCGGATGAAATGGACTGGACAGAGGGTCCGAACCAGCCAACAATGCGGGGGAGCGGGCAGAGGCCGGTGGGGTGGTCGTACGATTTGCACCCGACACAGAAGAGCTGGTCTCGTCCCGCACGTGGGACGCCGGTACCGAATCGATCGGTCTCGAAGGTGAGGCCACGGGCCGCGGTGCACCAGTCGAGGAACTTGAAGAAGCTGAGGGAGGCGGGGGGAGTGCAGTAGACATTCCAGATGACGTCGGTCCCTCCACCCGCAAGAGAAATCTCGAGGCTTTTAACGTCGATGGACTCGAAGGTGTTCTCCGCGGCTTTGGGGTCATCGGGGGAAGTGTGTTTAGTGAGAAAATCGGACGCCTCCTTGATCGACTTCAGCTTGGCCTTCACGATTCTCGCGATGTACTTGTTGGACTCGATGTCGTCGGGGAGCGAGAAGTTCTGGAGGGTCATGATGTAGTGGGGGAGGGGCATGTCGAAGGGGAAAACCATGAAGCAGATGGTGGGCGTAAACCAGCCGCACTGGTCGGTGAGGTGGAGGAGAGCAGCCTCGGAGATGGAGGAGATGAGGAAGTTCCAAGGTGCGGCAAGGCGTTCATCGAGATCCTCGCGTGCAGTCGGGGGGCTAATCACCACATTCGGGGCTTCAACGAGGCGGGGGATGACAAAGAGCAGCTTTGCTACAACGTCACGAGCGTTGGCGCTGTATTTGGCGCGATATACCCGCACCCAACCCTTGGGGCCCTGCTGGGCGCCCCAGTCCGCGCGGTTGCGATCGGTGGTGTTCCTCCAGGGAGATTCCACGCATTGGGGGACAGGGAAACCGCCCGGGGGCGGAGCGGTGTACTGCTGGCCATTCGTCATGGTCATGACCCCTTCAGAAAGACGGACTGCAGAGGGTTAGTGGCAACATAGTAGGTCAGGTCAATGGGGAGGCACCTCCGGTGTCTGCATCCATCCTTAGATTCTTCTGAAAGTGGAGTCTTGTTTTAGGTGGTGGTGGGGGTACTGCGGGCGAGTCGGGGGTGGCGGGACGGTCTGGGGTAGCAGGAGGTTCGACTGAGGTGATGGGAGGAGGCGGGGGTTCAACAGAGGCTGAGCGTAACCTCTTGGGGTTGTTATCTTCAGAGGACGGCGGTGGCGATTTGCGCTTATTCGCGCGAGAGTCTGTCTCTATGTGGTCGGGCAGTTTGTATTGGGTGGACGAGCAGCAAAACCTGTTGGCTTAAATATGAGGTCGGCTAGGTTGGTATAAAGAGACAAAAGGCGCCAGGAGAGATAAAGGTGCATTGTCGCACTTGAATGATTCTTTGTTACGCTTGAATCGTTTTTGTCCAGAATTGGAGACAAGGCAAAGGCCATTGTCGGTGACTATCCACTAGAGCTGGGTGGCACGACGCCCGCGGCGTCGGCGGGTCGTTACACCGCCCAACGACGTGAAGTGGGAGGAGGTAGGCGCAGGCGACGCCGCACGTGAGCGGCAATCCATTTCCGCTTCTAACCATCAAAACGACGTGGAAGTTCCACGCGAAAGCAGAATTTACTCTCGGCATCGCAAGTAGCGACGTCGGGCACTACTGGTACGTAGTTTTACTTGGATACACTCAGTAATGAGCATCTCTATACGAGATAAGCGTTCCCAGGTGTTCAGGCTGGGTCGCCGGGCACCACTGTGTACCAGTGGCACCCTACCTTTGTGGTGGTAAAGGTCCAAGAAGCCTCGGTATGCTGACATCTCGGCTAAACCTCTAGTCTTATGTTGGTCTCTTGGCTTGCCGCTCAGCAAAAAGTCGGAGAAGGCGGAATTAGCAGAATTTCTTTCTGAATGGGTGAGCCTGTTCCTACTACATCCGCCCTTGCTTTGTACTCATGGGCCGTCCTCAGAGGTACACAAAGCCACTGGTCTCACCCTCGTATACCTTTCGCCCCAAAACGATTCCCCCAAAAGCCTTGGACTTCGTTCAAGAGGTGATCGCAAAAACCGTTACACCATCTTGGATCAACTCTGTTCCGAAGAATTATGGCTACAGCGATGCCGGTACAATCAAAGCTGATGAGTGGCGCATCTTATCGACTGTATACCTCCCCATTGCGCTCATCCTCATGTGGGGTGATGATACTTCTGGGAAGTATGGTGCACATTTTTTTGCGCTTCTGCAACACAGCATGGCACTGTTTCAAGCCACAACTCTGGTCTGCCGTTACTCTATGACCAGTGAGCGGGCCACCGCGTTTCGTAACTTTTTGAAAGAATGGGTTGACAACTTATACCCGCTTTACCCGCACACTAAATTTGACGAGCGGAGGCCGAACGTCCACGTCTCCTTCCATATCTATGACTTCTTGTTGTTGTTCGGCCCGGTTATCTCGTGGTGGTGCTTTCCGTTTGAACGCCTGATTGGGATGTTGCAAAAAATTAATACCAATGATCATATTGATGGTGAGGATTTTACCGCACCTTATCTTGCTAGAGTTGAAAAGTCCCTAGGCGAATTGGAGGCCACAATCCTCAAATCTTCCATGCGCGGTGCCAACCTTAGACGATGGTTGAACCGGCCGGACTGCCCCCAGGTCATTCTTGAGTTTAAGCGACTCTTTGATCTTGCCTTTACTCGTCGGGAGTTTCGCGACGAGGATGTTCCAAAACCTAGCATTGATCGGGAGCATGCACACTACACATACAAGGGCTTCAACTATTCGCGGGCGTCAACCCTGCATTCAACAAATTGAAGTAGCTGGGAACGAAGTCACTTTCCTTATCAAACGCCAAGCTCCTCTCCCATCCACTAAGTTCGATCCCTTTAAAGCCTTCCCCCATTTTCCCGCAAAGACGTACTCGTCGCATATGCTGGATGACCAACCCCTGGATTCCATTCATCCATCCAGGGTGATATCCCACTGTGCGCGATTCGATTTCTCTGATGAACGGTCTGTTATCCTGAATCTGTCGAGGGTATTCATATCTCGCTCCCAACTTTTTCTATAACTGATGAATGCGTTGTAGGACTGACTAGAAGCTGGATTTGTATATACCTCTCAACAGCGCGAGAAGATAGCACTTCTTTGTGTAGATAATAGTCCGAATATAGATCAAGTAGTCTTGGTTACAACTTTTCGGCTTCGGATGAGATGCAGCTGGGCGGCAGATGAGCTGCAGCTCATCTGATGGAAGATATCAGTATAGAATTATAGATGTAAGTAAAAGAAAGCTTGCAGTACCTTCCCGGGAGGCTAGCAGCCTTGTTCGAGGGTGGGGCGACGCGACGAGCGAGAGGTGATGGCGCTGATGTGTGACAACGCGCTCCGTCACATACCTAATTAAGGAATTTGGCGGTGGAATGATTTCGGCAGTTTTTGGTCTGATTGGTGCACTATCACGCGACGATGAAGCGTTCTAGACGTGATTTTTGGCCTAAACTTCATCCCAGATGGGGTTGTGGATGAGCTTGAGGACGTGTAATTCGGAGTCTACATCTGCACTTATCAGTGACTCATCGAGCACTGTAGGGCGTAGAGTCTCGTATTTCACATTCTCAAAAACACGTCGAAGCCATCTCCCTGGGTATCCGCGATCCCTGAGTCGTTTAACAAATTCCGTACGGATATTTGTGAAATCAGACTCCTTCGAGCAGACACGCACATATCGCGTTAGCTCTCCTTTGACCCACGCTTTCTTGGAGTCATCGGAATGGCAGGAATTCCAGGGGATGTATAGGTAGGCATTCAGCGCCTTTTGGTACACATTGGTAGTAATCCTCAGTTGAGGATTAAATGCCGGGGATCTCGGATTAAGTTCCAAGGCAACCAGTATATCCAGGAAGGGCAGTTTGTGCCTCGAGGCTGACCACTCCATTCTCATATTTGGGTGGAGAGCTCCGAATTTCTCTTGGAATTTTAGGACATCTTCGTGGCTGCCTTGGATGATACCAAAGACATCATCGATGAATCGTCTGTAGAATACTACAGAGTCCTTCAATTCCTTGAGGGCCGTTTGTTCAGACCTTGCAATAAATAAATTCGCATAGGTTGGTGCGCATGGTGTTCCCATAGCAGTTCCAATGACTTGACGGTATGTCTTGTCTGCGAACTCAACATAGTTAAAATTCAGGACAAGGCGAAGCAAAAGGACAATAAGCTCTTTACGCCCCCGAATTCTCAGCTGTGCCGCCTCTTCCAGTGTATTGAAATACATGGTTGAGGTCTGGAGAATAGCAGCAATTTCCGAGATCCCATCATCAACTGGGATATTAGGATACATTGCAACTACATCTCCCGACACTAGCCATATGTCATTTCCTTGCGGCAAGTTCACGTTTAGAATGTCTCGACAGAATGTCTTTGAGTCTGGGAGAATCCACGGGAACTCACTAAGGTACGGCTTGATTTGAAAGTCAACCCAGGCTGATGCATTGGCCAATAAAGTATCAAAAGTTGGTACAATTGGTCGACCAGACATAGGGTGCTTATGGATTTTGGGAATGACTTTGAGTATAGGAACCTTTCGGGACCCGTCAATGCATGCTTGGTTTAACCATTTGAACTGCTGTTGTGTCACAAAAGGTTCAGCTTGCTGAACAATTCTTTTGAGAGTAGACAGCAACTCTTCGTGGTGCATCCTCCACATAGGAGTCATTCTCAAGGAGTTCCAATCCCATTGCATGATACCATTCGGTTGTCACTAGACAGAGTCCGAGGTTTTTATCCGCAGGGACAGCTACAACACTGTTATCTGCTAGCAGCTCAAGCAGTGCTGTGAGGTCTGAACGGTTAATGTTGGGACGGATTTTTAAAGCTTGGTGATTAAGCACTTCGATATCTAGTTGATCGCGCATTTTGGATAGTGCACGTTCAACTTTTTCGATTAAGTCGGGTCCCTCGGCGTAGGGATCGGGGATATGGAATTGTGGAACATAACTAGGTTGACCACGTTCCATTTCCCCACCGCCAAAGTGCGTATGCAAGCTTGGGTCACTGATCTGTTTGTCCACCCGTAAGCGGAGACGTCTGTTAAAATCGTCTACTGCTTTATTGACCGAGTCACGATTTGTGACTTTCGGACGGGGGTCAAATTTCGGATTCAGTGATAGAATCTTGATTTGTTCGGGGGTTAAAGAGACATCTGTCATATTATGGAATGCGCGGTTACGAAGCCGTGTATCAAAATATAATTCAGTCATCTTTCCGATTACAAATCTAGAACGTATCGACGGGGGCGCAACAAAAAACTCGTCTGGGTAAGAGTCAGGCTTGAGGTGGCGAAACTGTTGGCCAATTCGACTCACCCAAGTCGTCGGATTAGGTGGATTGATCATTCGGAGTCGGTCTTCGACATCCGTTTGCTCTTCCCCTTCTTTCCGTTGTTTTTTGCGGCGGCGTTGCCGTCTTTTACCGCAGCCTTGGGCTTCTTGGCTGGAGCAGAGCCATCAGCTGACGTAACCTTCCCATCACTGATGCGGTCGGTGCCCACCACCATTTGACGCGTTTAGAGAGGCCCCCGGTCACTTAAGCCTAGGTCGGTCCGAGATAGAGTAAATCAGTGCCCGAACTTTGGTGTTTTCAGGTCCGTGGTATAGAGTAAACCAGCGTCAAGATGGGCAAACTCGGTCTGCCATAGAGTAAATCAAGAGTAAATCACACCACAGGCGGGGAAATATTGGAAAACATTGGTAGCAAAAAAATCACTGAAACTCACAAATTGATCTAAATCCTCAGCCACAACGCTTGGGACCGCAAATACAGACTGAAAGATGGGAAATGGGCCAAAAAAAAATGCCGTGAGGCGGAGAATTGAATATTTTTGGAGTAAAAATCGGTCCGACATAGAGTAAAACAGCCCTCGAAAGGCCAAATTTCATAGAGTAAATCAGTCAAAATCTTTGTCGAAAATCGGACCGACCTAGGCATAGACGAAGATACGACAATCACGTCATGCGCGGAATCCCCGTGACCCTAGCGCTGTGCTGGAAATTAAATAGCAGTTATTAACTTTTGCTAGAAATTGCGGAGCCCTCTGGCTCTCGAGATCAGCGTGGAAAGCGTACTCGAGTTGAAATGGGCCAAACATCTCCAACACATGCTGAGACCTCCATGGATATCTGTGGTGATCAGGAATTTCAGCCTCGGAGGCTCTTTCCCAGTGCTGGGCCAAGTGGTCTTGGTGGAGTCAGAGATGTGTTTGGGTCTGATACACAGGAAATGAATTTGGATCCACCATTGGCCCCAACTCCTGAACCTCCACATCCACCTCCACCCAGCGCTATACCACCAGATCCTCCAGAGCCTCCTCCCCAGGGATTATCCCCTGTGGTGCCCCCTGTCCGTCCTGTCCGTCCTCCTTGCCAACACCGTCCACCACACACCACTGTTTGCGGCAGTTATGCTCGGGAACCACATCCAGACTATCCATTCCTACTATGGTGTACCATTGGATCAATGAGACTGTCTTTGGAGACCGTGCTACTTGTGCTGGATGCAGACAGAAATCTCGTGCACGAGAAGCGGCAAAGCGGAACCAGGCACAGACTCATGCACAGGCAGTTGTTATACAGCAACAGCTAGCTCAGCAGATAAACCAACCACCTGATCCTACCCCGAACCACCCACCTCCATCAAATCCATTGGCTGAACCTGCAGTCACAGCTGCAGTCTGCAGACAAGGCCTTAATGAGCCGGGTTAGAGACAAGTGGATGGAAATTGCATTGGAATCTTGTGATGGCTGTGATGAGAGGTGATTTGATATGGAGGTCATAAATGGCAAATGTGCAAAGTGCAGGAGCAAGGGCTCACATGGTCAAAAATTTCAAGCTTCAAATGCTATGAACCCTGGAACTGTACCAGGTCCAGATGAACTCCCTCCGCTCACACAGATAGAAGAGATGATCATTTCCCCTGTCCATGCTCTTGTGTCTCTGTACCAAATTCGTGGTGGCCAATTCAAGTATTCCGGACACTGCTGCAATTTTGCACGCGATACAGCGGTTTTTCACAACAAGGTTCCATTACTGCAGGAATGTGATGTTATCATCATGAGGAGGACTGGTGTTGATCCTACCACCAATGAGGATGTACACCAGGATTTCCGTGTTCGGCGAAATGTGGTACAGAAATGGCTAGCCTACCTGGAACAGAATCATCCCACATTTACAAATCACAACATGACAGTGGACTGGACCCGGCTAAACGATCTTCCTGAGAATGCATCTGTTCGGGATCAACTACGAACAGTAGAGTCTCAGGTTATCAGTGAACCAGATCAGGATCTGGGGCCACCAGAGGAGGGTGGAAATCCAGTGCAACAGGATCCTCTCTTTACTCGTGGGTTTGTGCCCAATGTTACAACAGGCCAAACTGAAATTGAACAACTCCATGCTGCTGCCTTCCACAATGACCAACCTGTTATCCTCACTATGCCTGCTGTCCATGGAACCCCCATCAATGAGCATGCAGGGCAGTCTATTGCAATAAATGCCTTCCCTTCTTTGTTTCCAAAGGGGAAGGCAGATTTTGCAGCGGAACGTGAAGACAAGGTCACAATGACTGAGTGGGCAGCTCATCTGATGCGCTACAAGGATGGCCGCTTTGCTCGTCATCCACGGTTTCGTTATTGGGCACTCAATACAATCATGAGGCATGATGCCAAGAAAGCATCACAATGGTTCACAACAACTCACAAGGAAGATAAGGAGTTGACTGTTGAAGAGATTAAGGAGATGCTCGCAGAAAAGGATGCCAAAGGACTGGCAGATCGTGTTGTGAATTCAGGTGTCAAAATTCCTGGGTCACGTCCCTTCTGGTCAAAGGGCCAGCGTGATTTAATTGCACAGATACGCTCTCCAGAATGTGGATCACCACATGTCTTTGCAACTTTCTCTTCAGCAGATATCCAATGGCCAGATATGCACCAACAATTCTTTAGTCTTTTATTCTAGTTTCTACTTCGCTCCTCTTACCCTCCACCCCCCAATCCCTTGTCACTGTGACTTGCGGACGGAGACCGAGCCTAGTTGTGACAGCAAATCTCTTGGAAAGTCCAGATCTGCCACCGATCTCACCTGATGAACCTGGACGTTACATTAGCTGGGCAGTTGCCTATCAGGCAGAATGCTTGGACAAAAATCATGAACACCCTGATGATACTCTGCCAACCACTGCAGATGTCCCTGATGCTGAGGATGATGAAAGTGACTCTGAGAGCATACAAGGCAAGAATCTCCAGCAGCAGCACTATCAGGCAGAATGGATGCAGGAGGCTGGCCGGGCTCCCGATGAATCTGTCCAGTTGAATCTTGAAAATCTTGGCAAACGAGACATGGATCTGGAATATGACTGGGTTGCACATTCTGCAGACCAGGCAACAGTGAAGGCTGCATCATCTTGGCTGTCTGATCAGGTCAAGGAGCCACCTAATGATGAGATTCAAACTTTGCCTGAGAACAACTACAAATCGCTGAAAGGAGAGCAGCATGAGGTGTTTCTGCAGGTCATGGCCTACTTCAAACGAATGGATGCAGATGAGCTCTTGGGACCTAAACCACCACCACTTCGAATCAATGTGGATGGGACAGCAGGTACAAAAATCTTTCCTAATCTGGTGCATTACCACTGCTCTGAGGGAACATACCTGGTACCTACCGCTCTTGGCAACGCATGGGCGGGATGGCGCAACTGTTAGCCGAGCGTCGGCGGCGCATCATCTTAACAGAGCACCTTTGCAACATCACCGCATCTCGGGCGTGCGCGTATCTCTTGACCCGTTGCCCGCATCAGGAAAAAAGTATTTCCTACGTTGCTGCCAGCCAGGCTCCGAAAGATCAGTAGCTCTGGTAGCTCTGCGTAACTGATCAGTAGCTTTTGATAGCCTCGGGAGCCGCCCCGCCCAGGATCAGTAGCGGCTGATAGCCGGCACGCCACGGATCGGTAGCTCCGGGAGATGGGTCAGAAAAGGAAACAATGTGTGAGTGTTTAGCTTGAGTCCAGAATGCAGAGTTCATCCTCTTATTCATCCTATGGGAAATGTCCTCTCACAAAATACCGGGGACAGGCACCAAAGACAGTCCAAGCACATAGATGATTGGCGAAAAAGCGCCAAGTCATTTCAAAGTCCGACACACGTGCCCGATTGCGTGACTGTTTCGACGCCAAACAACGTTGGTTGATGCATCTTGCTCTCTTCCCCCATGTCCCCCGTCCCTTCCCGTCCCTTCCCCCCGTCGTAGCCTCATGTTGCCTCGCACATCGGCCCTTCAAACCTTCCAAGCTTCAAGCTTCCCATCTTCAGCACCTGTAACTGTCCCAAACTGATTCCTCTCAGGCTGCCAAGCCGCTGCTTCAAGATCTTCAAGCCCACTGCTGTCGACTCAGTGTCGAGGACAAACCCTTCTCATCAAAGCCTCCGCTCTTTCTTTTGTCAATCAGCTTCTCTATCCCTGTGTATGACTCGTGGCTTCATCAACCCTGTCCCACGAGCAAGAGTTCGCCCCTTCCGGATCCATCGGATATGCTCATCGTGTATTTTTTTTTTTTTTTTTTTTTTTTTTTTTTTTTTGAATCTTCGTTTTATATCCTGTGTGTCTAAGACATATGGTAGATATAAATCTGGCTATTGCATCGTACGGTATCAAATCGGGTCCATAAGAAATGGAAATCAGAGGATCGTGCATACTCGAAAACTTTGCAAGACCGTGACGGGACGGCTGCGAAGCGGAAATTCCGCAGAGGTATAGGGGTAAATGGCCGTAGCCTCTAGATGAAACTAGATGTCGTGATGGTAAGGGAGGGAGCATAAGTGACAGAGAAAGAAAAATAAGAGCAAAGGAAAGAGGAAATAAAGTTCTACTCGTCGTTTTGAACAGACTTGGGGCGTGGAGCCAGAGTGCGAGGCTTCGCAAGATAGTGCGTCGCCCGGAATCTTCCACCCACGATGTGTCCGCCCCTGTCAACTAGCTGCTGCGCTGCGGCCTCCGTAAGAACGGATACCCGCATAGAAATCGGGATTTTGTTCTTCACCCGGCGCTCTAGCTCTTGGTCATCACACAGGATCGAGATAGCTTTGACCACATGATTGAATCCCCCTTCGCGGAGAGATTCTTGGACGTGCGGTAGAGCATAGCAATCATGTTTGGCGGCTGGTAAATTGTGAAATACCACCGAGTGCCAGGAACCGCCTGTCTCAAACATGGGCAAGGGAAGGTTGTCGGGAAGTCGCAGGATGGGTTTGAGGACGTCCCAAATACGCCGTGTGTATGTCTCGATCATGTAAGAGGCCGAAACTGTGCCTGGCTTGATCTGCAAAACAAGATTCTTGTTGCGTGTCCAGCGCACCCCGGCAAACAGTTTCCCAGGGATGGCGGTCTGTATGTCGTAAAGTATCAATGGCGGGTACGCGCGCTCATATTCAGGGAGATCCGGGCAGTCCAGTCGGATAACAATGTCAGATTGATCGGAATCCGATGGGGATGGTGAAGGTGATCGGGGGGTTTCGGCCGAAACTGCGCGCGCATACGTCATGCTGGTGGTCTTTGTGTCTTTGTCGAGGGCGGGAGAGGTGGCAGACACATCTGGGGCAGAGATGTGGGCAGTGTGGGGAGAGGCAGTGGTGGAGGGGGCTGAAATACGACGGTTCAAGGCTGCGAGGACCTCAAAGGTGTGCGTTGTGTGAGCGACCGGTGTGATGGCTGCATCGTGCAAGAGCATGAGAGTGGCTAGCGCGGACTCTAAAAGAGTCTCCAATCGTAGCTGGTGTACCTGGACATAGTCAGGACAAGGCTGTGGCAAAGAACTGTGCGGATATGTGGCAAGGGGAGACGTGGGCAGTTGCGGCGAGTGGCCATGGTGGTGGTCAGAGCGTGAGAACATCCTCGCTCATCGTGTATCTTCCCGACGTGAATTATAAAGGGTTTGCTTCCCTCTTCTCACACGCATCCCGCAGCTTCTTTCTGACTTCATAGGTCTTACATTAACGAGGCCTGCGGTCTCTTCTCAAAGTGCGGCAACAGTTCTAACTGTGAGTTTTCACTATTTTGACACTGTCATCATTTCTTACCTTTTTCTTTTTTTCGGTACACCGACGATTCGAACGCAGGGACTCAGAGCGTTGTCGGCACCCTGTACCGACCCGTATGCCCGCCCGTGTCACACCTGCCCGCCGTTGCGCGTGCCGATCCCGTTGTGTGCGCCCATGTTACGCGTTCATCGTCCTGTCGTCGCCTGCGTTGGTTATGTGTGTATTCCCAGTGTTTGTCCCCTTCCCTCGTCTGTATCGTAGTTTAATCATGTCTCCGTACCTGTGAAATGATCTTTTTTTGCATTACTTTTGTGCTGTACGGGACAACTATACGAGTTATTGCTGGATATTGCCCACTATTGAGGGCTGCTGAGGCTGCCTGTCAGTGCTACGGAGAGCTACCAGGTGCTACAATAGTTCCACGCCAGAGCTACCGGCGGCTATCAAGCCTTGGCGGAGAGCTACGCGGTGCCATATAATGGGGACTTGTCGACCTGGCTATCACAAGTATCAGAGCTATCAGGCGGTACGTAGCCATGTGATTTTTTCCTGATGCGAACCTCGTCCTCCCGCCTTCTGTGGCCGACATGCCCAAGTCCCGGCTTTCAAAACGCACCAAGATCCGCTTCGGCGGCATCGGACCAGGCTCGACGGCAAAGCAAGTTGTGATTCCTGTTAACAAGACCGCCGCACAACGAGCTGCAGCAAAGCAAGTCTACAATGAACAGCTCGCAGGTGTGTATGAACTGCCTGTAATGCTTTCACTCCGTACTTATCCTTTTGCAGGCCTCAGTTTCATTCAGCGCGAGGAAATGCTCGAGCATCAAGATACCGACATGCCGTTTGCCTTCACCGCAGACGACTCATACGACCTCGGCGGTGACAGTGATGGGGAGTGGGAGGATGTCCCTACCGGCTTCCATACATTCCCGCCCGGAGAGGAGGCCAGGCTGCAAAGCCACGCTGGTGGTGAGGCCGTCTTCCACCAGATAATGGAAGGAATTATTGTGTATGATATCGGAGAGGTTGATGGTCCCGATAGTCGGCATAATCCGGGTGAAGGCCATGTATCGCCGCAGAGTTCGAAGGGAAGGGAGACCCATACCATGACTGAGCGCATACAGCAGCTTCCGGCCGCCAAGAACATAGGACATAAGACCGATATCAAGAGTACGGGAATCAGTCGACGGCCGAGGAGTGTATTTTACGAGACCTTCAACGATGTCGCCAAGCAGATTGATCAATTTTCTGGGACTTGCGCCATTCCGCAATCCGGCAGATAGAAGCTGGGTGAGTCGGGGGTAATCGGATTCAGCGACTGCCATCAAACGGATCATAAAATCGTGACATTTGATCGAAGAAAGAACATTTTATTGCGCAAGAACCACTCGATAAAATATTGGCTTTCATACCGATTCAGATGCAGCTCAACGAGCCGCGTCGATTGCGCTATTTTTCATATTTTTCCCACGATATTTAAGGGGCCGCCAAAATTTTGGACCCTCCTGAATACTAAATGCCCTTTTCCAGAGGAACGGCTCGACAGAATTACTTAGATTATAGCGCAATCGAGAGCTCTCGACGAGATCTATCAATTGGAACCTTCATCTCGGCTAAAAAACTCGACTTTCATTTTGGTGCACTTTGTTTGTCCACAACTGTACCGCCCAAGTCTAAAACGTGACCGGATCGCATTCCGACTCTCGGCCGAAAAGAGGTTGATATCCGGGATTTTTCGGCCGCCCACCTCTTGATGACACCAGAGCCCACAATTTGCCGACACGCATCAATGCCAGTGTCGGAGAAGCGGAACGAGCTATTTTAAACTTGAAATTGGATTGGCCGGTCCATGTCCTAAGGAGGATATATCTCCGACGAGACATGAGACATCGGACCATCGCGCAATCAACGGGATCAAACCGATGCCAGTTAGCCCAAAACGCTGTACTGTGCGAGACCGGAGGTTTGGAGCTTAAACAACGATGGTAATTTGCGCCCGTTGAAATTTGAATCTCTCTCCCTTTTCCCCCTTTTCTCTCTCTTTTTTTCTCTTTTTGAAACTTGAATTCCGCTCTTTCTCCCCCGACATAGTACATGAGCCACGTTGAAGGCGCGGGAAATGAGGACTTCGAAGAGTGTGAGCGGACGTTCTCCCTCTCAAATAACCTTGCCAGCTCTACACGTATGGCTACACCATTTCACCGCCAGCAGCAGATTGATGAGCACTTCGATTTCCACGACATGGATAAGTATGTGGCCTCTGGTACGTCCGCAAATCTTGCCGCTGTCGTTATCTAATCGTTCACCTTTTTCAGGTAACTTCGTATTCCAGAATTACCGTCAAGCAGTTGAGAAGATCACGGAGAATGCGCTCCAGCTCCGGGTTCTTGAAGAACGCTTACATACTACAGGCGTGGACTACGAGAAGGATCTCGTGGATGAGCGCGCCCATCTCGAGGCCTTGAAGCGCGAGCCTCCCGACGTCGCAAAGACCATCGATTACATCGAGTTATTGGGAAAACTGGAGCTAGCAACGTGAGTCACTTTCCCCTTCTTCTTTTTCGAGATTCAGTTCTGCCTAGGGAAGCTTCACGCGCTGCCGAAAGGGACTTCAAGAACCTCGATTACCTCATTATCCACCAGGGTATCCAGGCAAGGGAGATTGCGGCTATTCGGACGCGCTACCGCACCTCGCACACCCGTCTTCTGCTCGTCGAAGAAGAGGTGGCCTTATTCGAGGAGGAGCACGGCCATGAGCAGCGGTGGACCAGCAATTCGCAGGAGTGCCGTGACGCACTTATACTGACTAACGAACGCCGCTACCGCCGTGCCCTGGACAAACTTGAGCGCCTGGTAGTCCAGCGGCTGCTGGAACTGACCAAGCTGTCAATGAGTGGCGTCGGTGAGTCTCTTCGATCGCTACCAGCTTAGGCGATACTTATCCAACTCCAAGCATACAAACTTCGCGAGAAGATCAGCAAGGCCTTGAAGACGCGTGCCAATGCCATCCATCAAGCACTGAAAGAGTACAACGCTGCCGCCCGTACACTCAATCCGCCCCGCGACCAGATTTCATGGGGTCAGATCATCAATACGGTTAGCATTGGTGAATTTGACCTGCTCCGTGACCGTGATTCCCGCATCGACATCCGCCAGCTGCCGTGGACGGACCCGGCACGCCGCGAGGCTGCACGACTTTACTTCGGCGTCAAACGCTCGAAGGAAGAAGTCAGACGCCTCAACGTCGAAATCACCCGCATTATTACGTTCACTATTGATGAACATGTCGACTTTTACAGGGCAATTCAAGCCAACTACATTACGGCGCCCAACTTTGCACGCGAGCTCTCTGAGCGGTGGCAATACAAGGCACGAATCAATGAGTCGATCATCGAGCGACTCGTGAAAACCAGCCACTTACCCAGTTTTACGGGTACTCTCTTCCCCGGCCATCGCACTGGGCGCGATCCGAACCTCAATATCTCATATCCACTGCCACCGTGGGCGACTGGTGTTCTTGGTTTGCAGCAAGTCGTGGTGGAGTACGAAGAAGATAATAATGCTGCGGATACAGCCCGGGAACTCGAGGGAGTTGACGGAGATATGATGGTACAGCTCATGGAAAACCTAGAAATTAGTACTATAGAAGACTTACAATAATACTCTGCCAACTGCCTCAAAACGTCGGGATTGTGCTTGGATCGGGTATATCGGGAATGGTTCGGGAGGCATCGGCGCAGCATTCCCATTGGCTAGGATAATCGGGCCGTCCTCGGTGTATTGATTAGAAGGCCGGTCTCTTCGACAAAATTGAACGGTCAAGGGGACCTTCACATAATTTGGCATTTATATAATGCTAAGTAGAGCTGAGTATGTATTAAGTTTGTCCCCTCAAAACTTCTGGCTGAATGGATAAGCCTATTCAACATATGTCAAGATCCCGTCTGATGAATTCATCTAGATACGAGTTTGGTTGTTTGAACAGAGGAAGTGGCAACTGAACGCATTAATTTGTAGCAATTCACATCGACTTGCACCTCATTTGGGGTCTCTTTCGTCCCTCAGGCACTCTGAAGACTAAATACCCCAGATCTTTTGTAATAATATTGCTCCATGGTGTGATCCAATTCATCCTTGAATGCTAGATGTGTATAATCCCTCGTCTGGGTCTTATAAATGGCTAAACAGGTGTAAAAATGTTGAAATTTCAAACATATCCTGAGGGGCTGGAAATTTAACAAAATACTCAATACAGTTGTAGTGCACCATTTCCAGAAGTTCAAGTCCAATCACTGCTTTATACGCTCGCATTTACTACAAACATTTTTTCGGAACTCGGGCTGTATCATATCCTTGGCAAAGGAGATAGAGTCAGGATTTTTTTATACACAGATCCAAAGTGTTAGATATATCATAGACTATTTAAATACATGAATTATGGCGGAGGCATGAAGGTAACATTAAAAGACCTACTTTCCAGTATTTGGGTCAAAACGTGCCATATAAAGTCAGTGGACGCGTAATAGTCTCCCATAAAAGGTTTATACACTTTTTGAATGTATCTATACAGAATTGACGCGTGGAATAGACGTAGGTGAGCTCTGGGGAATAAATTGAACGACATGAATCCCAATTCGGACGTGCTATTGCATGACAAATCATCATGAGAAAGTGTTTGATGGGCGGTTGCCCTTGCTCTCGACTTCCATCATGTCGACCACCGCGCCTCCTACGAGCCCCGCACAACGCGCACCACCCAATGTCTTCGATTGGCGTGTTCCAGGTGTCACGGTCCCGGTGCCCCCAACTTTGAACCCGCGTACCTCTCTCCGCAACGAGGATCACCCCATGGGACCGACTGGAGTTCACCCCGGCCGGCGCCTATGAGGTGCGTCGCCACCTTGGCGTGGACGTTGGCGAATACGGCCGCTTCAACCTGTCGCGTCATAGCTTCCTCGCGTCCGATATTGCCTTCCTCGCGGCGGGTGCGAGTGAGGATGGGAAACACTCCGATTCTCCCTCCCATCAGGTCCGGGCAAAGTTTTCCAGACCTCTCCGTCCTGCATGCTTCGGAGCTCGCCTGCGACAGTGGAACGAGTTTTCCACCCATTGACAGCAGCCACCATGCCGGGACGCGCAAAAAAATCACGCAGCGCAACAGAGAGCAGCTGGATGGGAGCAACCATGTAGGGCTCCCGTCCAAGTCCAACATCAATATTGCTGCCCTCTTCCAACTCCGCCAGCTGTTTGTCGTCTAGACCTTCGAAGAGTTGTCGTGTCGCGGGCCGGAATAGTTCCAGATCGCAGTCCGCACAGATGGTGTTGGTACGAACGCCCGGGCTGAAGACTTTATGACAGCGATAACAGACGGGATGGACAGTTTTCCAGGTAGAGTGGTGAATATGAATTTCAAGCAAGAAAGAATAACACCGCATGCACGGAAAGTGACGTGAAGGTGTGTGTGCAAGAATGCGACTAGATAGATCACGCATCGTACCAACCAGTTTGGGTGCAACTTGTCGGCGTCATCAGCTGGGGCTCCGATGGCCGCTACCGCGGGAACGGAAAAATCCGGCAGGGTCACCTCCGAGGCAACGGGCAGAGGCTCATAGCTGAGATGCTCGTGAATATGAGTTCAAGAACAGGGTTTCAGATGTACTGACGACGCAATTCCATTGATATCTGGCTGGTTTCGGGCCGGAATCACAGTCGACCGGCGGGAAACATTGAGGTGAGGTGTGTTGTGGCCGCGGAGAGACAGTACAGACGGCGGAAGAGGGTGATGTGATGTGGAGGAGGTCGGAGGTCCAGGATGTCCTCTACCAGCAGGTTGATGTCGTCTCCCTGGAAGATTTCGAGTGTGGATGGAGTGACCGCGAGGAGGTAGTTCAGCCATGTTGAGCTTCAGACCTTCGCATCGGCAGTGACTTTATACCCCAGCCAATATTTGTTTCCGCCAATTCCGAAGGTACGAGAGCCCTTGGAGGAACCTCGGATAGATACCGGGGGAGCATGCATCGAGAATATAGCAATGAGTTCTTCGGTAAAGGGCCCAACTACGAATCGGAGCCCACGAGAGAACCTCGGTATATCAAAGGTCTTCAGCATCGCACACGGTATCCTCCAAAGATAGTAGCCGAGGCCCGTGCCGACAGGATGAAGATTCTAACCCAATGGGCATTTTTTGTTTGAAGACACAGAGATCCGAGAAAACCCAGCAGACAGAATGTGGCATCGACGCCGTTGCTGAAGACCTATCAAATATGGACAAATCGATCACGATCAAATAAACATGATACATCCGCTCCGCACTGATCCGCTCCGTGTTCGGACGCCCCTTTTTGAATTTGGACCTGCGACCACACTGGTCACCGTCATTTTGACTTCTGAGATATGCACAAGGTATGTCTACATATGTCCAGGTTTGTCTACCTGTGTTTACCTGTGTCTACACACCTAGACGCACCTAGACACACCTCGACACATGTAGACCCAGTATGTCTACTTTTTTTTTCTTTTTTTTTTTGCATCTTTGTTTTATTTCCTTTGTGTCTAAGACATACGATAGAAATAAACCGGCGTATAATGAGCTAAGTGTATCGTGAGATTGTAGGTACTGCGGTGGGGATAGTGCCGGCTCGAAACTTTGCAAGTCGTGACGGGACGACTGCGAAGCGGAAATTCCGCAGGATATAAGGGTATAGGGCTGAAAGCCACTAGCATGTCTAGTTTCCGTGATGATGAGGTGATAATAGAGGGAGAGGAGAGGAAGTGAAGAGTAAGAGAAATCTACTGAGGGCGCTCGAGTTCTTTGAAGTCGCCGAATACGGAGTGGAATCGACCTGAGCGTTGAACGAAGAGGAAGAGATCCGGGAGGAGAGTGGGGTCAGTCAGGAGATGTTTGGAGTAGCGGGCTAGACGGCTGGTAGCGTGAAGTTTGCGGCGGGCACCCTCGTGGGCCGGGCAGAAGTGCAGGTAGTGTTCGACGGTTTCGTTCGCAGCGCCACAGCACGGGCAGTCGGGCGTGGGGGATTTCTTGAGACGATGGAGGTGTCGCGCGAGTGGAGCATGGTGGGAGCGCAGCTGAAAGAGGAGGGAGGCGTGTTTGCGGGGAAGTGGTATGGTGAGTTTACGGAATTTGGCAGATGGCATGGAAGGGTCAATGTCTTTGATCCGGCGATAACGTGGGGATCGTGTAAACTGCTTCTTCGCTACCCGCTGCAAGAGCCTCGTATGGGTGAGGGCCAGCGCGGATTTGCTGTAAGGCAGGGACTTGAGAGCCGCTATGGACCCTCCAAAGCTTCCCGTCTGTGCTGCGCGCTTGGCTGCAGCATCGGCTGCCTCGTTCCCCGCAATGTCGATGTGTCCCGGAGTCCAGTCGACGCGAAGGCGGAAATTTGGGTGTTTCAGCATCGCCATTCGCAATCGCCTGTGGAAGATGTCCCAGATGTAGCGCCC
This sequence comes from Mycena galericulata, assembly GCA_029289565.1. Classification (NCBI taxonomy): domain Eukaryota; kingdom Fungi; phylum Basidiomycota; class Agaricomycetes; order Agaricales; family Mycenaceae; genus Mycena; species Mycena galericulata. Next base: position 247,987 of record JARKIA010000217.1, read on the forward strand.
AACGCCCGGTTTGGAGCTCCGTGTGGTCTCGATGGCTGATGTGTTGTCCACTCCCAATGGTAATTTCCCCTCAATCTGCTCGTCAGTCTCCTTTCTCAAACACTCCATTGCCAAGACCTCTCCGACTCCTTCAGCTTCATACACCCCATACCTCTTCGCCGAACCCAACCGCTTCCCCATCGTCCTCTTCACCACGCCGTCCACGCACAGCACCGCTGCCGCTCCCACCATGCCGTCGATGAGTGAGCCGTCCGAGAACAGCGTCACCCTCGCGGTCTCCGCATCCGCCCATTCCTTTGCCTCCTCCTTGGAGGAGGCAACGCGCACATCCACCGGTGCCACCCACCCCGCTCTCACCCTCACCGCGGGTATCTCCTCCACCAAGGCCTGTCGTACATCTGTGTATGCATTCATCAAGAAATGTAGGGGCGACGGGTGTTTCTTGACATGTCCGTAGCGTTCCGCGTTCGAGACTGCGGCATGCAGCGGGTGCGTGGGCGGAAGTGTCGCGTATCGTACTGCGGCTTTCTGCAGGTGGCGGTCAATCGCAAGGTGCATGGGAGGAAGATCCGCGTGGGTGTCTAGCATGTCTCCTGGGGACGAGACCATGCCGCCGAGGAGGAGTTTTGCTGCGCGTAGTTGTATCGACGCCAGCTTCTTGACAATTGCTCGGGTGTCTTTCCTCCGGTTTGCGCCTCGGACTCGTTGCTGCACCGGAGCGAGGAATACTTCTGCTCCATAGAACATGCGCGGTACGCAGATTGCTAGGTAGAGCCTCCGCACGTACGTTGCTCCTACTCCCCCAGCAACGCGCGCGAGCCGACGGAAATTCACTAGCTACTCCTGACCTTTCCCCAGGGCTGCGGCTCCTTGAACCTTGAAATTCAATGCCTCGTCCAGCCAGATCCCGACCAGCTTCACGGCCTTGCTAGGCTTCACTACCACCCCCCCGACAACCAGATCGGGGCGGGTCTCCGGGACCCAGATGCTCTTCTGGCCGAACGGACGTGTTTGCAAGCGCTTCCGTCGGGAGAAGCAGCACACCTGGTCCTTGTCCACACCGAATTGGCTGTTGTGCTCAGTCCCCCATTCGTTCACGCCACCCGCGCGCGTTACCACATCCACAATCGCCTGGTTCGTCTCCCGTAGGGTATCCCCTATCGCCAGCAGGTGGAAGTCGTCAATGTATATACCGGCGTCCTTGTCAATTCGAGCCAGCGGCGCGTTGTAGAACAGGTAGCTCAGCACAGAGTGCGGGTCACCTTGGTCGAGGCCATCCACTATGTCGAAGGGCGCGGAGGTGTAGTCGTCAAATACGAGACGTGTGGTGCGGCCCGTGAGTCGTCGCATCATCCAGTCCGTGTGCTCGCGCGGTACTCCCGCCATCCGCATATTGTGTATGACTCGAGAGAGCATCGCACTCGGAAACGCACCCTTCACGTCCCGGAGAAGCAGCGTAGCCACTTTACCCCGGCGCCACGCGTCTTTGACCTTCTTCACCAGGCCCTGCACCATGTCAACTCCTGACCTCCCCGCTCTCCCCCCATAGTGGCTCGCTGGCAACATGCCATAGCGCTCTGCATTTGTTGCAGCCTGCAATGTCTTCGCTCCATTACGTAGCCGAGCGTGGGGATGCGAGAGGATGAGCGGGCGATGCGCCTTTGCCAGCGAATAGTCGGCGTTGCCAGGCTTGCGCCCGACTATTGTCTCGGTGCGTAGCCAGTCTTCCGGCTCGTGTGCATACACATCTAACGCTCGGTAGATCTTCTGCATGCGTGGGACCAGAAGCGCCGCGCAGATTTTGTAGACGCAGTTTGGGAAAGTGCCCGAGCGGGTACCCTTCCGCGATCTGTTCGAGCTCCTTCTCCAGAGCCTTCCGCACCTCGGGCCAATCTCCCTCTCGCCAATTCAGGCGCTCCTCCGCTTTCTTTACCGGGGGTACCAGGTCGATTTCGCTTATCACGGGGTAGTGGTCGGTTGTTCCTGGTGTGCGGAGGGGATACGCATTGCACGAGATGAAGAAATCGAAAAAGTCCTTGCTGCAGAAGACGTTATCGGGGCGCGTCAGATTGCCTGTGCCTTTTGCGCAGAGGGTCGGAACATCTTTGGGGAGGGGCATCTTCATGTCGTATCTCCCCAGCAGCTGCAAAAGTAGGTTTACAGCCTCTCCTGCTTCTTCTGTGAACAGGTGTGCGTTCCTGTCCTCATCCCACAGCGGGCTGTGTCGGTTAAAGTCTCCGAGCCAGATGTAGTGCACCCGACCTGCAGGGCGTGGGCGTAGTCGTTCGCTGCGCATGTAGTCCCGTACGGCCACGATGTTTCTGTCGTGGTCGCCGTCATTGTATATGTTGATGATGCGTAGTGCGCCGAATGCGCCTCTGAGTTCGACCGCGACCACATCTGATGATGGTATGTGAATCTGCGACCAGGAATCTGTGGGCAAGGAGGTGTTCACCAACATCACCGCTCTAGTTCTTTTCCCCTCCTGCCCATGCTGCGTTGGGTATACCGTTCTCCAGTACGAGTTTGCCCTCGTCATGTTTCCTGGTCCAATGTATGGTTCCTGCAACGCCGCGAAATGGTAACTGTCTTTTCCCATAGCTTGTAGTAACTCGTGCTGGTTGTTGAGGCCACGATCCAGGTTTTGCTGCCAAATTTTCAGCTTTCTTGGCAGCGGATCTCCCCTTTGAGGTTGACTCATGGGGCCCCGTCCACGGCAGCGGCCGGGTCCTGAGCAGACGGCAAGAAGGCCGCGAGGGTAGCCAGAGGAGGGAGAGGAGGGGGGGGCTCGAGGACATCAGCATCTCCCCATCCAGCACGCCCTGCTGGCTCTGCAGCACCACTTAACATGGTCGTTGCCGGTATCACCTCCGCCTCCCGTCTCTCTCCACTGCCGACGGTCACCACTGCGCCTTCGCTGCTACCCCCAGCTGCGCCGTCAGTGCCCCCGGCTGTGGCTGCGCCTTTGCTGCCTCTGCCAGCTGCGCCGCCACTTCCACTCGTTCCTCCACTACCACTGCCAGCCCGTCCCAGAATTCCGCGCGGGAACAGGTCGTTGATCGCTGGCTGACGGAGACCATCGGCAGCCCACATGTTACTTCCCTGTGCGGCCGTCCGATTTCTCCTCCCTTCCCAGCCGCTGTCCACTGGCGCACCTCCTCCACCCTGTCCTGCTTGTCCACCCGCGAGACGTCCCCTTCCCTGTCCGTTACCGCCCTCTCGTGGTTGCTGCTGCTGTTCAGTACCCCGCGAAGCACTGCTGCCCGTGGCTGCCCATGTCCGCGGGTCCGTCGTCGGGAAGTAACGGTAGCCTGCCGTTGGGTCTTTGGTTCTGCGGCGTTGTTGCTCTTGCTGGAACACTGGGCAGCAGCGTTCCACGGCTCCATGCCCGCTCACCCTGCAGTTCGAGCAGCTGAAGGTGCCCGAGTTGGGAACCGAGCAGTCTCCAGTGCGGTGGTTAGCTGCGCAGCGGCCGCAGACATCTACGCTCGACTTGCATGCATGGGCGAGGTGCCCGTCGTACTTCTGACACTTGGCGCAGCGGCGTGCCTCTTCCTCTAGCTTGCGGATCCTAGCACGCTGTCCCTGTATGTAGATGCCGTGGTCGATGGCATGGTTAGCGGCGTCAAGCGACGCAAATTCAAGCTTGAGGTGTGCAACTCGCTGGCCAAGCTGCCGACGTTCTACGGCTTTTATCCACCGTGCACTGACAATGTCCCCATCACCCAGACCGCTCTCCTTTTCGACCACTCGCCATGTGCCTGCGTCGTCAATGCGGGCTTCTACTGGCACCATTTCTGCCACCAGTTCAATGCGGCGGGGGCGGTAGACACATGAGCTTCCCAGTGCCTCGACGAACTGCGACATGGTCTGTGGCGCGCCCTTCAACCAGCGCGCCGTAGCCTCGTCCTTGCAATCGAAGACCACCCCACCGTTGGGTAGTCTCCTCGCCCCGACAAAGAGGGCCCCCTCCATGTCACGCTTCGACGCGTTCCAACGCCGCACGTGACCACGTGCATCCCCGACGTACCCGACGGTGTATCTCTATTTATTCCACGTGACCGCGAACCACACGTGAAGGACCCATGACGTCACAACACGACGACACAACAAGGTGATCGACGCCTAACGACGACGGGTTATTGTACACGAACAATACGGACGATGGACACACATAATTAATGAATGATCGGTTTCAGTAGTATACACGACCTTAAGTCGTTGTTGTAGTCAGTAATTATAGCGACCTCTAAACAGTATAAATACAGTAGATAGTCGCTTGTATTCCTTAGACTTTTTATTCAGTTCTTCTACCGCTCCTCTTACCCTCCACCCCCCAATCCTTGGTCGCACTGCGCGCCTTGGACGGAGACCGAGCTTTAGTTGTGACACTCCATCTTTGTCTCCCTCATCTCTAGCGCCATATTGGCCTTTGCTTTTAGCAACACCTCCGTCAGTCCGGCCAGGCTGTCCGCGGTCGCATCCGCTGCCTTGTCGACCAGGATCTGTCGTCGCATACGGGCACCTCTCGCGAGTATGTCCGCCTGCTCCGCCGTCATTGCCGGTGCCACGCCGTAGCATAGGAGCGTGCGGGCATTGCTGTCAGGATCACATCCTCCGTCACCTTGCTCGCGGCCTCAGCTGCAAGCTGCATCGTCTGGAGCTGCGCTGCCAACTCGCTCGTCTCCTCTCTCGAGTCCTCCACCATTTTAATCAGGGTGGATGTCGTACCTTGTAACTCATCCAACGACTTTTGTATGTCGCGTTGGCTAACGACCATCTCTTCAACAATTGGGGAGACCGCGACGCCCACAGAGTCGCCGCAGGCCTCCGCAATCTCCTGCGCGACACGCATGTCAATGACTTCCACCATGAAAGCCAGAGCCCTCAAAGTGTGAGCCATTGCCTTCTGCAGAGTTTGCGGCAGAAGCGAGATCTTCATGAGGGTGGAGAAAACCTCATTCCGAGTGAAGGGTGCATCCTTCGCAATCCAATTGCTACCCTCGAGGTATCGCCGAGCAGTGTTAGCGTCTTTTATGCCCGAAATCTTAGCTGCCTTGTCTCCTGCTTCAATGAGCTGTGGCCGGGTGGCGAGGGAGCCAACTCATGTTTGGACATCTTTTACGGTCGCGGTATCCAGTGTCGGGATTGGGGGTGATCCCCTGGGAGAGACAGACGGGGGGACAGACATCACTCTTTCACTTAATGGTAGATAGCTGGTATTCTAATAGTCCTGCGTAGTTACAAGCTAGTCGGAGTTGTATTGAGCGCGCACGACGCGTCGCGAGTCGGGGCCACTGCCACGTTCCGGGGTCCTAGTCGGGGTGCCACGTGGTCGTAGTGAAAGAAGAGTCCCGAAATTCCTGTCGCAACCATCCTGATATTCCACTAGTGATCTTTGCCGGAGACATACCCTGCAGGATAACTGTACCGTCAGAACTTGTACTGCGAGACAGAGCGGTGTAATACGAGAAGTGAGTGCGGCAGTTGTTCAGATCCACTACATTGAAATCCCGCGACTTTCCTTGCGATGCATAGTCAGTCATAGCAAAATTAGGCAGTATCAGGACTTGTTCTCTCGAGATCTGCATTACCCTATCATCCTTGAGAGCACACCAATTTTTTTTCGTTGCCTTAGAGAGCGCCACGACATTTGGGGGCAGGCCAGCTATTCGAACTTCTTTCGGGGGCTTGACTAATTCGACAAACAGGGTGTCTAGAATCTTTTGTCCTTTATTACCCACAGCTTCCTGCCATCCAACCACGATGGCATCCTGTCCTCGAGTTATACAGAGCTCCGTTGCATCGTTGTTGCGTATCATAACCGGAAGGCCAAGGCAAAGACTTAATTTTCCAGGTACATGCTCAGAGGTCGAGCTCGGCCATGCTTCCCATAGTTGTGATTGTATGTTTTTCGGTATATCGTGTGTATTATTTACTACTTCTTTATTTTTTGCAGATCTAGGCCTCCGGTCATCAGACCCGGTGCACAGTACATCATCGGAGAAGAAATGTGTCAACTCTTGGCCCGTTTCTTCAGCGAACTTCTTACATCCCAGGTCATTGATCTTATCTTTCTGTGCGTTTAAACCAGTTATCACGGAAATATTCCGGAAGCGAGCATCGGAGAAATTAGGATGACCTGGGCGACGGCTTATCGTTCGGCTGTTCAAATAAGCAAGGTCAGCAGGAGTACAGGCTCCATATCGCATGTTAGCAAGGGCTGTGCGCAATTTGTTATCTTCCTCAGACATTGTTGTCTGTCGCATGTTGCGTTTCAATATTACGACAGTAGTTACTTGTTGCCATATAATTTTTCCAATGCTGTTCTTTTGCTTGTATAGCTCCTGGCGCGCAGAAGTAACGGAAGGCACAACTTCATCTGGACTATACAATTCTTTGGCCTTTACGGGTGGAAGTTGTGCGAAATCTCCTGCAAAAATCATATTCATTCCGCCGAATGGTTCATGTGGTTCGTTCAATGCCAAAGCAAGCTTGGCACTTATAGAGTACATAGCCGAGCAAGAAACCATAGAAACTTCATCCAAAAATATATATTCAACACCTCTCAATCTTTCCTGAACTTTGCGTACATTTATTCCTTCGTGCCTTTCACCATCACCCCCCTCCATAATCCCCAGAACTGAATGGTAGGTGCTTCCATTGAGCAGAGCGGCTGCGGTTCCCGTGGGTGCCAGTACCAGAAAGCGATAGCCTTCATCTCGATCCATAAAAAACTTTTGGAGGGCCTTAATGACCTGCGATTTTCCCATCCCCCCTACCCCGCCCAGATACATTCTCAAGGGGGGGCATCCTCGGATATTGCGTGGTTTGCTACCAGTCGAAAGGCACGTTCCTGTTCCTTATTGAGGCTATATTCGGTACTAACCGATTGTACCACTTTCTGTGCTTTCTTATTCTTTGCCTTGAAGTATTTTGTAAAATAGTAAGATTCTAGTATAGACACATCGCTCGTAAATCCGGGATCCTTAGCAATTCTTTTCTTTTTAACTTGGGAGGGGGCATGTTTGTATTTTTCCTCCAATATTTTAGCTCTCTCTTCCGCAACTTTAATTTTCCACTGACTTCCCGACAGGCGGAACTGCGGGATCACTCGCTTTGGAACACTGTCTGGAACATGGAAGCGACGAATCCATCCACTAGTTGTTACAATATCCTCTGCCTTCTTCATTAGTTCTTCCCTTGCGAGATATTTAGGCCCTAACTCACACCTCTCATCAATATCTTCCAGGAGATACTCTTCCCCGTAATTTTCGAGGCTGTTGTCCGTGTTTTTAATTTCTTCTTTTTCACTGTAGGCTTGCCCAAATGTTGGCAGCGCTCTCCGCTTTTGCCGATCCTGAGAAGCGAAGTCATGGCGAGCATCGTTGCACTCATAGCGTACATTGAAGTTCCGCATGAGCCTCGTGGCCTTCTCACTGAAAACATGATCGCTGAACGTTTCATGCCAATTGTCAACCGAATTTTTTAGGTCTGCACCGGACCTCCACGGTTTGAATAAAGTCAGCATCGTACAGCAGTAATATTCTCGGTCTCCTTGGTCCATCCTTGGAAAAGCTCCTCCCACAAAGTTCGGTACCATCAGTTCGAGGTCGCGCCTATCGCACCTGATGTAGTGTGTGCGGTAAAGTGGATGTTCAGGCTTGAAAGCGTGTGCTGACACCGCATCTGACCAATCGCCTACAGCTTCCTCAGGCGGTGTATCATCTAAATCATTATCTATCCAATCATCATCGTCGGCGGTAGGTGTGCGGATGTCCGGCATGTCGACGTCCTCAGCGTGACCGTGAGCAGCCAGGCTTTCCATGAAGTCACCGTACTGCTTAGGAGTTCGTTATGAGAAGTGGTCCTTGCAGTTGTTCAAATCAACGACGTTCACATCCTTAGACTTTCCTTGTGAGGCATAATCCGTCATCGCGAAGTTTGGTAAAATCAATACTTGTTCCCGCTCGATCTGTATTGACATGTCATCAGGGAGTGAGCACCATACTTTTTTTGAAGAGCGTGAGAGGGCCACAGTATTTGAAGAGCCCGGAATCTGGATAGTCTTGGGAGGTTTTACTAATTCAACAAACAATGTATCCAATATTTTCTGGCCACAACTTCCAATGCAGTCTTGCCATCCAACAACCAATGCCTCCTGTCGGGTGGAACGCAGATTATTTCAAGGCTTTTTATGAAGAGCAGCGATGTGTCCTTAATGTAACAGCACATGTGTGCATCGAATCTGATCCGACTTCCAAGGTATGTACCTGCTATCAGTGACTTGTGCATCAGGACTATATGCAGCACAGCATCCGTTGAAGTGGATAGATGATGAAGGAAATCTGATAGTCTATCTGACCCCGAGGACGTCGTTCACTTTTGCAGCCAGTCCACAGAGCAAGGAATCATGGGTCGACGAATTTTCACCTGGAACAACTGTAGCTATTCGAGCTGTGTTCCATTGTGCTTGGGACAAACCAGGACAGAGCGACAAGGTTCGTGAGTGGATAGCATTTTCAAGTATATTTTATAATTTTCTCTTCCATTCCAGGTACTGTCTATCGAAGGTTTGGAGGTATACAAGGTTGTCGGAAAGACTTGACTTGACTTGACTTGAGTTCTATTGTCATCATACCTGGCTACAAATAGCTACGCGATGGTACTTCTACATATTGTAGGGCTGGGTTTTATATGTATGGTAACTATCGGATTTAGGAGAGGGAAACAGGTATAAGTAAAGAGAAAATAAAAGTAGACTACGCACAGGGAAATACTTGAGGGTGCTCCTAGTCGACCTCTTTCCTCTCTTATCAGTTTTACCTTATCTTCGGCTACCGGACTGAATTCTCTTTGATCTCTAGAAATTCCCGTACCAGATCGGCATCTTATCCTCCCAGTCGCAATCCCTCTCCTCCATTTTTTTTTTTTCAGAAACCTGTGGGGTTAAATCGGTCTGTAGAATCAATAAACTTGATGAGGGCCTTCACGAGCTTCGGGTTGTTGAGGAGAGACGGAACGTCAACTGCACCCAGGATGCCGGCAGTATATGAGGCGGACTGAAGTGCGGGACGGAAGCGATCCCATGCGGGACAGTGAAGGAGATAATGAGCACGGGTCTCCGCAGATGCCCCGCACGCATCACATCTTGGAGAATCAGTTTGGCTGAGCCGGAATCTGGTCGCGTTGAGACTCGAGAAGTCGGTTCGTAGCCGGGCGAGGGTGGAGATCATGCGGCGCGGGATAGCAGCAGTATATGGCGAGCGGAGAATCAGCGACGGTGGGGAATGATCAATTTCTCTCAGCGAATGGCCCACGGGAGTAGATCGCCAGAGGTCTTTCCACTGAGCGAGAATCTGCTCGTTGATACGCCGTTTACAGGTCGTCAGGGAAACCGGAAGCGACGAGGGTGGTGAGAGGAAGGTGGCCGCCTTGGCAGCGGAGTCAGCAAGCTCGTTGCCGAGTGTTCCAATGTGGGCTGGGGTCCAGAGATTAGTGATTTGGAGGGAGGGGAGATGCTTCATTGCGTCGCGGATTAGCCGGTCATATTTGATGGCGCGGTATTGTCCTGAGCGTGCGGCCGTCGAAATAATCCCCTGCAATCCGGCCCGCGAGTCGGAGACCAGTAACCCTCGATCAAAGCCGGCCCCAACGATCCTCTCCGTCCCGCTGAGAAGCCCCCCTGTTTCCCCTTCCGCGACCTGCCCATCACCGAGCGGGATTAGTACCACCTCTCGCTGAGTACCCGCCTCAACTCGCACTGCCGCACCACCCGCGCGACCATCCAACAAGGAACCATCAGTAAACCACGTAGATTCCCGCCAACCTGCATCCCGAAGCATCTCCTCTAATACCTGAACCGCGTTTTCCTTTGTGGGAATAATTGTGGTAACCGGCAAGGGAGGTGCCCACGGGGGTGCGTAGACTGGTAAGATTTGTTCCATCCCAAGTGAATAGTCTAGATCGTCGGGGGGCAGCGACAAGTCTACGAGATGGGAACTCGAAGCGTCAGATGTGATCATGGGGGCAGGCAAAGAATCTTGCCTGTCCGCCGAGGGCGGAAGTTCACCCAGAGGATTAACCTCCAAGTGAACCCCCCCTCGCTTTGCCCGGGTGCCGTTACCAGTTTGGTCGACGCGCAATTCCGGGATCACATCTGGGGAACAGGAGTGGGTTGACGGCTCGGGGATCCGGCGCACATTTCTGGTACGAAGGCGTTGACCTTGCGCCGGGGCACTGCGAGGCCAGCGAACTACAGGAAGGCGTTCGACGAAGTGCAGGGCCGAGGCAAGTTTCGGATTCCGTGGGTGGGATTTGATTGCATCTAGGAGGAGGGGAGCAATACCATGGTTCGGAGGAAGGGACAAATACCGTGCGAGACGATGAAGGAGAGAGGATTCAAGCCGGGGATGAGCAGGGAGGATGGCAGCTTCTTTCTCCAAAGCTACGAGCGAAGCTGTCCGGTATCCACCTGTGATGCAGCGCGCTACAGACTTGTTTAGACGATCTAACGGTTTGAGCAGAGCAGGAGCCAATGGGAAGAATGAGTTGACTCCGTAGTCCGCCCGAGGTAAGACCGTTGCCCGTGCCAGATCACGAACCATGAGCGGCTTTAATCCCCACGCTGCGTGCGTGAGAGCGAGCGCCGCATTCAAGGCCCGAGCTGCCGATGCTGCGCGGTTCTTGATGTGCACCTCACCCTTGAGTTTCTCGTCGATCCACACACCTACCCATTTGACTGTTTTCGAGGGATAGATGACTTCACCGTCGAACTGAACAGAGAAATCAGATAGGTCGCGATTGCCAAGAGAGTGATGGATCAGCTCCGTCTTCGTGTTCTCGAAAGTTGCGCGATCCATACGGGCCCAGTCCACCGCTACCTGTGCCGCTTGGTTAAGTACGGAAACGTTCTGTGAGACGGATTTGCTGGCTGTGCTGAAATTAGTGTCGTCCACGAAGCCATATCGCCAGCTGGTGGAGACTCCGATTGCTTTCAGGCGACGAAGTAATCTGTTGATGAAGATGAGGAACAACACAACCGAAAGCGCAGATCCCTGTGGTGCCCCCTCGACCACGCAGCGGAAGGTAACTGTCCGGACCCCATCAATGACCACCGTTACTAAGTGATGATGGAGGAATGAAGCAACCCATCGGATAAGCGAGCGAGGAAAACCGAGTGCAGCCAGTTCTTGGATGATAACTTCGTGCGAGATTCGATTAAACGCGCCCTTCAGATCATAGAAGATTGTTGACACGATGTTGCCATGATCCAACTCCGATCTGACGCGGTGGATGTATCCGTCGACTGCTTGCATGGTGCTATGACCCGGGCGGCCACCGTACTGGGAAGAATCAAGGATTCCAAGAGTTTCAGCTTCGAAGGAAAGACGATCAGCAATGAGCCGCTCGAGAGGCTTGGCTAAAATATGCTCAAAGTTTTCGACAGGACGCCACGCCTTGGCCGAGGTTTTGTCCTTCTTTCCCTGTTTGTGAATTGGTGTCACTGTGTTGGCTTTGAATGGCGAAGGTTTGGTGCCGAGTATTACGGAAGCTCGGAATATACCCCGTACTCGGTCCGCAATGACCGGCCACGCGCGCTGAACATGACCCATTTGAACACCGTAGCGGTCAGCAGCTTTCCACGGTGGTGAAGAGAGTATAACACTGTCAATCTCGCCGTCTATAACCGTGGGACACGCGCGCTCGTCCGGGATTGGTATGGATTCCGCCAGAAGGATGGGATCTACCAAGTTGGGACTCGAAGCGTCAGATGTGAACATGGGGGCAGGCTGTGTGTCTTGCCTGTCCGCCGAGGGCGGAAGTTCACCCAGGGTACGAGCCCCCAGGTGAACCCCCCCTCGCTTATCCCGGGTGCCGTTACCAGTTTGGTCGACGCGCATTTCCGGGGTCACATCTGGGGACGAGAAGTTGGCTGGTTCTTCAATCGCGAAGTTGCCGAACCATGCACGCCCAAGTACACGGCCACGGTCCTCGTGTGAGAGCGCCATATTACCCGTCGCGGTATCGCAGATAGCGGGGAAGACTGATGATGATCGAGCCTTGAGACGTTCTAGCGCCTTGAACAAATCAGCCCTTTCAAGCTCCTCCACAAATGAATGCCAGGCGAGCTGTTTGGCTCGAGAAATAGCGACATGAAGAATAAGAGCTTAGAGGGAACACGTACCCTAAATGATCATAGAGACAAGGAGTGAGAACCTAGTTTAATGGACACGAACTAGGTCAGGCAAACTAATTTAACCTTCACCGTCACACGCATTGGTGTTGAAATCTAGCAATACAGGTCAGAGGTCTGGTCTCGGGAGCAACATGTAAGTGAGAACGTAATAACCAAGCCCGCTACACCGGCCGATCCGACTCGGGAAGGCAGCTCAATCAAGAGGACATTGAGTGGGTAACAGCCATGGAAGAAGGATCAGTGTGACGAAACTACAAATGGAACGGGAAAGATTACCTGGGAGTACTTGGCGGTTCGTGCAGCCTTTATGCGTGAGACAGAATCTTGAGCGGCCGAAACAAGCTGTTAGTCCGCGGACTCTAAAAATGACGGAAGACGTGAGAGAGATCAGATAGAAATGAGTATAACGCGCGTACCACGAAATATGGGTCAGCGTTCAGTGGAACACGACGTGGAGTATTGATGCGTTGGACGTAGCTCGGGATGAAAGAGACCTTTGGCAGTAAGTCAGTTGCGAGGCTTGGTTAGATAAACACACCAAAGGCGAGCGGGAGCCTGAGCTCACACGCCATGAACTGATGACTCGTGTCAAGCAAATGTTAGAATAGTGCTGAGAGAGAGGGAACATTAGTGCACCTTAGATTCATCGACCGTCTTCAGCAACGTTGTGTAGTTGTCGGCAGGAGTGCCTGTGGCCAGCTGTCTTGAGCAAAAGTTAAACAAAGACCGTGAATGGGCTAATAAAGGACTTACCAGAGCATATAGCATCAGATATGAGTGAGGAAAGGGGCTGTGGAAGATATGGGGAGAGCGGGAGGCAAAGCGAGGAGAGGAAGATGGAGGGAAAGGAAGAGAGTTGTTTGCCAGTGTTGTGACAGAATCAAAACGAACCATTCTCCACGCTCACGTGCAGCTCACGTACAGTCGCGTAGCATTCTCCGCGGAATCAGCAGTTTAGGGCCAGGCCTGATGGGACTTGTACAGTTGTGGACAAACAAAGTCCACCAAAATGAAAGTCGAGTTTTTTAGCCGAGATGAATGTTCCAATCGATAGATCTCGTCGAGCGCTCTCGATTGCGCTATAAATTAAGTAATTCTGTCGAGCCGTTCCTTCGGAAAAGCGCATTTAGTATCCAGGAGGGTCCAAAATTTTGGCGGCCCCTTAAATATCGTGGGAAAAATATGAAAAATAGCGCAATCGACGCGGCTCGTTGAGCTTCATCTGCATCTGTAAGAAAACCAATAAGTCATCGAGTGGTTCTTGCGCAATAAAATGTTCTTTCCTCGATCAAATGTCACGATTTTATGATCCGTTTGATGATTATATCGTTCAAATGTTGTCACACATTACGACCAGTATCGGTACGGGTCAACGGAGCTGCGATACCAATCTTGAACACTTGCATCTCCCACATTGGGCCACATTGCACGGATTGGGACGTCTCGTTGATCCCATCACTGTGGCTATGCTAAACAAGGATAAACACTTTTTTCGCGAATCGTCTCTATTTGCAAATCTATTTTGTGGATCTTGGCCAAAATTTTGGCGCCGCTACTTTGTCGTGGGAAAAACTTCGGAGCATGTTTTTTGAACTCTTTGGGCCAGTCTGGTCCCAGGAAAATTGGAATTGGGACTTAAATAAGTCTAGTTAAGGCTACAGGTACTTTGTGGACTTTGCTTGTCCACAACTGTAAGCTGTCCCGTCGGTCTCAGAATTTGATTCCGGAAAGATGGTTTGTTCAGTTCTTGATGGGTTATGTATGTGCCTTGCTTGTGACATACCCACTGAAGCTTCCTTGAAGGATTAGTGCAGTTCTGGGAGGTTGAGAAAATCACCCCATAGGTAATGTTGGTAACCCTGGTAATTGGACCAAATTACTCCAAATTACATAAATCTAAGGGAGGCTTTGGTAATTTCCCCGAAATGGGGGGAAATTACCAAAGGAGGGTTTCCCTGATGCCGAGGTCCGTCATCTTGAAAATCGCGCCAATGCGCAACTTGTATTGCTGCAACAGCTCCGGCGAGCTACCGGTGAATGTACAGTCGTCGACGTGGATAGCCAAGATCAAAAGATTGCCGTCGACGCGTGCGTAGAAGACAGCGTGGTCGGATTTACACTGCGCGAAGCCAATCTCAGCAAGTGAGCGGCTGAGAGTTTCGTACCATTTGCGACCGCCTTGCTTCAAGCCATGCAAGGCCTTGTTTAGCTGCAAGACATATTTGCGGCGGTCCGCAAATTCGTGATCCGGGGGCTGCTCCATGTAGATCAACTCGTCAGTGTCGAGTTCGCCGTTGAGGAAAGCCGAGTGGAAATCAAACATGTCGATATCCCAATCGTTGCGAGCGGCGATAGCGAGGATAGTGCGGATGGAGGCAATTTTGGCGGTGGGTGCGAAGGTTTCATAGTAGTCAACGCCCTGGACTTGGGTGTAGCCGAGAGCGACGAGGCGGGCTTTGTACTTGTCAATCTCTCCGGCGGCATTCTTCTTGATGCGCAGAACCCATTTGGATCCGACGACATTGCGGTGCTCCGGTCTTTCAACAAGACGCCACGTGCCAGCGGCTTTCAGCGCTTCGATCTCCGCATCAATTGCGACCTTCCAATGTGCCCAATCCATTCTTTTCTTCGCTTCCTCGAACGTCGGCTCCAGCGCCTCTGAATCGGCCGTGGCAGCGGCCATTGCGACTTCCAGAACATCCACCAACTCCCAATCTTCCGACACTTCTGCGCTTGCAGCCGTAGCTGCGTTCTTCTTGGGTTTCGACATCCCCTGGGGTATTTTCGAATCGGAGGGGCGGTTGCTAACGCGTCCAGCGCCGCTTTCGAGGGCCTGGATATATGCACTAGGCTTTTTAACGCGGTGGCCACGTCCTGCGGGCTCTTCTTCGGCTTCTTCGAAGTCAGGACCCAACGGATCCGTGCGTGCCAACATCTGCGTAAGCTTTGCGATGGAGGGGGAAGCGGGGAGCGGTGCGGATGCGGCGGGTGGAGTACGAGGTGGCGAGTTGGACGGTCCTGCTTTCGGTGTAGCGGGAGGAGCGGGTACGATGGGTGCGACAGGATTTTGGTGTGTGCCGGGGTTTTTATTTGCAGGCGAGGACTGATTGACCTCCTCCTGCTCCCCCTCAAGCTGTAGCTCGACTGGCATGGGTACCAGCACATCATCCTTGTCGAATTTAACGCTCCGTTCCACAGCAATGTTTCGCTTGCCTTGGAAATAAATCCTGTGCCCACTGCTCACTTCGTCAAATCCCACCCAACGGCCCACTTCTGCGCGACCGTCCAGCTTGCTGCCGTCTGGGCTGTGTACCCAGACTCTCGCGCCGAACTCCGGGAGGTACGCGACGTCCGGTTTGCGCTTGTACGCGAGCTCGTAAGGTGTTTTGCCGTCCAACGCGCGTGTTGACGTGCGATTTTTCAGATAAATCGCGTGGTTAACGGCTTCGCCCCACAAAAATTTGGGCAACCCACTAGCGTGCAACATCGCGCGAACGCGCTCCAGGACCGTGCGGTTGAGGCGTTCCGGGATGCCGTTGTGCTCCGGGGTGTCATGGACCGTAAAACTACGCTCGGTTCCCATTTTGGCAAGGTGCGCGTCAAATTCGTTGCTCCAGTACTCTCCTCCGCGATCGGAGTGGAGTTTCTTGATTTTGACGCCAAACTGCGTCTGAAGCCACGCTTCAAATGCCTTGTACGAGTCGAAAGTCTCGTCCTTGCTGCGCTGGATGTAGAGACGGGACCAGCGGGTGTGATCGTCTGTGAAACTGGCGTAGTACTCACGGCGGTTGATTGTCTGCGTGGGAGACGGTCCCCACACGTCCGAGTGGATTATGTCTCCCATGGCCGCGGCGCGCGGCTCTCTGCGCTCCTTCCCAACTGGTTTGCGCGTAGCTTTCCCGTACTCACACGAGTCACAGGAGTGAATCTCCGTGGACTCGTCGAGCTTGATCCCGGTCACCGCACCATCCTTCACAAGGCGCTTTGCGGCCTCCGGCGCGATATGCCCCATGCGGCGATGGAGTTCTTCGATGGAGACGGTCTCGACCGCGCTCGCGGCGGTAACTCCAGTGGAATTTTCCCCAGGTGCGTGCTGAACGCGATACGTGCCGTTCTTCTTGTTGACTATGCCCAAGATCTTCCGCTTCTTGTCGAAAATGCGACAGAAATCATCGCGGAAGAGCGTCGCAAATCCAGCATCAGTGATTTTGCTGATGGAGACAAGGGTGAGTCCTAATTTCGGCGCGTACAGAACTCCTTTCAGGAGTATGCTGGCGGTGCTATTGCCATTCGGAATGCTGATGCGAATGTCGCCTTGTCCAATAGCCTGAAATGTGCCATTGTCAGCCGCAGTGATGGATTTCGGGGGAATGGAGGTATAGTTCAAGAATCTATGCCGGTATGGGGACATGTGGCGCGATGCGCCCGAGTCGTAAAGCTCCGTTTCGACGCCGGGAGTGCCCGCTTCGTTCGCGAGCATTGCTGTATCAAAGGACGAGGTAATTTTTTCCTCTCCGATGTCCTGTTGATTGCTGAGCCACTCGTTGACAGAGATCTTGACCCAGTCGGCCATGTCGTCGTCGAGATCTTTCGGTGGGCGATCCGGCCCATTCTGCGTAGCAGTGCGATTGATTTTCTCATCGCATTTGCAATCAGACTCGTATGCGGAGAAGAAACTGGGTAAGGACTCAGCGTCACTTTCCCCCAAATCTTGATCTTCCTCCGAGTCTGTCGAGTTTGACACGCTTTGCAGATCCGGCATGGAACTACACTCGCTGTCACTGTCAGACACAGCCTGCAAGTCCGGCATCGAGCCGTTTTCGCTGTGGTCCTCGCTGTCCGATTCCTGAAGACAACGCAAGAAAACTGCGACGCCGGCCGCTTCGGAGGGTGTGTACTCCGAGTCGCTGTCGTCCGCGTCGGACGTGCAGCCGTTCGCTGTCGCCAGTAAGTCCTCCATCGTGGGAACTGAGGCCGCGTCGCTGACGGCGCCATCTTCTTCCTCGAAGAAGTCTTCGTCGTCAAAATCAGACAGCCAGCGCCCCGCACTGCTTTGCGTAGCGCTGCCGTCGCCCGTGGTGAGTCCGGCCCATTCGTCCTGGAACCTCTCCACGTTCGCCTCGGCCTGCGCAATCCATAGACCCTCGTCGTCTTTGTCGCTGCCGGTTTGTGCCATCCACACGCCGTCATCTTCAGCGGCGTTGGCGGTCTCCTTCGCTTTCCCCTTGCCTTTTCCTTTTCCTTTCCCCTTCCCACGCGGTCCCTCGCCCTCCTTTCCGCCGCCCTTCGCCCAACAGTCCGCTTTGACGTGGCCCTTCTTGTGGCAGTTATAGCACTCCACGTTGGGCTTCGATGCGCCGCCTTTACGGCCATCCTTGCGTTCTCCCGCGGAGAATGCAATGTCGCGGTCGTCCTTCTTGGACTTCTGCTTGAGAGATCGACGGTCGGCCTCCTCGTTGAGGCCACGGATAAGGTCGTCGTGGGAGAGGGTTTTGGCGAGCAAGGTTGATGTCGCCGTAATCGCGGAGAGGTAAGGATCGTAGGAGGCGGGGAGCGAGCCGAGGATAATGGCGGTGAAGTTTTCATCGCCCGGGTCGGCGCCCATGCCGATAAGATCGGTGCGAAGTGTCTGCAACTTCGCGAGGTGAGTTCTAACATCCGCGTTCTCTGTGCAGCGCTCATCTTGAAGCCTGCGTCGCAAATCCACAGTAACCATCTTGCTCTTCTTCTCGAACTCATCTGACACCTTCTTCCACAGGTCTGCCGCTGTCTTTTCGTCCTTGACGCGCAAGAACAGCGGGTCGGGGATGGAGCTCGCGATGGCCTGCTTGACGATGGCCTGGCCCGACTTCCAAGTCTTGAGCTCTTTTTCGTGAGCTTCGAGAGCGGTGGTATCTGCTGCTGTTGGTGGCGAGGAAGTTACGGGTGCGACGGGAGCGAGGTGAGTGGCCAACAAGTGATCTGCAAGACTAGCGGCGTCAGCGGCGTAAACGAAGCGATTTTTATAGATGCTCCAATTCGTTCCGTCGGCCTCGCATTTCGGGACGCGAAGGAAATAGTCGCTGAGTTTCGAGTTGGGGGTGGACATGGTGTATGAGCACGAAGAGAGGTTTGTTGCGTAGTAGATGTGTGTGTGGAGAATTTAGATTCAGGCGGGGCCCATAACCTATTTGTAAATGAGCTCGTCGGGGCCCATAACCTATTGAACGGGGAATAAAACGAGGATTGAACTAAATGAAATTCGTAGCATCCTACTACTTAAATACAAACGAGTCTGCATAGCTAAAGAGTCATAGATATAAAATCTACGTACGGGGACAAGTAAACACCGAGAGTAACAGCGCGCATAAGAGTAATAGTAAATAATCGTGAGTCCGTTGTTATACATACATGTGGAATTGGCGTGCGCGCCCAGTCGCGCCCGCCACAGGTGAGTCCAATAGAGTCCAGCTGAGTCCAGCTTGGACAGTTCGGCTTGTTACTCCAACATGATAGTGAGTAGGTAGTGTGTATCTACTTGTGTATCTACAAGGCTGCTGCCAAACATGACTCGTGCGTCCGGACCTCCCAACTCCCCTACCACATATGCCCACCACAACATGGCGGCGTCCTCGCCGCCCGCAACTACTCTGACCTCACATCATCCTCTAACCCCCGGCCGACCTCCTCCACCCGCAATCTTTCCACCTCCGCGATCTCCGCCGCCCGTAGCTTCGCTACCGCCTCTGCTTCCTCCGCCCCCCGTTCACCCTCCGATTCTTTTAACTTCGCCAAGAACTCGGTTTGTGCCAGTGCCAGTGGTGTCCCTTCCCGGGGAATGTAGTGTCGGAGTCGCCGTGAACTAAATGTGCCGTCCATAGCAAACCCTTCGACCGTTTGTAGTATGTAGGAATTCAAGAGTCTTTGCACCACACGATGGGGCTCCGACCAGCGGCACGTAAGCTTCCTGTCGTTGCTGACTGTTTTCGCGAGGTCGTTGCGGAACACCTGCACTAGTTCGCCCGGCTTGAAGATAACCTCCCCTGCACGCGTAGTGTTGCCGGGGTCGGGTTCAGAACCGATTCCGAACCTGAACCGAACCCGGACCGAACCTGAATTGGGGTTCGGATAGCCATCAAGAACCGGACCGAACCTCAGGTCCAGTTCGGGGTTCGCATTTTTTGAAATTTCCCCGAACCTGAATGAACCTGACCGGACCCGCTGGAAAATTAGGTGTGTGTTAGTGATTTTACAAGATTATTTAACTATAACTTCGCTCAAACTGCAGCTTGCGGTGACCTAGAACAGGCAGAAGCATTCCATCTCCCTCGGAACACTCAAAATTATGTCCATCCTCCGAGTTCAGAGATCCAGTGAGGCCATTGAAGAATATAGTTTATTCATTTGGAGGTACCTGCACACTGCTGAGCCCCAAACTGTGATCTGGGTGTCATAAAACTCATTCTTGTGTCCTACAGTGGATGAATATGTCGTCAAGTTCACATTTTGTGCGTGAGAATTTTTTTCAGGTTCGAACCTGTTCTGAACCCCAAATGAACCGAACCCATGTCCGGTCCGAGGTTCGAGGGATTTGGGAGAACCGGACCCCAGGTCAGGTTCGGGGTTCGGATTTTTTGGCAAAAAACCGGACCTGACCGGACATCGGTAACACTATGCACGCGAGCCTAACACCTTGCGGTCAAAGGCTGCCTTCCTACCCATTGCGTATGCAACGCGGCCCGCATACCCATCCAGCCTTTGCTGGTCGACGTAAGCCATGTGGGTCGACGCATCCTGTTCTGAGAACGCGGTAACGGCTATCTCGATAGGTGTTGGGGGTGTGTTCACCACTCGGCCGAAGAGTAACTCCTTTGGCCTAAATTTGACCGATGGCAGGAGCCGATTGTTGAGGATCCGAATTGCCTGGACAAAATACAACGGCCAGTTCTTGGGGAGCTCGTCTTTTGTCATCGACCGCCAGCCGTCTTCGCCAACATCCGGAGCGCACAAACGCGCGAGGACGTAGATGAGCAACCGATTTGCTCCTTCCACGAGGCCATTTATCCATGGTGAGTATGCTGATACGCACTGGAAGGTTATCCCCCGCTCATCACAGAAGTCTTCCACCCTCTTGTTTTTGAAGTGGCGTCCATTGTCCACCATGAAGGTTTCCATTTCTAGGAAGTTATCGCAGATGAACTCCAGGGCGCTCTCCGTTGTATCCGCTGAACCGTGCGGGTCTGTGGAATGCACCGTCGTGCGTTAATATTCGGGTTATAATTACGTAGACCGGGATGGACGCACGAACCTACGTACGCGATCTGAACGACTTGGAGTCCCGCAGGATACAGGTACATTCTGAACTCAGCAGACTTAAAGGTAAGGTTGGTACTACTGGGAGCACTTAAGTAAGTTAAAGCCGAGTTCAACTTGACTGACCACTCACCGGGTCTGTGGAATATGCCGTTGTGCCTGAGTGTTTAATAAACACATTGATTAAATTGAAGATGGCTGCCGGTGTTTTATTCGTTCCGTTAATATTCGGGATGGACGCGCAGACATACATAGGCGACCTGATGCTGAGGTTGTAGGCGTCGACTGGTAATTTATGAGCAGCAGTTGCCGCATTGCCACGAATGAATCTGACTTACCTGGAGTGCTGTCCCGTTGATTGCGATTTTTTCACCCGAAGAGAGAGGATCCTGCGTGCGCATCTAGGCGTTCATCAGTGGATTATGTCGAATGGTGAGGCGACGAACGTTCGAGTCTAGGGGTCTCGGCCGGGGCAGATGAATTGGCCAGCGCGAGTTTAGATATGATTTACAGGGGCTTTGTCGTGTGTGTTTTGCTTGTCTTTTTTGAAAGGCGGATTGTTGAAATGAAGGACGGGGAATGTCTTTCGAACCTGCTGATGGGCTTGTTGTGGAAACAAGCAGAGAAGCCTACGTGTAATGAAGAGCAGCTAGGAATGTTGGACCCGAATAACTTGATCGAGACAGGAACTTTGAATCGGTCAATTCGGGGGGGAAATCATATAGTCGTGGAGAGGTACAGGATGTAAGAGACGAGACATATTCAGAGAAGAGGACCCGGATTGAGGTGAAAAGGAGTGTCCCGAGGCTAAGAGACATGCAAAACAGTAGTAATATTGCGCAGAGAATTGAAGCGGGTACACGAAGTTGGCTGCAGATACTAAAGCCTATTTAGTTGTCGCCAGACCAGGAATGGGCCAGGAAGAACCGTCAAGGGGTGGTGATGCCCGTGGTATGTTGGTGGATAAACAGAAGATGCGGCGTGGTGCCTTTCACACCGTTGAATCGCATCCAGATGACGGTAAGAAAGGGTGCGGAGCTTAAACTCAACCGAAGATAAAAGGCCAGAGAACGATCCCTATGGAGGATGGAATGGAATGTGCGGATGGTTGGCGGATGGTACGAGAATCGCCGTCGCCAAGCCGTCGCCGTCATCGTGACGATGATCATGATGCGCCATCACTCACGATGTCACGCTTTCATCCAAAACCACCACCTGGGATTTCTCCAACTCTCCTCCTTGCACTCTCATTGGACAAGATCGATGGATGCAAGACAGTCCAATTCGACTCTTGTAGCTCAAAGGTGCGTATGAGTTGTTACAGGTCTTCTGTGATTTGTATGTTTGTCACACATTACGACCAGTATCGGCACGGTTCTACAGAGCTGCGGTACCAATCTTGAACACTTGCATCTCCCACATTGGGCCACATTGCACGGACTGGGATGTCTCGTTGATCGCATCACTGTGGCTATGCTAAACAAGGATAAACACTTTTTTCGCGAATCGTCTCTATTTACAAATCTATCTTGTGGATGTTGGCCAAACATTTGGTGCCATTACTTTGTTGTGGGAAAAACTTCGGAGCATGTTTTTTGAAGTCTTTGGGCCAGTCTGGTCCCAGGAAAATTGGAATTGGGACTTAAATAAGTCTAGTTAAGGCTACAGGCAATTTGTGGACTTTGCTTGTCCACAACTGTACGGGAGACTAACGAGAATCACTTAAATTGAGAAAAAGAATATTGCCGGGGTCAAAGAATATCGAGCGTGACGCGTGACCGCCGAATTGAACGAAATTGTACACAGTACAGTAGTTGCGGAACATACTGTAAGGCGCGGATCATTTAAGATCTTTGGGAAGAGGAGGCCCAGGACCTTCCAGGTTCTGGGCTCTCTGTGAGTGAGGAATACAACTCACCAAAGATCATTGAGAGACTCACCTCTGAATGAATCACCAACAAATTTGGGATTGAACCAAAGGCGTGATTGGAAGAACAACAAGAGCAGATCGACTGCGGCAGTAAATATAAACTGGGTAAGGCAGTTAGTGTTGAATGCACAAAAAAGGATGAAAAGTCAAGATTGCGAAAAATAAACCACCTCTGGATGGGTTGATTTTCGCATCAAGCGTCTACTCTCGAGACGTTTTGCCTCCTTGGTACTCGTCTCCCTGTTGGAGTAACAATCCGAACTGTCCAATCTGGACTCAGCCGGACTCCTGTGGACTCACCTATGGCGGGCGCGACTGTGCGCGCACGCCAGTTCCACATGTATGTATAACTACGGACTCTTACTTACTCGACCTTACTCTTATGCGCGCTGTTCTCTCGGTGTTTACTTGTCCCCGTACGTAGATTATATATCTATGACTCTTTAGCTATGCAGACTCATTTGTATTTACAGCCCTTTGCGGAACATAGGGCGCGGTCGATTTTTTTTCCATTTTGAGACAATTTTGATTGATGCAGTTATTTCTGTGACTGATGGCAAATTGAGGTGCAGCGCGTACTAGCGCGGGGACATGAGGCGGGAGTCTGAGTCGTAGGTTCTCTTATAAGTACCTCAGAGTGGGCCCAAAACGAACCTCTGACTCACTGGTAAAGAGAGCATCCAGAAATATTGGAGTTCTGTGGACACTGATATTTTCACTTGGGGTGTAGGGCCGTGGCGTTGCCCAGCAAAAACTCGTGCTTTTTTAAAATATATTTCTGGGTCAGAAAGGCAATCAAATCACAGTGTGTTATTTGGATGGGCCGCTCAGGTAAAAAAGACACACCAGTCAATCATTTTAGGGGACACAAAAATGTCTGCCAGATCTAGTGGACTTTTTCGGGCCGGAAAGCACTCGCCACGTGCACTGCGGATAATCAGGTCACGTGTGTTCCCAACCCAGTGATTCGAAGAAAAAAACAAATATATAGTTAAGGGCCACGGTAAAAAAATATTTTGAACACTGAGTCAATTATTACAGGCAGGGGAAGATATCTGATGGATCTCCGAGGACCTCATATTACTTAGTGTGCTTGTATCCATTTTTCTCAGTTCTGGTCAGTCTCTGGGCTAACAAGAGGAGCCACAATGCAAGAAATGCAGTTATCCACAGGTATGAAGGTTTCATGGTGAGGGGAAGAGGAGAGAGGCAAAAGGATTTCAAAATTACCTGTCAGGGTGAACCGAGGTTGCTATGCTGCACATCAGATAGCCAGCGAATCGGTACTATTTTCGGCCACCTTAGCATTTATGGCTGGTTCTTGAGAACCATACCATCCCTATGCAATCCACCATAGGTTCAAATGATGGCTGGTATCCTACAAATAGTCGAACACCATTTTCTCGATTTCACACGAAGTGCCAATGAAGCGGCGAATTTAGTTCCGCCGGCATCCCCAACAAGATCACATACTAAACTGGCCACCCCGCTATTCGAGTCCACAGGTGAAAACTTATGGGAATGTGGCTCAGGAATGATACAGTCAGAGTTGAGGGACAATTCCGTATGGTTGGGGTAAGATACATGCAATGAGGTGGGGAAAATATGTGCTTGTGATGGACAGTGCAGAACCCACGGGGTGTAAATGGTTGGCAGTACAGTTACTGGTAGTATTTACGGGCTATGCCCATCAGCGTAATCTGCACGGTTTGATGCCCGTACTGGACAGCTTTCTCACGATAAAAATGAATTATATATGAGAATTAAGCAATGCTGTCATCTGGTCAATGTTGAAAAGTAACATTTAACTGTCCTTTGTGTCTACTAAAATTATTAAAACTGCTCGCTTGTGTGTAGGTCATGTTCTCGACTTCGATCAAGCGAGCACTCCATATTGTTTGTATATGTTGAATTGGTATCTGTTTGTAAAGCTGTCCGCTAGATGCGGACAGCCACACACTCCTCTTGACTCAGCCCAACATCAGCCCATGAGCTGACTCAGTGAAAGTTCTTTATTCAAGCAAAACTCCTGCCAGCCCAACAATGGTGGTTGCCAAAAATGAGGAACATGTTGGAATTGATGCCATCTCGGGCATCTCGGGCCAGTCGCCAGTGCATTCCTGTGCTGCGCGGAACTCTGTAGAATATTGCAAAATTATTTATACTGTTGTAGAATGGTGTAGAACATCCTTCTGACTCAGTGTCTGACACACAAGACTGTTCCTGAGTAGTATTTAAGCAGCTGTAACTTGTACTATGAATCTAACTTATTTTGCTTACAACTATCATCTGCGTGAAGTCGGACGTCTCACCACGTCCAAACCCTGTACTCAATCTCAATCTACCTGTGCCGACAGAACATATCATTCATTATGAAGTATTCACACATACTAACTTCTCAACAAAAAAAATCAAATGTCTTGGACTCTAGGGTATCGGTGGTGGTTTGGAATAGAGGACAGCAGTAATTGAGGGAGGGATAAATTTGAGAATGCACAAGGTTGTAGGATGCCCAATGTCAAAAACCCATGGAGCCAACACAATATATGCCCTCGGGTAACTCTGGTTCCCTTAAACAGAGGATTGGAACTGAAAATGTGAGAATTCAGCTATCCAGAGAGACCCGTATTTGAGCTGGGGTCTCCAGCTTGGAAAAATTGTGAGTCCAGGCTTGGGTCGGGCTTGAGTTTGAGCCCTACTGAGAATAACACTAGAAAAAAGAATACAGACACCGGGGCTCGAACTTGGTGCCTTACGGAAACGGTGGCTCGGCGTTCAAACTAAAACCCTAAAGTCATTAGGAAAAAATGTAGCGAAAGCTGCTAAATTCATTTCAACACAGCCACTATTGAGCGTTGTTCATCAAGGTGTGACTTACCATTCGAGGTGCTCTCAAAAAGCCCATCTTGTTTGAGAAAAGAACGATCACTTATTACATAAGCACTCGTAACTTTCAACTGTATTGTTCATGTAGTAGAGGGTGCACAAAACAAATATGGCGACGAGGTGCCCTCAGAAATAGGCCTATGTGTGCTGTAATAAAGGCCTGGAACATTATATCCACATCCTCCCTTGTAGGAGGAGATCTGCTTTAAAAGGTAATAATATTATATTACATTTTATACAGGTTGAATAAAAATAAACAGGACACGAGAAGAAATGCGAAATTCCAATGCGGTTCCGACTATATAGTTTTGGAAGCGATACATTCATAATTGAGCCCGCAACAGCATCAGTGATTTTGCTGATGGAGACAAGGGTGAGTCCTAATTTCGGCGCGTACAGAACTCCTTTCAGGAGTATGCTGGCGGTGCTATTGCCATTCGGAATGCTGATGCGAATGTCGCCTTGTCCAATAGCCTGAAATGTGCCATTGTCAGCCGCAGTGATGGATTTCGGGGGAATGGAGGTATAGTTCAAGAATCTATGCCGGTATGGGGACATGTGGCGCGATGCGCCCGAGTCGTAAAGCTCCGTTTCGACGCCGGGAGTGCCCGCTTCGTTCGCGAGCATTGCTGTATCAAAGGACGAGGTAATTTTTTCCTCTCCGATGTCCTGTTGATTGCTGAGCCACTCGTTGACAGAGATCTTGACCCAGTCGGCCATGTCGTCGTCGAGATCTTTCGGTGGGCGATCCGGCCCATTCTGCGTAGCAGTGCGATTGATTTTCTCATCGCATTTGCAATCAGACTCGTATGCGGAGAAGAAACTGGGTAAGGACTCAGCGTCACTTTCCCCCAAATCTTGATCTTCCTCCGAGTCTGTCGAGTTTGACACGCTTTGCAGATCCGGCATGGAACTACACTCGCTGTCACTGTCAGACACAGCCTGCAAGTCCGGCATCGAGCCGTTTTCGCTGTGGTCCTCGCTGTCCGATTCCTGAAGACAACGCAAGAAAACTGCGACGCCGGCCGCTTCGGAGGGTGTGTACTCCGAGTCGCTGTCGTCCGCGTCGGACGTGCAGCCGTTCGCTGTCGCCAGTAAGTCCTCCATCGTGGGAACTGAGGCCGCGTCGCTGACGGCGCCATCTTCTTCCTCGAAGAAGTCTTCGTCGTCAAAATCAGACAGCCAGCGCCCCGCACTGCTTTGCGTAGCGCTGCCGTCGCCCGTGGTGAGTCCGGCCCATTCGTCCTGGAACCTCTCCATCCGAGGCCTCTGTGTTGTTGCGTTATTGCTTCCCTTGCAATATTTTACTCAAACCTTTCCTTCCCGGAGTCCTCCATCCCTTCAATTCCTACTTTGCCATTCGTATATACTAATTCCTCTTCCCACAGTACTCATGCTTTCTCCACTTTCCTCGACATTGTATCCCACGCAGTGCAGTACGGTACGTCTTCCCTCCAAAGTGAATATGTGCTGACCCTATTTTCTGCGGTTTCAGAGCGAGATTCAGCATGCGTCGCATCGCATTCCCTCCCCGTGCTATATCCCGATGCAACGTGTGACCCCAACACTCCCTTCCCTTCCGTATTCTAAAATCCTTCACAGCACAAATCCGCATCCCCGACATCAACGTGAATAGGAAAAGTACGTGCACTCATTTAATTCTACATACAAATACAGTGTGCTTACTGACACTATACAGAGGAACAATTCGTGCGCGTGCGCGGTTTGTACCGCATCGCGCACTCCGCACCGCGCCGCGCCCTGCCGGACTTGCTGCGCGGAATCGACTTACCCGCCTGCGCGATGCAGTTGGTTGATTAAATGACTTGTTTGCGGTCTTCGGGAGTCGAGTAATCCAGTGCTGTATGGCTGGATCCTTGTGGCGTGCAGATCGCCCTAATCGATCCCGCTATCTTCGAGAAGGACCTGCTCGTCGGATGCGAATCGAGGCGCGCGCCCTGCCAGCCTTGAGTGTGTCCTCATTCACGCTCTAGATCTTCGGACTGCTGCTCGCCCCACGATGCTCATGTCGCGCTGCAAGATCTCCGTACGAATGGGCTGTCGGTGTCGCTCTGGGTGCTCGTCCTACGCAATGTGGGGCATGTGCACCGAGCTCTAGTTCTCTGACTCGTATGAGGACGCCCAATGCAGCTCGATTCTTCGTCTTCATGCTTCCTGGTTCCGCTCCTCACTACGTATTCTCGTCATTCGGAGACTCAAGAACGCGTCCTCGATTTTGTGACTCTCCTGCGAGGACCATCGTCCTCTCTCGACCTTTTCAAGTGGATACCGGTGGAGGATTCCGGGAACTTCGAATCTATTGTGCGCTACCTCTTTTCTGCTATGCACCGTCGGCGTGTCGCGCTGCTCCCGTGCGCTTAAGTTTGGCGATGTCAATTGCATCGCGCTCAACTTTCCGGGCATACCTGCGTCGACTGTACCATGCGTTTGAGTACGAAGAGCTCCCTATCCACGGCTTGAGACTCCGTATTTGTCCGCTGCGGCGATGATGCAAACACCTTCCTCTGTATTGGAAGTAGATTGTTTGCTGACCGAGACTCCATCTTCGTGTGCTTGCGCACGACATCCCGTGCTCCCGCAGCGTGTATTCGCTACCGTGTCGAGTTCCCCGGCCACGGGACGATACTCCACGTTAGTACGGCTCCGCTTCCTGTCGGAGAAACAATGCCGCGCGCAAGAGGGCCTCAAAGTCGAAATCTGGGATGTTAACGTTAGCCTCGAAGTCCTGAATACACGTTGAAGGAATTCACTTACAGAGTTGCCGAGCTAAAAACAACACTGTATCCTCTCGTCAGCCAAATGCCGGAACTAGGGTTTTTTTTGTAAAAAAAAGAAATTAACATTTCTACCAAAAGGGAACCCGAAGCAAGCGAGTAACTGTGAAAGGTAAGTGAGGGGAATAGAGGAAAGCTGACTTTGCGAGACCAAATCGGGGGCATTCGAGTACTATTCGAGTGGTTTGTTTGATGGCTCGTGCTGGGCCCGGACGGTTGCAGGATCTGGTAAATGGGGAACCGTAAGTGAAGGGTGAAAGGAAAAAGAAATTCTCATCAAGCTTTGGCCTTTCGCAAAATCTACAACAATGAGCGCGTCTGGGCCGGTGCTCTGGGAGAGTACAGCGTCAAATAAAATATTTGGGAGTGCAAGAGCACGTACGCATGTGGCCAAGTGGTTTTCAGAACATTTCCTGAATCGTGGGCCGTTTCTTATGCCGGCGATCTCTGCATTGTTTTGGGCTAACATTGTAACAAGGATGAATGTGAACCAAATTGGCAAATAAGATATGGAAATAAATTGAACTTGTGGCTAGAAGGTCCTCGATCCGGAACTCCTCCTGGTCGTGGGGAGCACCTTCGGAGATCGTCATGATTCCATTAACTCTGAAAGAAATACAGTGTTAATCGGGATGTGGGCAAGTTTTAGCGTGAGCACCAACGAGTTGAAATGACGACGCGTTTATTCCTGACGCGTTCATTCCTGACTGCAGGCATTGTTACTTAGAGGAGAATTGACGAGAAGCACAAAGCGGGAGGGGCAATTCAAGGACAACGCCAGGTCGTCGATGGCAAACTTGAGGGCAAGAGGCAAGAGAGGGTCCTCGAGGGGAGCCTTATATTGGGTCCTGCCAGTGGTTCTTTGTCGCCCATTTTCTTTGTCGTAGATGAAGCAGTGCTGCTTTCAAACATGATTGTGGTGAACTTTGGAGGAACCCCAAAGAAGAATGATGTTCGGCCGGCGTCTGCGGGCTCTTGCTCGAAGTGGCTCCCTGGCTCAGGAACAGGAACGCTTAATCTTCTCTCCGACTTATACAGCACTTCGTGCGCGTGCCGTCCGGGTGCCTGACGCTGGCGACACGGAGGGAGACACGCCTACCGCCCGGGCACCTCTGTTCAAGCCCAAACCATCCCGATGCTTGGCGTGAGGCCTACCAAATTGAATGGGACGATCCGAAGCTCGGCTATCTCTACCCACAGGACGATTGACGCAGATAACTGGGTCTTGTTTTATTTATCGTGCAATCGAATCCCTTTTGTTGTTTGCTTCCTCCAAATCTGAATACCACCTCAAAATTGTGGGGCAGGAAATGCGGTTACAGGCTAGCCACATTGACTGGCATATCTAAGATATCATACCTCCACAGCTGAATCTTTCTTTTTTCGTCGGCGCTTCTTCTTCCCTGCGTCTGACGGCTGTCCGTTGTCGCCAGCCTCCACAATCTCCTCCAGATCCCGCTTGCGTTTCGAGCCTGCGTCTCCATTCGCCTCTGCTGCTCCCTCAACGGTCGCCTCCCCTTCCCCACCTACACCCGCGCCCTTCTCCTTCATCCGTTCCTTCTTCCCCTTCCGCTTCTTCTTGATCTGACCGTCCCGCCCGTGGGCTTCCTCGCCCGACACGGCGCCCGTGCGCTCCCGTACCTTACCTTTCAGCTCCTTCAGCTGCTCGATTATCCGCGCGATAGGGCGCGTACTTCTTCACCCTCATGTACTCATTGAGCTCCGTGTCTTTGGCGAGCAATATATCCACCGGTGAAAGCCCGAAGATTTGCGGTGCGACCGAGGTGTAGTGGAATCGTGTCGGCATGCCCCCAACCTGTGACATGTTTGCTCGATATCCGGAGTCAAAGTAGGAGGCGTAGAAGACTCACGATGTCGTTGAAATCTAACGCGTAGACTTCGTCCATCCACTCGTCGAGTTTCCGCTTCCGCATTTCCTCCGTGCCGTCCCATTCGTCGTCGTCACCCCCAGCGGGGATCGCATTCACGTCCATCGCGTCGATGTCGACCCCTACGTCCTCCTCCTCGTCCGCGCACTTCTTTTTCTTCTTCTTCTTCTTCTTCTCCGCCTTGCTCGTACTCGGCTCGGGGACGATATCTGCTATATCCACGTCGTCGCCCCACGTCGGCTTCTCCCCATCCTCCGCGAATTCCTCCTCATCCTCGCCGTCCAGGGCATAAAGCCCGGCCATCTGGCGGTCGTGCGCCTCTGGGTCCCATGGTGCATCTAGGTCGATTCCAAGAGCTTCCAGCGCTGAAAGGAATTATCAGCCAGTGACAGAGTAGAGTAGAAAAACACTGACACTCTGCCTCGCCGGTATTGACACCCGCGCGCTCCAGCCGCGCGCGGATCTCCTTGACCTTCAGACCTCCATTATGTCCCGTAATAGATCCCAAGCATTTCAGCATATCTCTGCTCTCGCCACCATGGCGCCGCTGCCCCGCCGCGGCCGACCAACGCCAAACTCCCGCCCCATCACCATCAGCGCCGTGTAGTCGCGGTCCAGCGCCTTTGCGCCCGGAGAAGTCGATGGGGAACTCAGGGAGGGTGTGCCGAGAAATGTGGAGTCGAGGGTCGAATACTGAGAGGTAAAATTCAATATGTATGCTTCGTAGACAAGGAGATAAACTTGCGCACATCGGCAGCCGTTCTGTATCGTTGCATTGCACAAAGGATGTTAGCGTAGGTCGGCGGGGAAGGGGAGTGGACTGACTTCGATGTATAAGGTATATGCGGCCAGAAGCTGCGGCGGAGACAGTGTTAATATCAGAGAGTGGAAACGGAGAGTGACGCAGTAGATGCATGCACACCTCTCTACAGGATCAAGGCAGATGGATTGGTCAGAGGGCGCAAGACTACATTTGCGCCTCCGACACCCCCACCTCCCGCGCCTCCGCCTCGCACTACACCCACGCCTGCGGCAGGTATCTGCAACGCAAGATAGGGATCGTGCACACATCACGGACGTAGATGGACGGGGCTGCCGAGCGCCTCGTCTTTTGCACGTCCGACACTCCGTCCTCCCATGTCTCCCTCATCTCCCGCCTCCGCCTCGCGCGACCTACGCCCGCAAGAGGCAACTGCGGCGCACCGCGACCGTACCGCACGGGCTGGAATCGTGTGCACATCGCGGATATAAGCGGACGGCACCACCGCGCCTCATCATCGAGAGTCGTGGATTCTGTCGGACTCGCGGGCTCGCGTGTGCTCGACGCCGGGTAAGCGGGTGATGCGGCGGGCTGCATTGCGCGTAGTGCGCTCCCGTCGGGAGGGGTGGCAGGCGGTGAGGTGGGGCGCGAGAATAACGCCATGCGCGCTCGGATCGCGAATGCGACGTGGACCTCGCAGGCGGTAGCGGAGTGGTAATGAGGCGTTGTAGGGTGCTGTGCACACGAGGATTGGAGGAGGTGATCGCGCGCCGGCGTCGAGTGATGTGAGCACAAATGCTCGCAGAGCGTGCTCTCGTCCTCCATCGACGCGCCGGAGAGCAGCCGCGAGCCTGTGCACATTGGACACCTGATTATGTATAATCAGCATTTATTTGCGCGGTTGGTATCGGATGTGAATAGATAGATAGAGGGAGGGACGTTGCCAGTTTGCAGACTATTGAGCGCAAAGTTGCCGCGCGAATTCATGTGCGCGATGACGGAGCAGTCGTCCAACGAGATATTGTCACCAAGCTACATGAAAGAAAGAAATAAAACTATTGAGTCAAACTGTCTGCCGCCGAGAACCCGCGCAGACACCCACCTTAACAAGATCCTGCTCCGTCATAAGCCCCACCCTTCTCCAAAAGTGATGGAGCAAGTCTATGCCGTTGGCAAAGAGATGGAAACTCGAATGGAAAACGTTAAAAATAAGCGAACTTTCGAGGAAAACCCCCAAACGATTTTCAAGAATTTCAAAGACGAAATCACAACCATTTTCCGAGATCGAGACAAAGTTCTCGTACCTAAGCTGGATAAGGAAATCCGCGGCATGAAGAGTGATCTTAAGAACATGCTGAACAACCCCTTGATGGGAGACGAGGAACGAAAGACAGAGAGTGCCGCGCTCCAGGCGAAAATTGATTCAACTGAAAGAGCCCGTTTCGCAAAGATTCGTGACAATACTGCGGCAAGGAACCGTCTTGAAGGAGAATCTACAGCCACAAAATATTGGACATCAATGAACAAAGAAAAAAAGCCACGGGACACAACCTTTAGCCTACAGGTCCCTGGCTCGGACCCACCCACATACGAGACGAGATCGGACAGAATGGCCGAGTTGGCACGAGATTTTCACGAGAACCTCCAATCGGAGGATATGGCCAGCCTGGAGGAGCAAGCCGAAGCTGCAGAAAAATCGTTTGAAAATATCCAACGCCTCACACAGCAGAATAAAGCGAAACTTTCCCAGTACCTCAAAAGGGCCGATGTAGCACGGGTCCTACGACACTTACCAAATGGTAAAGCCCCCGGAATTGACGGTCTAGTGCACGAGCTATGGAAAATAATCAACAAGAAATACGAGAGCACAAAAGACAAAGAACACAAAGCAATGGATATTGCGAAAATTCTTACCAGTGTCTACAACGATATCGAGGAACATGGGGTCCACCCGGAAACCCAATTTGCTGAAGGATGGATGTGCTTGATCCATAAGAAAAATGACAAACGCAATGTCTTGAATTACCGCCCTATAACCTTGCTAAACACGGATTATAAAATCTTCACAAAGGCACTGTCAATCAAGTTAGTAGAGACTGTTCCCTCGATAATTCACAAAGACCAAGCTGGGTTTATTCCTGGCCGAAGTATCTTTGACCAAGTAAAACTCATAGAAACGATCATCAATTATGCTGAACATGAGTCAGCAGGGGGTGCAGTAATAGCACTTGACCAAGAGAAAGCTTACGACAAAATTCTACACAAATACCTGTGGTCAACTATGGAGCGGACTAATTTCCCGAACCACTTCACTAACATAATCAGAACCCTGTACGAGCACGCATATACGTCAGTAGTCATAAACGGAGAGAAAAGCTCACGTTACCGAGTCACTAGGGGAGTACGTCAAGGTGATCCTATATCGTGCCTGCTCTTCAACCTGGCGATCGAACCACTAGCTCAAATGATACGCTCGTCGGACCTAAAGGGCTTTAAATGCCCGGGACATACCGAAAGGATTATAACTGCTCTATTTGCGGATGACACAACAGTGTGCCTCTCTGAGGAGGATAAATTCGATGACTTGGAGGAAATTCTTAGCACATGGTGTAAAGCATCTGGGGCCAAGTTCAATAAGGGAAAGACACAGATCATTCCAATCGGGCCAATAGCTTACCGTAACCATGTTATCCAACAGCGGAAACTGCACCCGGATCACCCGGAGCTCCCGCAACATATAGATATAACCAAAGACGGGACGGCTGTACGCATTCTGGGTAGCTGGCAAGGAAACGAAACAAATCAAGCGGCAATCTGGGTGCCTACCATAGAAAAGATTGAACGAAGCCTTGCACACTGGGAAAAATCCTACTCGACAATGGAGGGACGCAAGAAGATCGTCCAGATGGTGGTCGGAGGCATGACACAGTACCTGACTGCGGTACAAGGAATGCCGCGAGAGATCGAGGAATATCTTGACAAACGGATCAAAACCTTCATGTGGGAAGGGCGAGCAGTCGCACCTATAAACAAGGAGATACTGTTACTCCCCGTCGAGGAAGGAGGAAAGAACCTTCTGTCTGTGAAAGACCGCAATGAAGCAATCAAAATTAAGACGCTCCAGACTTACCTCTCAGAAGGGGAAAATAGAGCCAAATGGTGCTCACTGGCAGACCAAAGCTTCCGGAAGCAGGTACCTTTAAATCCTGTCGTAGACAAGGAAGCAAGGATCAATCCTTTTATTCAAACCTGGTCGCCTCTCCAAACGAAGCTTCCGAGACCACTGAAACAGATGTTTAGGACAGCAGGAAAATTCCAACTTAAATTCGACGCACTGGCTCTATCCAAGGATGTCAAAGAGATACTCCCCGTATGGTTCCACATTGGGGCAAAGAAAGACTTGACGAGACACAACAACACGGACTGTGCAAGGTGTCTGAGGAAACACCATGCAGTACGAACTGTGGGTGACGTACTCAAACTCATCCAGAGAAATTACTACCGGCATAGCCGGCGTCGAAACTGTGCATGTAACTCCTGCAAAAGCGATAGACTCCAGGGTTGCAACTCACCGTACAAATGCCAGGAAGAAACAATTAAAATAATTGATTGCCTCAATGAGAAATGGGATCCACGCCGAGAAACAAATCAGCCCAATCCGGAACTAACGGCGGAGGAGCGGGAAATGAATTCCCGAGCAATCACAGAAAAGGAGGTGGTGATTTTTGACCCAAAGATTACCCTGAAGACGTCACTGGAAGAAGGCTATCGCATTTTCTGCGATGAGACACATGACTCACCCGCAAACCAGCTGGAACCGATCGATGGCGAAGCGGAAATATCACACGTAACCGTCTTCATAGGTAACGCACATAAGATAAATACGGACGGTGAACATTGCTCAGCAGGAGCGGTCTGGTATGGCCAAGATGACGAGCGGAACTCAACCATCCGAGTCAAGAATGACCTGGCTTCAAAGAATGGAGGTGAAGCTGCTGCAATTCTGTATGCAATCCAGAACTCGCCTTTCGAAGTCGTTCTACACTTCAAAATTAAATCAAAACAGATCCTCCGAACGTTGACAGTAGACCTTGAGGCTTGTGAAGACAAGGGCTGGATCGAGACCAACGACAGCACGATTCTAAAAGCAGTTGTAGCAGCCCTGAGAGGCAGAGGATCGAGATGTACTTTCCAAGAAGCCAGCGACCCGGACAGTGATGGCATGATAAAAGCATCGGAACTTGCAAAGCGTGGACTCGACGAGGAAGAACCCACAGCGATTGAAACCAGGATCCCGGGAGCATACAACCTAAAGGGTATCAAACTCAGCAAAGGAACACAAGCATCGTTCTATAAAGCAATAAAGGCAAGCAGACCTAGTCCAGAACGCGAGAAAACCAAGATAATGCTTGACATAACGCGACATGCAGCCCAGGATTTATCTGGTAAGACGCCAACCGATAGCCAAATCTGGCTCTCCATCCGCCACCAGGACATAACACGAACCACGCGAGACTTCATGTGGAGGTGCCTACACCAAGCATACAAGATTGGAGGATACTGGAGAAACATCCCGACGTACGAGCACTACGCGGTCTGCCAACACTGCAATGTAGACGACTCAATGGAGCATGTCCTGCTCCAGTGCAGCGCTCCAGGCCAAGAAGTACTTTGGAGACTAGCCCAGAAGCTGTGGGGAATGAAAGGCTACCAATGGCCAGAAATGAACCTCGGTAGAATTTTTGCTTGCAGCCTCGCCGACGTCAAGAACGAAGACGGAAAGAGTGACCAAGGAGCGAACCGGTTCTTCCGGATATTGATATCCGAAACTGCCCACCAGATATGGAAATCCCGATGCACGAGGGTGATTGATCGGGGAAATGATCCGACACGATACGCAACGGAAGCCGAACTGCACAATAAATGGTTGCACTGTATCAACTCCCGCTTGAGAACAGACGCCTTGCTTACGGACACCAAGAAATATGGAAGCCGAGCCTTGAATATAAGAAAGGTTATGAACACATGGAATGGGGTCCTAAAAGACCCCAAAAACCTGCCGGATATATGGGTCTGGCAGTCTGGGTTTTTAGTGGGTATTCCTCCTCTCCGCCCCACGGGGCGGAACCAGTAGCTTGCTGCTGGGGAGGAGGCGAGTGTCACGCTTCGACGCGTTCCAACGCCGCACGTGACCACGTGCATCCCCGACGTACCCGACGGTGTATCCTTATTTATTCCACGTGACCGCGTACCACACGTGAAGGACCCATGACGTCACAACACGACGACACAACAAGGTGATCGACGCCTAACGACGACGGGTTATTGTACACGAACAAAACGGACGATGGACACACATAATTAATGAATGATCTGTTTCAGTAGTATACACGACCTTAAGTCGTTATTGTAGTTAGTAAATATAGCGACCTCTAAACAGTATAAATACAGTAGATAGTCGCTTGTATTCTTTAGACTTTTTATTCAGTTCTTCTACCGCTCCTCTTACCCTCCACCCCCCAATCCTTGGTCGCACTGCGCGCCTTGGACGGAGACCGAGCTTTAGTTGTGACATAATAAAAAGTCTACCCTTCATACCTTCCTACCGCCCCTATCCTTTCCCTTTCCTCCCCACTCTACCTCTTACCCTTTCTGCGCGTCGTGCGCAGCCGCTTCATCAAGACCCATTTACCCTTTCCGACTTCTACCCGCCCGCAACGGTTAATCGTGCGATCGACATAGTACGTGGTTCACTATAACGGACAGACACCAGGCTACGGGAAACGTTGAGACCGTCCCACGCCTTACGGTAGTCGCAGGAGTGCCGGCCTGACCTTCGGGAAGGACCGCCTCGCAGTCGTCGGGGGTGTCGTAGAAGACCCGGGACTGTTCCGTTCGCAAGAGATCACCTCCTACCCACCACCCGCTTAGTGCGGATCGACCCATCCCTTCCCCAACAACCTCGCCGGCCCGTCGCAACGTATCGCGACACTCATACCATATCGGACTCGTCCGACTCGACCCCACCCTCGCCCGCCTCCTCCGATCATCCCCTATCCCTATCCGTTTCCCCCTTATCCCCTTTCGAACCCCGACCTCCCACACCTCCCGCTCCGCCCCTCCCACCAATATTCACACCCGTCGTAATTCCCCTTCGGCCCGCCATGCCGAATTACAAAGTCATCCTCGCCAATCCCCCGCCGTTCTTCAACGGCAACAAAGCCAAGTGGAATAATTTCCACGACACCCTCTCCACCTACATCGCCGCGTACGACGATGAATTGGACACCGATAAGAAAAAGGTGTTCTTCACTATCTCGTTCCTCCGGAACGAGGACGGCTCGGACTGCCTCGCGGCGGACTGGGTCCGGAACTGGAAGAAGCGGACGTTTTCCGCTGCCGGCGTACTTCCCGCCACCTACACCTACTCGGCACTGATGGCCGAGTTGGAGAGCGCGTTCAAGGACCAAAACCTTGCGCAAGTGGCGCACCAGCGCCTGACGGCGACGCGGCAGGGAAGCCGCTCGTTTGTCGAGTTTATCCAGCAGTTCGAGCTGGATGCAGAATTGGCCGGGTACAGCCCGAACTCGGCCACCACCGGGTATAACGCATTCCTGGTGGAGCTCCTGGAGGACTTGGCTGCCAAGGAGCTGATCGAGCAGGTGTACGCGGGCGGGAACCAGGTTCCCGACAAGTACAAGGATTTCAAAGATCGCCTGATGGTGATCAATGGAAACCAGGAGCGCAAGAAGCTCCGAGCGGCTCAACGGAGCCGAATGTTCTGGACCCCGGCGCAGAAAACCGCGCCGGCTGTCAAGGGGAACGCGGCGGTTGCCGGCGGGCAGCCGCATTTGATGAAGAAGATCGGGCCCGGAGAGGTGGCGCCGATGGATGTGGACAAGACCGGGCCGAAGCGGCCGGTCTTCAAATGCTACAACTGTGGCCAGGAGGGTCACATGAAGAGGGACTGCCCGGCGCCGCGCGCCAACAAATTTAATATCCGGTCGATCAAGGCCGAAGACTATGCACACGAGGACCTGGCTGTCCTCGCCGCCACTCTCCGAGAGGCGGGTTTTTAAAGGGGCCCCCGCTCAAGGCCGAAGCGGCGCCCCAGACTCCCAAATTGAATGCTATATATAAAATAGACCCTGTAGTTACCCAGGACCCCGAGGACGATATATACACAGATGTAAACGCTAGTCTACGAAAGAGCATAAACGATTTCCTAGTAGCTAGTGCAGAAAATAGTAGAAAAATACGCGTACTGGAGAATCAGAATCGGAAACGTAACTTAAAAAACCGGAAAAAGAATGAGAAGGATCAGGAGTGGAGTAACTTTAAGAAAGCATTCAAAAAGGCCCCTGGAACCCAAACCAGTGAGAAAAATAGCGAGAATAAAAAGGGCGGCGATGCCGCGAGGGCTCAATCCCAAACGAGGGAGGAAGCGCCCAAGGAGAACAAGAAGGAGAAGTGGCGTGGAGCCACGCCGATCCGGGCACCTGCAGGGCTGTCCAAAATGGAAGCAGCGAAGTGGCTAGCACGGAGAGCTCTTGGGATGCCGGAGAACAGGCTCCAGGAGGAGATGAGAGCGCTACAGCGAGAGCGGAAGCACAACGAAATGTTGGTGCCGATCACTCTCACGGCGCTAGACACGGGGAAGACGCGCTCGATCAAGGCGCTTCTTGATAACGGGTGCACCACCACGTGCATAGATCGGGATTACGCCCGAGCAGAAGGATTCGAGCTCAAGGAGCTCGATCGGAAGATCATCGCGCGGAACGCGGATGGGACAGAGAACACGCGGGGCAGGATCACTCATTACGTTGAGTTGATCATGCAGATCGGACCCCACGTCGAGCGCCAGAAGTTCCTAGTCACAGGGCTCGGCAAGGCTCGCGTCTTCATCGGGTACGATTGGTTGTTCCAACACAACCCCGAGGTGGACTGGCGGTCGCAGAAAATCGTGTTCTCACGATGCCCGCCGGAATGCAACATGTCCGGCACGGAGATCGGGAACGGAGTCCCGATGGAGGATGAGATAGAGGAAGGCGATTCGATCTTGCTGGTCGACTTCGCGGAGCAGATCGATCTACGCGCCAAGGGCACACAGGCGCAGCAGATGGCGGAGGATGCCGGCAAGGAGAAGCCGAAGAGCACGGCAGACGACGTGCCTTCTCAATACCATGATTACCTAAAGGTGTTTTGACGCGCTGCCCGAGAAGAGACCGTGGGACCATGCCATTGAATTGGTCCCCGGAGCCAAAGCGGTGGATTGCAAGATCTACCCGCTATCTCGGGAGGAGCAGGGGAAGCTCGAAGAGTTCTTGGAGGAGAATCTTGCGAGCGGGAGGATCCGGCCGTCGAAATCACCGATGGCCTCGGCGTTCTTCTTCGTGAAGAAGAAAGATGGTGCACTGCGACCCGTGCAGGATTACCGGAAGCTCAACGAGATGACGATTAAGAATCGTTATCCTCTTCCGCTGATATCGGAGTTGATCAATAAACTCCGAGGTGCCAAAATCTTCACCAAGCTGGACATCCGGTGGGGGTACAACAACGTCCGGATCAAGGAGGGTGATGAGTGGAAGGCTGCATTCCGAACGAACCGAGGGCTGTTCGAGCCGCTCGTGATGTTCTTCGGACTCACCAATTCGCCAGCGACGTTCCAGACCATGATGAACGCGCTGCTCCGTGAGGAGATCAACGGAGGGAAGGTCATCGTGTACCTCGATGACATCCTGATCTTCACGGAGGATCTGGAGGAGCACCGCGCGATCGTAAAACGCGTGCTCAAGGTTCTTCAGGATAACAAGCTATTCCTGAAGCCATCAAAGTGCGAGTTCGAACGCACGGAGATGGAATACCTTGGCGTGATCATCTCGCACAACTCGGTGCGGATGGATCCCATCAAGATCCGCGGAGTGATGGAGTGGCCGGAGCCGAAAAACCTGAAGCAAGTCCAGTCGTTCCTCGGGTTCACGAACTTTTACAGAAGGTTCATTCGGGGTTACGCGGACGTTGCGCGACCACTCACACGGCTGACAGGGAAGGAGGGCTTCCACTGGGGAGAGGAGCAGGTGATCGCGTTCCAGAAGCTTAAGGATCGGATCGCGGAGGACGCCGTGTTGGCAATACCCACCGACGACGGCAAATTCAAAGTCGAGGCTGATGCCTCGGAAGGCGCAACGGGCGCAGTACTATCCCAGGAGCAGAACGGGGAGTGGAGGCCGGTCGCGTTTCAGTCGCACGCACTGAACGAGACGGAGCGGAATTACGAGATCTATGACAAAGAGATGCTCGCAATTATGTTGGCCCTGGACGAATGGAGCGCATTGCTCAAAGGGACCAAGCATCAGTTTGAGATTTTTACCGACCATAAGAATCTTCAATACTTCAAGCTGCCGCAAAAGGTCAATCGGAGGCAGGCGCGATGGATTACGGAGTTGTCGCAGTTCGACTTCTCCTTATCGCACCGAGCAGGCGCGTTTGAACAAGAAGGCGGACTTGTTATCACGCAGAGCGGATCACGACATGGGAAAGAACGACAACGAGAATGTCGTGCTTCTCAAGCCGGAGTACTTCCGATTGCAGGACATAGTGATCGAAGGACCGGAGGCCGAGATCTTGGAAAAAATTAAAAATACAAAAAAAGCAGATAAGAGCGTCAAGCTGGCGCTAGAAAAGAAGTTGCCTGGATGGGAGAAAATAGACAATGTTATATATTACAACGGACTTATTTACGTACCACGAGACGAGGAGCTTCGAGATAAGATTATTGGATTGCACCATGACTCCCCCCTCTTGGGCCACCCCGGAGAGAACCGGACCCAGGAGATGATCGAACATAATTATTGGTGGCCGCGAGTCGGCAATCAGGTTTCTAAATATGTAAAGGCGTGCGAGGCATGCCAGAGAACTCGGGTGCAACGGTATCAACAGGGAAAGCTGAACCCGCACAAGGTCGCGGAAGGGCCGTGGCAAATCATATCAGAGGATCTTATCGGTCCTCTGCCGGTATCTAATGGCTTCAACGCCATACAAGTCTGGGTGGACACATACACCAAGATGATCCACTGTGAGCCGACCTCGATGGAGCTCACGAGTGAGGGGATGGCCCGCTTGACGCGGGATCGGGTGATTCGGTACCATGGGGTGCCGAGGAAGATAATTTCGGATCGGGATCCGAGATACGTCTCGGGGTTCATGCGGGAGCTCAACCGGCTTCTCGGCATAGAGATGAACCCGAGCACGGCGTTCCACCCGATCACGGACGGGCAGACGGAGCGGATGAATCAGGAGATTGAGAAGTATCTCCGGGTTTTCGTAAATTATCGCCAATCGGATTGGGCGGAGTGGCTCGCTTTGGCCGAGTTCACACACAACGACAAGGCTAGCTCGGCCACAACGATGAGCCCGTTTTATGTAAACACCGGTTATCACCCTTGGAAAGGGATCGAGAACGCGGTGGAGTCGCGGAATGAGGCGGCGGATGATTTTGCAAAAAAGATGAAGAAAATACGTGACGAGGCCACAGCGGCGCTCGAAAAAGCCCAGAAAACAATGAAAAAACAATACGATGCGCATAGGAGAGATGCGCCGGAGATCAAGGTCGGCGACAAGGTGTGGCTGGATGGACGAGACATCACCACTAGTCGGCCGACGAAGAAGCTGGACGATCGACGGCTCGGGCCGTACGAAGTCCTGGAGAAGGTCGGCGCAGCGGCTTGGCGGCTCAGGCTGCCGGAGACGGACAAGTCACATCCGGTCTTCAACGAGTCGAAGCTGACGCCGTACGTGGAGCCGCCGGAGCACAGGCGGGAGACGAGACCGGCACCAGAGATAGTGGCCGGGGAACCGGAGAGTACGAGGTCGAGGAGATTATCGACCATCGGAAGGTGGGACGGGGTTATCAATACCTCGTCAAGTGGAAGAACTATCCGCTCGGGGAGCGGACGTGGGAGCCGAAGCGGCACTTGACGCACGCGGCCAAGATCCTGGAGAAATACCAGAAGGATCACGGG
Source organism: Mycena galericulata (assembly GCA_029289565.1). Lineage (NCBI taxonomy): Eukaryota > Fungi > Basidiomycota > Agaricomycetes > Agaricales > Mycenaceae > Mycena > Mycena galericulata. Next base: position 289,759 of record JARKIA010000217.1, read on the forward strand.
CTGGGGGAAACGTCGAAGAAAAGGGCCGTGGACGTGAGGCTGGATATCGGCAAGATGGCCGATGAGGAGAAGGCGGCTTGGGCCGCAAAGCTCAGGGCGATGGGGTTAATGCCGCCCAAGGAGCAGGAAGTCGGCAGGATTGCCGAGAAGAACCGAGGACGCGCCCAGGACAGGGCGGACCGCTTCCTTGCGGAACACAGCAAGGAGGTGCTGGCCGAGACGGCTAGGAAGCTTCGTGCGGCAGGGATTATGCCGCCGAAGGAGGAGAAAGCCACGGAGGAAGTCATCGAAGACGATACCGAGGCGGAGGATGGCGGCATTTGCCGCCCGAGCACGCGCGGCGGGACCCATGCCGCAGGAAATTACAGCGCAGGCTGCCGAGGAGGAGCCGGTGTCGGCGACGGGCGGTTTGCCCGTGTTGCCTTTAGGACACTGGGATTATTTAATACGCCGGTACAAGCCGAAGAAAGAGTCGGTGGACTACCCGAGAAGGTTCCTTTTTGACCCTGAGACGGGCCGGAAAGTGGAATTATTTAAATTCCCCGTGGACGGGATGAAGGATGGACCCGCGATACCTCTGTTGAGGTTTAAATCGCCTTATCTATCATCGTCGGGACGACGATCCTAGGAGGGGGGTAATGTCACGCTTCGACGCGTTCCAACGCCGCACGTGACCACGTGCATCCCCGACGTACCCGACGGTGTATCCTTATTTATTCCACGTGACCGCGTACCACACGTGAAGGACCCATGACGTCACAACACGACGACACAACAAGGTGATCGACGCCTAACGACGACGGGTTATTGTACACGAACAAAACGGACGATGGACACACATAATTAATGAATGATCTGTTTCAGTAGTATACACGACCTTAAGTCGTTATTGTAGTTAGTAAATATAGCGACCTCTAAACAGTATAAATACAGTAGATAGTCGCTTGTATTCTTTAGACTTTTTATTCAGTTCTTCTACCGCTCCTCTTACCCTCCACCCCCCAATCCTTGGTCGCACTGCGCGCCTTGGACGGAGACCGAGCTTTAGTTGTGACACGAGTCCCACACTGCCACATATATGGCGTACGTAAATGTATTTTCCCGGGTGGACTCTTTTTTTCTTTAGTAGGCCATGCGCCTCAAGAATCAGCGTACGGAGAGGGTTGATGTTATCAACTGCTCAACGTAACCATTAAGTTGGAACGCTCCACAAAAAAAAAAAAAAAAAAAAAAAAATTGATTCCTTTTTTTTTTCCTTTTTTTTAAAAAATCTTTGTTTTATATCCTGTGTGTCCAAGACATATGGTAGATATAAATCTGGCTATTGTATCATATCGTATCAAATCTGGTCCATAAGAAATGGAAATCTGAGGATCGTGCATACTCGAAAACTTTGCAAGACCGTGACGGGACGGCTGCGAAGCGGAAATTCCGCAGAGGTATAAGGGTAAATGGCCGTAGCCTCTAGAAGATACTAGATGTCGTGATGGTAAGGGAAGCCAGGGGTATAAACAAGAGAGAAAGAAAAATGAGAGCAGCGGAAGAGGATATGAAGGTCTACTCGTCGGTTAGCACAGACCTGGAGCGTGGAGCTAGAGGGCGAGGCTTTGCAAGATAGTGCGTTGCCCGGAATCTCCCGCCCACAATTTGTCCGCCCCTGTCAACTAGTTGCTGCGCTGCGGCCTCCGTAAGAACGGATACCCGCATAGAAATCGGGATTTTGTTCTTCACCCGGCGCTCGAGCTCTTGGTCATCACACAGGATCGAGACAGCTTTGACCACATGATTGAATCCCCCTTTGCGGAGAGATTCTTGGACATGCGGTTAGAGCATAGCAATCATGTTTGGCGGCTGGCAGATTGTGAAATACCACCGAGTGCCAGGAGCCGCTTGTCTCGAACACGGGCAAGGGAAGGTTGTCGGGAAATTGCAGGATGGGTTTGAGGACATCCCAAATACGCAGTGCGTATGTCTCGATCATGTAAGAGGCCGAAACTGTGCCAGGCGCTATCTGCAAAACAAGATTCTTGTTGCGTGTCCATCGCACCCCGGCAAACAGTTTCCCAGGGATGGCTGTCTGTATGTCATAAAGGATCAATGGCGGGTATGCTCGCGCATATTCAGGGAGATCCAGGCAATCCAGTCGGACAACTATGTCCGCTTGATCGGAATCCGATGGGGATGGTGAAGGTGATCGGGGGGCTTCGGCCGAAACTGCACGTGCATACGTGGTCTTTGTGTCTTTGTGACTGTTGAGGGTGGGAGAGGTGGCAGGCGCATCCGGGGCAGACATCGGGGCAGTGTGGGGAGGGGCAGTGGTAGAGGGGGCTGAAATACGAAGGTTCAAGGCTGCGAGGACCTCAAAGGTGTGCGTTGTGTGAGCGATGGGTGTGATGGCCTGCATCGTGCAAGAGCACGAGAGTGGCTAGCACAGACTCTAAATAAGTGTCCAAGCGTAGCTGGTGTACTTGGACATAGTCAGGACAAGGTTGTGGCAAAGAACTGCATGGGTAGGTGGCAACTGGAGACGTGGGCAGCTGCGGCAAGTGGCCATGGTGGTGGTCAGAGTGTGAGAACATCTCTAGGGATCGGCACCGTACCGTATACGGCTACGGGCCGTACAACTACGGGCCGTAAGCCGTATCATTTTCAGGGCTTTACGGGACGGTTACGGTACGGCTTCACATGCCGTATAAAGCCGTATACGGCTGCCGATAACCCTGCCCGAATTAGGGTAGGTGGGTTTAGATATTGTAGATTCAAGCATTTTAATCCTGCCTGAGGCTCTCTTGAACCCACACTTCAGCATTGGCATGCTCAATCACGCGTTATAAAACAGCCGTACCGTAACCGTAACCGTACGAGGCATCCTCGGGGGCTATACGGGACGGTACGGGTTTGCCGTAAAGCCGTATGCCGTATGCCGTATATACGGTTACGGTGCCGATCCCTAAACATCTCCCATAGATTTCATTGGTTAGGCATCTGGATGGGCAAGACATCCACCTCGGAAATATCTGTGACCATTAGGTTCAATGATGTCAGTTTTACTGGGCTTTTCCGGGGATCAAGGGAGGTAATATGCAACTAAGAAGTCGATGAGACCTGAATTTAAAACCGCCGTTGCTGCACCCCTCCCCTGACAAATCACGTGACTTCATTCTCGCGAGAGTTCGATCCAGGCAAGTGCAGACTTTTTACCCGGTTCACACAGGTGTAGAACATATCTCCAGACCGACATGAGATGCAAATACATTGGTTTAATAGGACCATTAAGGTGAGATAAAATTTAAGCATGTATGAAGGGTGTGGAGGAGTCAGGTTTTCATTCTGTGATCCAATCATGTTGGGCTAATCAAAGTCAGAAGCATTGAGAGGGGTGGAATGACAAGGAAGGCGCAGGAACTATAACTCGGGTTTGAATCCAACGCCAGGCTGCCCAAAAAGGAAATAAAGTTTAAAAACAGAAACCTACGGGATTCGAACCCTCGAAGGAGGATAATCTATAAGGGAGGTAGCTTAGACAACTAGACTATACTCCCAACAAGTACCTGGCGTCTCAGAGGAGCTAGGAGGCACAATAGTCCGTGCACAACCTGCCATTTTCAGACCATTCCCGATCCTAAACTCTTTTAACCCCGGTGTAATTCTAACATGGGCGGGCCAATATTGACTTCAGACCAGTTATCAACCGGGAGGCAGTCATTGCATATGTAGCCAAATATGCTAGCAAGGCTGACAGCCACTCTTCATCCTACCAGGATATTCTTCAGACTGCCATCTCTCGTCTGAAGGATACCGATGCAGGTGGGATTGCATACCAAAAATGTTGTCCACATTTGCAGCAGAGCGCGATATATCTGGACAGGAAGCATGTCACATCCTCTTGGGTTGTGAGCTAATCCGAAGCTCACGCCCCCCTCCGCGGAGTCTTTGTCTTGACCCTGATTCTACCTCAGGGATGCTCAACTTCACAAATGGGCGAGTTGAAAAGACCGGGCTGGTAGAGAGATATGAGAAATGTGCCACAGCTGCACCTGACAAGTTGAAGGATGTCTCTTTGCTTGAATTTGCCACTCACTGGGACTGGAAAACGGACAAACCCCATAAACGTGGATCCAAAGGTGCAAAGCCCTACATTGTAAATATCTGGCCTCGCTACCGGCCGGGACCGCGACAATGAGGAGATGTACGAGAAGTACTGCTATGCTAGGATGCTGTTGCATCATCCTTTTAAAAAAGCGGGCAAATCTCTTGGAAAGTCCAGATCTGCCACCGATCTCACCTGATGAACCGTTACATTAGCTGGGCAGTGCCTATCAGGCAGAATGCTTGGACAAAATCATGACCACCCTGATGATACTCTGCCAACCACTGCGGATGTCCCTGATGCTGAGGATGATGAAAGTGACTCTGAGAGCATACAAGGCGAGGATCTCCAGCAGCAGCACTATCAGGCAGAATGGATGCAGGAGGCTGGCCGGGCCCCCAATGAATCTGTCCAGTCAAATCTTGAAAATCTTGGCAAACGAGACATGGATCTGGAATATGACTGGGTTGCACATTCTGCAGACCAGGCAACAGTGAAGGCTGCATCGTCTTGGCTGTCTGATCAGGTCAAGGAGTCACCTAATGATGAGATTCAAACCTTGCCTGAGAGCAACTACAAATCGCTGAAAGGAGAGCAGCGTGAGGTGTTCTGCAGGTCATGGCCTACAGTGTAGTGGTGGCAAGGTCCGGTTCGGAAATCGGTTCGAACCCGAACCGAACCTGAACCGAACGCCAGGTTTCAGGTTCAGGTTCAACAAATTGCTGAACCTGAACCAGAGGTTCGGTTCAGCGTTCGGGGCGGTGGTCGTCGCGTTCGAACCTTGAACCTGATGGTCTGATTTTCACTGCTCTGAGGGAAGTTCAAGGTCATTGATGAGTGGAAATTTGCTTACCAACAATCTGATACACTTCTGAGGTGTTTTAACTGGTGAATAGGTGAGATTAGAAGGGAATGAGGGAAAATTATGTTCTCACCCTGCAGTCATGTGACTTACATCCAACAAAAATATTATTCTCCACCTCATTAACAGACTTGGATTGCAAACTTGACCACAATAAACGATGGGGTGGTGAGAATAAACAATATTTCATGTTATTCTGCCGAAAATATTGCACCCTGGTGCGTGAGAAATTCTTGAGGTTCGAACCACGTTCGAACCTGAACCTGTACAAGAGGCCAAGTAACTAAGACTGAGATTGAAGCAAGCCCCCCCCTCTATTGTAGCCGGGCACCGGCATACAAAACATGTGATCCGTCACGCTTGATTGTCGAGGGGGCTTGGACCGAACCTAATGTCATTGTCGACACTGTCCTCTGGCGGACAGCCACCACGTGTGTGAGAATGTCTCGAATTACAGCCCGTCGTTGGGGCCAAGATTTGACCGAAATTTGGACTCCAATGGAGTTCAGAGGTGAAGGAGCGACTCCGAGCGAGGAGCGAAGCTCCGAGTGATGAGGCTAAGGTTCTAGGCAGGTAGTGTTCTGACGATGCCGCGCCATGCCGGGTCGACCAAATAGGCCAAACATCAAACCAAATAGACCACGCGCGCCTTCGTCAGAAGGAGTTGCGTGTTTTTCGCCCCACGACTTTGACTTCACGTGATTTTGCCGTGCGGCCCCGTTCAAAACTCCGCTGCCTCAAACCGTCAACCTCAAAGGTTTGGAGGCAGAGACAGTTATGAAATGGTATATTAAGTTGGTGGCAAGAAGATACCAAGGGGAAAAACTTGAATTGACACATTTAATATACAAGGGAATTAATTACTAGTCTAAGCACTCGTTCAGTAGGGAACAAACCTATGGAAAGGGTCATCATGTAAACGATCCGGACGCGACATGACGCGCCGAAGGAGCAGATTAAGGGTTGGTGAGTCCGTCAGGACCACCGGATATCACCCAGTCGCGTCGAAACGCGGTCGATCCGGCTCCAGCTGGCCCTGCCTGCCGGACAGCAGACTCGGCGCGTTGAATCTTGATAGATGGTGCCTATGTGGCACGCATGGAACGGGAAAGCAGCCACTGGGCCCTACAACCCGAAGAACTGTAGCAGGACGGTGCATGACACCGTGCCACCGTCCGGCCTTGCGGGCACGGATGCCACTGCTATTGGGAAATGGTGCATGACAGGGGGGCAGGAAGCGAGTTATTAAGTGTCAATCAACTATTAGGACGGACGGTATCGTGCCTGGCCACTGGTGGTGGTGGTACGGAGGAGAGGTGCGAGGGTCGAAAATCATCGGAGAATGAAAATGAAGGATGGCCGCCGATGTGCCGCTCACGTGCAAGTCAAAGTCGTGGGGCGAAAAGCCAAAAACTGTCAGAAGGGGCTTGCTTCAAAGTCCGGAAATCGGGTGGCTTGGAAATCAGCTTGCAGAGCTCTAACGCGGCCTCGCAGATCCGGGTCAATTGGTGAACCTTTTAGTTCGTCAACATGGCAGCAACTTTCATCAATTGCCCACAACAATTGGCTCCATTTTCATCGAGCTGGAAGGGCAGGAAAAGTGGTGAAAACACGGTTTTTTTTAATATGTCTCACAAATATTTATTTCTGGAGGGTTTGAATCTCCCGTTCCATTTGAAGGTACCCCTAGTATATATCTTCATGATGAAACTTCTTCCAAGGTGATAAGTGCCTTGAGAATGGAGTTGTTCGCCATGCATTCTCAAAATCGACCACATCAGAGAATCCGCGTCACAGACGCACACAAAATATTCCCTCTACTGATATTATGGCCTAAAAATGGGTCTGTACAGCCCAAAAGATTTTATTATGTCTATTTATTGACCTCAGTCACTTAGATACATTTATGGGTGCATATATGGTTTGTCATTATGACAATTCAAATGTACTCTGCAACAGGTGTTTCTTCAAGCTTTTGGAAAGGTTATCGAATTGAGTATTGCTTCAAGTGCATAGTATGATATTACCCAACTATCTGAGCAACATATAAGTAGCCCACTTGCTTCCTATAAGCCATCTAGGACACATAGTCACTTGGTGAGAAGCAGGTTGTTTGTGAGACTCTATACTCAGAACTTTATAACATTAGACGCGAAAGGAGGTATCAATTTGTCATATACGCTATTCTAAAGCACGGAAACATTTTCTTCGCTGAGCACGGGACGCGTCGAGCCCCGGGTGACGACTGTGACCGAGTGTGACACAGCCGACTCACGACGTTGGCGGCCTCATCCCTCCGCCAACACCGTCCCTTAAGTCCATACAAATATTCTGGAAGACTCTTAGGGAGCCAATAAACATTTTTGTATGCAATAGTCCGTCCTCCAGCCTCAGGACTAGACCTGTAGAGATAAATTACGGGAAATGGAAGAGAAAGCGATCAACATGGAGCGCAGAGGACAACCAGTGGTTGGAACAGTCCTAGAAAAATGGTGTACTGTATGTTTACATGCTGTCTTGAGCCTCCATTTTAAATCAAGCGAATTGAGGTGAATTGAGCTTGGTATAAAGTGATCTGCAAGCCCTTTGTTTGGCGGACTTTGAAGCAAGCCCCTTCAGCGAAGGGCCGGCTCGCCGGGCCGGAGCTGCGCGGGCTTGCTCCGAACCTACAATGACATACTTCTTCCTGCGATTATAACAGTCCCGTCACACGGCATCTCCCGCCGATCGCGTGGGACCGTCCCTTCGGCTAGGACGGAGATGTTTTCGCTTTGATCGGTCCGTTGTCCAAGCGAGCTGATTGCCGGTTCACAGCTTCGTCATATGCAGGCTCGGGATCGGGGCCGTCGGTGATGCGATCGAGGGCGGCGCTGCCCCCGACTCATCGTCCCTCTTTCACATCGACCCCGGCGCTGCTCTTGTCATTGTCCCACTCGCGCTCTTCCCTCTTTGCGAAGTCTTGGTGCTCTTGGTCTTTTCTCTATACTGTGCTTGTGTCCGCCGTTCTGCAATGCCAAAGGATGTCTCGAAGGAGGATCCGGACCTCCCGTTCCCAGGGAAATATGGACCCACCGGTTTCGCGACACAGTACATTCGTCTGTGAGTCATCGTGTCAACTCTAGTCCGACTGCTTCTAATTGTTACGTGAAGGGTAACACTCACCAACACAGAACTCTCGGAGCACTGCAAAACATTTAAATTACCTCATTCGGGAAACAAGGCTGCTCTCATTTTTACGGACTTCTCCAAGGACAAGTCGCGCTGGTGTTCAATGGAGCCCCCGGAGTGCGCACCGTCAACATACCTATTACGGAACGTTCTAGGGACTTGCGTACTGCGGAGCAAAAGGCCGCCATTATACCTTGGGTACGTCTGTATTGACTTCGCATACATATTGTCTGTGATCTGACTTTATAATTTCTCCAAGGCCAAGCGAATTGTTGCTCAATATCCTTATAAACCCGATACCTCCAACACGAACACCAATCCCTCAATATATATCAACCCGCCAGCTGCTCTCCCCCTTCCAATTGGTTCGTACTCATCAAATCAGACTAAACGCGATGAAAAGCAGGGAACATCACAGAATACCCAAACGGGCCCACACTCAGCGGATTCCGATCAAGTAGTAAGCCTTGTCCTCCACATTGGTTGGTACCCATTAAATCAGACTGAATTTCAACCAGAACCAGGGAGCGTCACAAGAACCCCGATGTTGTCCAAGTATTTGCCGGTTTTTTGGCCCCTCTTACCACAACATGCCGCAAACACTTCTCCTTCCGACCCCGGGACTGCCATTTTTTCGATGCCACTTCAAAGGCCCTCTACAAACACCTCTGCTCTGTGTCCACCTGAAGTCATTGCTGGCACGGTTTGAAGCCGCAACGAGCTCGGCTTGTGCTATTCAGCTGGGATTGTCGTCAGTTTGAAGTCCAGGCTCGCACATCCGAAGCTGGTGGTTCGGCTCCTGTGGGTGCGATTCTTTCGGCGTCGTCGTCCGAAGCTGTTTCGATTAGGGACGAGGAGGTTGGCGATGGCAGTCGCACACGCACACTTCGAATGGGCCGTGGAAATTTCATTACTTTCCGTGAGTGCGACATTCCGGATCCACCCGCAGTCAGCTACGCAAAATCGATTGAAGCTCTTCTGCGTGTTGGGACAGCGGCGGGACCCATGCCGCAGGAAATTACAGCGCAGGCTGCCGAGGAGGAGCCGGTGTCGGCGACGGGCGGTTTGCCCGTGTTGCCTTTAGGACACTGGGATTATTTAATACGCCGGTACAAGCCGAAGAAAGAGTCGGTGGACTACCCGAGAAGGTTCCTTTTTGACCCTGAGACGGGCCGGAAAGTGGAATTATTTAAATTCCCCGTGGACGGGGATGAAGGATGGACCCGCGATACCTCTGTTGAGGTTTAAATCGCCTTTATCTATCATCGTCGGGACGACGATCCTAGGAGGGGGGTAATGTCACGCTTCGACGCGTTCCAACGCCGCACGTGACCACGTGCATCCCCGACGTACCCGACGGTGTATCCTTATTTATTCCACGTGACCGCGTACCACACGTGAAGGACCCATGACGTCACAACACGACGACACAACAAGGTGATCGACGCCTAACGACGACGGGTTATTGTACACGAACAAAACGGACGATGGACACACATAATTAATGAATGATCTGTTTCAGTAGTATACACGACCTTAAGTCGTTATTGTAGTTAGTAAATATAGCGACCTCTAAACAGTATAAATACAGTAGATAGTCGCTTGTATTCTTTAGACTTTTTATTCAGTTCTTCTACCGCTCCTCTTACCCTCCACCCCCCAATCCTTGGTCGCACTGCGCGCCTTGGACGGAGACCGAGCTTTAGTTGTGACACGAGTCCCACACTGCCACATATATGGCGTACGTAAATGTATTTTCCCGGGTGGACTCTTTTTTTCTTTAGTAGGCCATGCGCCTCAAGAATCAGCGTACGGAGAGGGTTGATGTTATCAACTGCTCAACGTAACCATTAAGTTGGAACGCTCCACAAAAAAAAAAAAAAAAAAAAAAAAAAATTGATTCCTTTTTTTTTTTCCTTTTTTTAAAAAATCTTTGTTTTATATCCTGTGTGTCCAAGACATATGGTAGATATAAATCTGGCTATTGTATCATATCGTATCAAATCTGGTCCATAAGAAATGGAAATCTGAGGATCGTGCATACTCGAAAACTTTGCAAGACCGTGACGGGACGGCTGCGAAGCGGAAATTCCGCAGAGGTATAAGGGTAAATGGCCGTAGCCTCTAGAAGATACTAGATGTCGTGATGGTAAGGGAAGCCAGGGGTATAAACAAGAGAGAAAGAAAAATGAGAGCAGCGGAAGAGGATATGAAGGTCTACTCGTCGGTTAGCACAGACCTGGAGCGTGGAGCTAGAGGGCGAGGCTTTGCAAGATAGTGCGTTGCCCGGAATCTCCCGCCCACAATTTGTCCGCCCCTGTCAACTAGTTGCTGCGCTGCGGCCTCCGTAAGAACGGATACCCGCATAGAAATCGGGATTTTGTTCTTCACCCGGCGCTCGAGCTCTTGGTCATCACACAGGATCGAGACAGCTTTGACCACATGATTGAATCCCCCTTTGCGGAGAGATTCTTGGACATGCGGTAGAGCATAGCAATCATGTTTGGCGGCTGGCAGATTGTGAAATACCACCGAGTGCCAGGAGCCGCTTGTCTCGAACACGGGCAAGGGAAGGTTGTCGGGAAATTGCAGGATGGGTTTGAGGACATCCCAAATACGCAGTGCGTATGTCTCGATCATGTAAGAGGCCGAAACTGTGCCAGGCGCTATCTGCAAAACAAGATTCTTGTTGCGTGTCCATCGCACCCCGGCAAACAGTTTCCCAGGGATGGCTGTCTGTATGTCATAAAGGATCAATGGCGGGTATGCTCGCGCATATTCAGGGAGATCCAGGCAATCCAGTCGGACAACTATGTCCGCTTGATCGGAATCCGATGGGGATGGTGAAGGTGATCGGGGGGCTTCGGCCGAAACTGCACGTGCATACGTGGTCTTTGTGTCTTTGTGACTGTTGAGGGTGGGAGAGGTGGCAGGCGCATCCGGGGCAGACATCGGGGCAGTGTGGGGAGGGGCAGTGGTAGAGGGGGCTGAAATACGAAGGTTCAAGGCTGCGAGGACCTCAAAGGTGTGCGTTGTGTGAGCGATGGGTGTGATGGCTGCATCGTGCAAGAGCACGAGAGTGGCTAGCACAGACTCTAAATAAGTGTCCAAGCGTAGCTGGTGTACTTGGACATAGTCAGGACAAGGTTGTGGCAAAGAACTGCATGGGTAGGTGGCAACTGGAGACGTGGGCAGCTGCGGCAAGTGGCCATGGTGGTGGTCAGAGTGTGAGAACATCTCTAGGGATCGGCACCGTACCGTATACGGCTACGGGCCGTACAACTACGGGCCGTAAGCCGTATCATTTTCAGGGCTTTACGGGACGGTTACGGTACGGCTTCACATGCCGTATAAAGCCGTATACGGCTGCCGATAACCCTGCCGAATTAGGGTAGGGTGGGTTTAGATATTGTAGATTCAAGCATTTAATCCTGCCTGAGGCTCTCTTGAACCCACACTTCAGCATTGGCATGCTCAATCACGCGTTATAAAACAGCCGTACCGTAACCGTAACCGTACGAGGCATCCTCGGGGGCTATACGGGACGGTACGGGTTTGCCGTAAAGCCGTATGCCGTATGCCGTATATACGGTTACGGTGCCGATCCCTAAACATCTCCCATAGATTTCATTGGTTAGGCATCTGGATGGGCAAGACATCCACCTCGGAAATATCTGTGACCATTAGGTTCAATGATGTCAGTTTTACTGGGCTTTTCCGGGGATCAAGGGAGGTAATATGCAACTAAGAAGTCGATGAGACCTGAATTTAAAACCGCCGTTGCTGCACCCCTCCCTGACAAATCACGTGACTTCATTCTCGCGAGAGTTCGATCCAGGCAAGTGCAGACTTTTTACCCGGTTCACACAGGTGTAGAACATATCTCCAGACCGACATGAGATGCAAATACATTGGTTTAATAGGACCATTAAGGTGAGATAAAATTTAAGCATGTATGAAGGGTGTGGAGGAGTCAGGTTTTTCATTCTGTGATCCAATCATGTTGGGCTAATCAAAGTCAGAAGCATTGAGAGGGGTGGAATGACAAGGAAGGCGCAGGAACTATAACTCGGGTTTGAATCCAACGCCAGGCTGCCCAAAAAGGAAATAAAGTTTAAAAACAGAAACCTACGGGATTCGAACCCTCGAAGGAGGATAATCTATAAGGGAGGTAGCTAGTAGACAACTAGACTATACTCCCAACAAGTACCTGGCGTCTCAGAGGAGCTAGGAGGCACAATAGTCCGTGCACAACCTGCCATTTTCAGACCATTCCCGATCCTAAACTCTTTTAACCCCGGTGTAATTCTAACATGGCGGGCCAATATTGACTTCAGACCAGTTATCAACCGGGAGGCAGTCATTGCATATGTAGCCAAATATGCTAGCAAGGCTGACAGCCACTCTTCATCCTACCAGGATATTCTTCAGACTGCCATCTCTCGTCTGAAGGATACCGATGCAGGTGGGATTGCATACCAAAAAATGTTGTCCACATTTGCAGCAGAGCGCGATATATCTGGACAGGAAGCATGTCACATCCTCTTGGGTTGTGAGCTAATCCGAAGCTCACGCCCCCCTCCGCGGAGTCTTTGTCTTGACCCTGATTCTACCTCAGGGATGCTCAACTTCACAAATGGGCGAGTTGAAAAGACCGGGCTGGTAGAGAGATATGAGAAATGTGCCACAGCTGCACCTGACAAGTTGAAGGATGTCTCTTTGCTTGAATTTGCCACTCACTGGGACTGGAAAACGGACAAACCCCATAAACGTGGATCCAAAGGTGCAAAGCCCTACATTGTAAATATCTGGCCTCGCTACCGGCCGGACCGCGACAATGAGGAGATGTACGAGAAGTACTGCTATGCTAGGATGCTGTTGCATCATCCTTTTAAAAAGCGGGCAAATCTCTTGGAAAGTCCAGATCTGCCACCGATCTCACCTGATGAACCGTTACATTAGCTGGGCAGTTGCCTATCAGGCAGAATGCTTGGACAAAAATCATGACCACCCTGATGATACTCTGCCAACCACTGCGGATGTCCCTGATGCTGAGGATGATGAAAGTGACTCTGAGAGCATACAAGGCGAGGATCTCCAGCAGCAGCACTATCAGGCAGAATGGATGCAGGAGGCTGGCCGGGCCCCCAATGAATCTGTCCAGTCAAATCTTGAAAATCTTGGCAAACGAGACATGGATCTGGAATATGACTGGGTTGCACATTCTGCAGACCAGGCAACAGTGAAGGCTGCATCGTCTTGGCTGTCTGATCAGGTCAAGGAGTCACCTAATGATGAGATTCAAACCTTGCCTGAGAGCAACTACAAATCGCTGAAAGGAGAGCAGCGTGAGGTGTTTCTGCAGGTCATGGCCTACAGTGTAGTGGTGGCAAGGTCCGGTTCGGAAATCGGTTCGAACCCGAACCGAACCTGAACCGAACGCCAGGTTCAGGTTCAGGTTCAACAAATTGCTGAACCTGAACCAGAGGTTCGGTTCAGCGTTCGGGCGGTGGTCGTCGCGTTCGAACCTTGAACCTGATGGTCTGATTTTCACTGCTCTGAGGGAAGTTCAAGGTCATTGATGAGTGGAAATTTGCTTACCAACAATCTGATACACTTCTGAGGTGTTTTAACTGGTGAATAGGTGAGATTAGAAGGGAATGAGGGAAAATTATGTTCTCACCCTGCAGTCATGTGACTTACATCCAACAAAAATATTATTCTCCACCTCATTAACAGACTTGGATTGCAAACTTGACCACAATAAACGATGGGGTGGTGAGAATAAACAATATTTCATGTTATTCTGCCGAAAATATTGCACCCTGGTGCGTGAGAAATTCTTGAGGTTCGAACCACGTTCGAACCTGAACCTGTACAAGAGGCCAAGTAACTAAGACTGAGATTGAAGCAAGCCCCCCTCTATTGTAGCCGGGCACCGGCATACAAAACATGTGATCCGTCACGCTTGATTGTCGAGGGGGCTTGGACCGAACCTAATGTCATTGTCGACACTGTCCTCTGGCGGACAGCCACCACGTGTGTGAGAATGTCTCGAATTACAGCCGTCGTTGGGGCCAAGATTTGACCGAAATTTGGACTCCAATGGAGTTCAGAGGTGAAGGAGCGACTCCGAGCGAGGAGCGAAGCTCCGAGTGATGAGGCTAAGGTTCTAGGCAGGTAGTGTTCTGACGATGCCGCGCCATGCCGGGTCGACCAAATAGGCCAAACATCAAACCAAATAGACCACGCGCGCCTTCGTCAGAAGGAGTTGCGTGTTTTTCGCCCACGACTTTGACTTCACGTGATTTTGCCGTGCGGCCCCGTTCAAACTCCGCTGCCTCAAACCGTCAACCTCAAAGGTTTGGAGGCAGAGACAGTTATGAAATGGTATATTAAGTTGGTGGCAAGAAGATACCAAGGGGAAAAAAATTGAATTGACACATTTAATATACAAGGGAATTAATTACTAGTCTAAGCACTCGTTCAGTAGGGAACAAACCTATGGAAAGGGTCATCATGTAAACGATCCGGACGCGACATGACGCGCCGAAGGAGCAGATTAAGGGTTGGTGAGTCCGTCAGGACCACCGGATATCACCCAGTCGCGTCGAAACGCGGTCGATCCGGCTCCAGCTGGCCTGCCTGCCGGACAGCAGACTCGGCGCGTTGAATCTTGATAGATGGTGCCTATGTGGCACGCATGGAACGGGAAAGCAGCCACTGGGCCCTACAACCCGAAGAACTGTAGCAGGACGGTGCATGACACCGTGCCACCGTCCGGCCTTGCGGGCACGGATGCCACTGCTATTGGGAAATGGTGCATGACAGGGGGGGGAGGAAGCGAGTTATTAAGTGTCAATCAACTATTAGGACGGACGGTATCGTGCCTGGCCACTGGTGGTGGTACGGAGGAGAGGTGCGAGGGTCGCGAAAATCATCGGAGATGAAAATGAAGGATGGCCGCCGATGTGCCGCTCACGTGCAAGTCAAAGTCGTGGGGCGAAAAGCCAAAAACTGTCAGAAGGGGCTTGCTTCAAAGTCCGGAAATCGGGTGGCTTGGAAATCAGCTTGCAGAGCTCTAACGCGGCCTCGCAGATCCGGGGTCAATTGGTGAACCTTTTAGTTCGTCAACATGGCAGCAACTTTCATCAATTGCCCACAACAATTGGCTCCATTTTCATCGAGCTGGAAGGGCAGGAAAAGTGGTGAAAAACACGGTTTTTTTAATATGTCTCACAAATATTTATTTCTGGAGGGTTGAATCTCCCGTTCCATTTGAAGGTACCCCTAGTATATATCTTCATGATGAAACTTCTTCCAAGGTGATAAGTGCCTTGAGAATGGAGTTGTTCGCCATGCATTCTCAAAATCGACCACATCAGAGAATCCGCGTCACAGACGCACACAAAATATTCCCTCTACTGATTATGGCCTAAAAATGGGTCTGTACAGCCCAAAAGATTTTATTATGTCTATTTATTGACCTCAGTCACTTAGATACATTTTATGGGTGCATATATGGTTTGTCATTATGACAATTCAAATGTACTCTGCAACAGGTGTTTCTTCAAGCTTTTGGAAAGGTTATCGAATTGAGTATTGCTTCAAGTGCATAGTATGATATTACCCAACTATCTGAGCAACATATAAGTAGCCCACTTGCTTCCTATAAGCCATCTAGGACACATAGTCACTTGGGAGAAGCAGGTTGTTTGTGAGACTCTATACTCAGAACTTTATAACATTAGACGCGAAAGGAGGTATCAATTTGTCATATACGCTATTCTAAAGCACGGAGGAAACATTTTCTTCGCTGAGCACGGGACGCGTCGAGCCCCGGGTGACGACTGTGACCGAGTGTGACACAGCCGACTCACGACGTTGGCGGCCTCATCCCTCCGCCACACCGTCCCTTAAGTCCATACAAATATTCTGGAAGACTCTTAGGGAGCCAATAAACATTTTTGTATGCAATAGTCCGTCCTCCAGCCTCAGGACTAGACCTGTAGAGATAAATTACGGGAAATGGAAGAGAAAGCGATCAACATGGAGCGCGAGGACAACCAGTGGTGGAACAGTCCTAGAAAAATGGTTTTGTACTGTATGTTTACATGCTGTCTTGAGCCTCCATTTTAAATCAAGCGAATTGAGGTGATTGAATTGAGCTTGGTATTAAAGTGATCTGCAAGCCCTTTGTTTGGCGACTTTGAAGCAAGCCCCTTCAGCGAAGGGCCGGCTCGCCGGGCCGGAGCTGCGCGGGCTGCTCCGAACCTACAATGACATACTTCTTCCTGCGATATAAACAGTCCCGTCACACGGCATCTCCCGCGATCGCGTGGGACCGTCCCTTCGGCTAGGACCGAGATGTTTTCGCTTTGATCGGTCCGTTGTCCAAGCGAGCTGATTGCCGCCGGTTCACAGCTTCGTCATATGCAGGCTCGGGATCGGGGCCGTCCGGTGATGCGATCGAGGGCGGCGCTGCCCCCGACTCATCGTCCTCTTTTCACATCGACCCCGGCGCTGCTCTTGTCATTGTCCCACTCGCGCTCTTCCCTCTTTGCGAGTCTTGGTGCTCTTGGTCTTTTCTCTATACTGTGCTTGTGTCCGCGTTCTGCAATGCAAAGGATGTCTCGAAGGAGGATCCGGACCCCTCCCGTTCCCAGGGAAATATGGACCCACCGGTTTCGCGACACAGTACATTCGTCTGTGAGTCATCGTGTCAACTCTAGTCCGATGCTTCTAATTGTTACGTGAAGGGGAACATCACCAACACAGAACTCTCGGAAGCACTGCAAAACATTTAAATTACCTCATTCGGGAAACAAGGCTGCTTCATTTTACGGACTTCTCCAAGGACAAGTCGCGCTGGTGTTCAATGGAGCCCCCGGAGTGCGCACCGTCTCATACCTATTAC